>JBAMIG010000025.1:4249875-4263715 GCA_037177335.1 Kiunga ballochi
TTTACAGAAGGTGTCATTTATTTAAATCTGAGCAAGAAAATGCATCAAAATGATAAGATCAAGTTCCCATAGAGACAGGGGTGAATTAAACCCCATGTCTCCCATCTCACATGACAACTGACAAAAAAAATAATATTAATAATAAACCTACCTATTACAGAAATTAGCCCAAAAAAAATCTAAATTACCTCAAAATTTAACATAATTTCTGTGCTTGTTATAGGTGGGGAGCTGCTTTTTTTCAGTTACTATAAACACATAATCATCTGGAAACAATGCTTTCCAGATGAGCAGATGTGTTGAACCTTTGCTTCTGCACTGAGGGCACCATCTCTGAACACAAGTAAGTCCATCAGCTATAGCTGCATCATGAGACAGGTGGGACGTGGCTCCAATTCATAAAAACTTATCAGAACCTGATGATAGAAAAAGAAAAACATCTTCTGAGATTTTATGAGTCTTTATAGGAAATATGGGGACAGGATGTGCAAACAACATAGAATGGATCCATCCTTGCTTATAGCAACAGTTCAACCTGATACTAGCAAGATGTAGAATAAGGCAGCCTACGAGTGTACTTAATATATATATATATATATATATATATGTGTGTGTGTGTGTGTGTGTGTGTGTGTGATTGACATGTCCTGTACTAGTTTGTAGAAAATGAAATTATGACATGGCAAAAGGTTGCAAAAACAAATCGACAAAGCAGATATAATCTCAGTGCATCTCCAGAATGGCAGGTTAATGTGTACCCAGTTTGCAGTGGTTCGGGTGTGTTAAGTTCCCAGAAAAGATAACCGGCGCTTTGGCGCTAAAGGCTCATTTGTGTACATGGGGAGTGCCCGAGCAGTCACAACACACAGCAGCACTTTACATTAACGATATTGAAGGTGTGACGTGTGTGTGTGTGTGTGGATGAATTGGAGGAAACTGGGATAACTGGGATGAGTTAAATGCATAAAAAGTGTGAAAAGCAGAATTCTAGATGAGTCTTCATATTCACCATTCTGACTAATTATCCTCCTAAAATGATCATTCTGACACACTTTGAAGCGCAACAATTTTGTGCTCCGCTGAACACCGCCATTGTTGCCGTCCATACAAAACCAGTCAAATACACAAGCCAATAAACGTCAAGCTCTTTAACTCCAGTTCTGCTTTCCACATGAGCATCTGCTTAATGGCCCATAATCTGAGCTTTACATGACATCAGAGGCAGCTTTTTGTCCTGAAAGCAGTTTTAATCACACTTCCATGTGTGATCAGGCACCAGCGCGCCCTCCGGTGCCCTGTAATGGTACAAAGAGCTGGAAAAGCTATGTTCCTTCCACTCAGACCCATTTGGGTGAAGCTCCGTTGAACACAGCATGAGCTTAGCTTCTTTATCTGCTTTCTTATTGGACCATTTCTTGCTTTCTAAGAATCTGACCCATGTCCAATAAGAAGTGAGTCAAGTTAAACTATCTCACCTGTTTGCTTTGTTCTTAGCTCAGTCAGCGGGCCTGCTCAGTGAACCCCTTTGTTCTTTTTAAACTGTGTTTCCAGACGTTATGAGCTGTACTTTCACACATAGGGCTGGTGACATACTGGTCTTTCATTGCTTTGGCTTGTAAGCACTGTGTGTCGGAGGGTCACCAAGCTAAATCTAACTCACAGCTAACTCTGATGGAAATGTCTTTGGGTTTTCCGGTCATAAAACCAAAACAAACTATCTGAATGTTTCTGCTGGTTGGATGTGTGAGCACTTTGCTGTCTTTGGAAAGCTACAATTGGCTACTTTACACACATTGTATATTGACAAATAGTCTGAGAGAATTTATGTGATTGCATCCAAACTTGGTGGGAAGCTTTCTGATAAATTGGGAACCAAACCCTATTCAGATGTATTGTGTTACCATGGCAACCTACGGAAAAATGGGTTCTTGCATAAACACATGAGATCGGCAGCAAAACTGAAAGCATTCATACTTGTTGGTCTAAGAGATGGACGGTGGAGGCCATAAGACTCATTCAGTTCAAGAATGATTCCTGATGTTTTAAAAGAAAAATAGGTGGTAGAGCCTTCAGCTAAAGCCGTTTCGACGGGTCTGGGTTGGTGTTGAGCGACGTCGATTGGTTGAAAATTCATCTACTCTAATCGTACATTCGGTTTATCCTTAGTCCCAGGGATTAAACATGGCCGATCATTTACGACATGTACCTGGTAGTGACTAACTTTCAGGTGTTTGTAGTTCACAGACAACTGGAATTTTTTGTAATAAAGCTGCAACGTGTTTAAATATGATGTGCATATTAGCTTTTAAAATCACAAAACAAGAAGATGTTAGTAGCGGAATGCCGTTTTTCTCCGTGTTCTTGTGTAAATTATCACCTCCTCTTCGGAGGTGGAAACTGTGAAGAGAAAGGGGGCCAGCATCGTGCCCTGAGGGGCTCCAATGCTGCTGACCACAGTGTCAGATGTGATGTTTGTTAGCCTGACATATTGCAGTCAGGTAGTCTGAGATCCAGTCCACCATGAATAGGTTCATTCCCATCTCAGTTTGTGCCGGAGAGTAGGGGGCTGGATTTTTAAAGTCACTGGAGGAATCCCTGCTGCTACTAGATGGAAGTGGACTCGGTGTAACAGGTTAAGGATGGCATCCTCAACACCAACACCTTGCTGATACACAAACTGCAGACGGTCCTATGCTACACCTGGGGTCTGAGAAGGCTGAGGAAGAGAGGGGGTATGGAGGGAAGGTGGAGAGTGGCTGTGATGACAATGATGGGGAACAAAGGCTGATTGAACTTGATTGAAAACGCACACACACACACACACTGTCTTCATGACACAACAGACTGATGGACTGGTTAATTACATGGCTCAAAAGTTGAAGGAAAGCAAATGAACCAAGTGATGTAAGGACACGAGTATTTCAAACATGCAAAGAAAATGTTACAGCAATATCAGAGGAATTTTTTTGAAGGAAAGCTGCCTTTGCTGCAGGAAGTCTGATGTTAATTTTATTCATCAAGTCGAGTCTAAACTTGCTTGACAATTTAGTTACAGATGAATGCTTCAATGCAGAAAAATGAACAATCATCTGGCTTTTTGTGCCTGCAGAGGAATAACTGCCCAGACAGAGAACAAGATTGACCCAGATATGGCTGTCATAGAATTTTTTTTTTCTTTTTTTTTTTCTCAACAGTTCACAGATTTCAATTAGACAAAAACCTGGAGGCTTCATGTCAAAGTGACAGAAAAAGGAGAAGATATTGGAGGTGCCGCTTAGTTCCTATTAGAGGATGATAGTGGTGCTGGATGTCCCTGAGTTAAAAGAAAAAAAACATTATTTGTTTTGTGTAATTTTTGAGAGATTTTATGGAAAATGGAAGAAAAAAAAACATTTTACTTGGGTAAACAGTTGTTTTGTTTTTATAGTAGATGTTTTGTGTTTATAAATGAGCTTTCCTAATTCAGCAAAAAGTAAAATGTTATCAGCTAACTTTAAACACTTTGCTTGTCTAGCCATCTAAACACACAAACTCATAATGATAAAAGCAATGGAAGCGATGCATTTCCATTGCAATGTGAACGCCAGATCACCAGGTGGCGGTGTGGAATACAGCCTTCAAAGGTTAAAGGGTACTTCCGGTCGGCGGTAAAGCGTGCTGTTGGTAGTACGGCTAAAACGTTACCGTAACGAAAAGAAATAAAACGGATTATTTACATCTTCCCACAGATATCTATTCAAAGATAAAATGGTGAGTAAAGATTTGAAATATTTATTATAAATTCATTGGATATTTTGGGGCGTTATTTTTTAGAACAGTTGGCAAACGATGCTGGACAGTCTATTAGCTCGATAGCATTAGCTATATTAGTTTTTCATTCATTGCCAGTGATTGTGATGAGACGTTAATTACAGTTTATCTGAGTCTGCGAGCAGTGCCATATTTAATGAAACATTAAGATTACTCGTTGATTTGATTGTATCAAATCAACACCAAGGTGTTTCAGAACAGCATTAGATATCCGACCACCTTCTAAACCCACCGGTTTAAGATGACATACTACTTATTGTAAACATTGTACATAAACATATATACTTCCTCAATGTTTTTATTTATTATTGCAAACTTGCCTTTAGGTTCCCAATGTGCATTTCCAAATAAAAATTGATGACATTATTGCTGATAATAGTCCATACATAAATTAGTACCTGTATTTATTTTTTGTTTACATTGTCATGGCTGTGTACTCATTCACTGCATATTGTTAAAAACACATGACAGACTGCAAAGGCTGCATCTACAAAACTTTACAAAAATGACTTTGTTACTATAACTATATGTATGTTCATATGCATGTACTATATATGTCTCAGTATATAACAGCATCTAATGTGTTTTTTTTTTCAATCGGTCTCTTCACTCAGAGTCTACCCCTGAATCCAAAACCTTTCCTGAACGGCCTGACAGGAAAACCAGTCATGGTGAAGCTGAAGTGGGGTATGGAGTATAAGGGTTACCTGGTCTCTGTGGATGGATACATGAACATGCAGGTGAGGGCAGTGTATGACTGTAAAATACTATTGTTTTAAACCTGGTACTGAGTTAAATAGACGTGCAGCAGAGGATACTTTCAAATGAGCTTAACCTTCCATTTTTTCAGTAAAAGACAGTAAACCATCCATTTATGTTATTTTGCATGAAATAAGTTCATGAGTTCATTCTGAGAGGAAAGTCATAACATAAGAGTAACTGTGAAGTTATGTCTGGTTTCTAGCCTAAATGTAACAAGCCAATGCACTCCCACTGACTTGTGCCAATGAGCTGTGAAGCAAAGGAGATAAAGGAAATGACACCAAAGCTGAACATTAAAAAAGAAATGCATTCATGTTAATACTGTTATAACAGTTTTGTTTTTATTCCTGTTGTCTTCTGTCAGCTGGCAAACACAGAGGAGTTTGTGGATGGAGCGTTGGCAGGGCATCTTGGTGAAGTGCTTGTCAGGTAACTATTAAGCTGATTTTTTCTTGTTAGTATGTGTAACAAAGAAGATGGATAAACATATGCAACTGAAATGTTTTTCACTTTTAAAGGAGAAAATGTTTTTTACTCCAGGTTTAAGATTGAATTGATTGATTCGGATTGAATCCTGCAACTTAAACAATGATGCGTCTAGTTTTATAGATTGGTTTTGGGCTAATGATCCTTTTTGAGTTTTGAGCTGAGAGGTAGTTAGGTTTACAGCCAGTAGCGGCATGTATATTAAAATAAAAACGGCAAACAAATGATTTATCAACTTTATTGTTGTCGGAATAAATTAAACCTTTAGTCTGTTAGCTCTACATCTCTGCAGCAGGTATCTTTATCCTGAACTGGACTGGATCTCCACTCAACTTTATTTATAAACTTTAAAACAATAGTTTAAACGTAAAGCAAAACAAAGGCATAAAACAATTTGAAGGGGGATGAATAATACTGTGTTTTTGCTTCTAAAACGGTTTACAGTCAACAAAAGATTACAAATAATAAAAGATTACAAACTAATTAAGCCCAAATAAATACATTAAACCAAATCAGTTTCCCACTGGGCTGGAAGCCTTGGAGTAAAAAGTAAAGAGTTTAATAACGGGCAGTGAGAAAGCTGGTTTATTATGGAGGGGGGTCTCATGCCACCATTTCTGGTGTGACAGACCGGATGAACATGGAAAATGGGATAAGAAATGCACTTGAGTGAAACACATCCTGCACTCATTTGTGGAAATGTTTTCTGTTTGCAGATGCAACAATGTTTTATACATCAGAGGAGTAGAGGAGGAAGAGGAAGATGGAGAAATGAGAGAGTGATGGTGGATTAAATGCCTCCTAATGTGTGTGTTAGTGTGTTTTCACCACGTCAAACAAGAATATTTTGGAAATTTGGTTATTTTTTTTCCTCTGTTTCTTTGACTTTTTTCTATTATTTTACTGTATGTGACTAATTGTATGTTTTGAAACAGACCAATAAAGTGATTATTTTCCAGTTTCTTAAACTGCATTAGTGTCTCCTTTTTTCCTTTTGAAGTGTAAAGCGGTAGAAAATGGATTTATCAGACCTAAAAATATCGGCCGATTTGTTGTTTCTTTTTTTTTTTTTTAAATTGTTCCAATTGGCACATTTTCCAGATAAAAATCCCAGATAATATATTAAAATGAGTTGTTCATTCAAGCAGCCATCAAGCAGATGGTGAAGGCTATGAAGGTCTTTCTAGCAGGACCCAATAATGAGCAGTACGGTCGTATTTTAGCAGGGGATTAAACAGCATTTCTGCTAAATTTGAGGGGGAAAAGGGGTTTCAAGTTTTAAAACAATAAATCTAATAGCTCACCTGGAAAACTCATTGCAGTAAAGCCGTGGCAAAAATACAAATCTGTCGCAGAGGTGAGAAAAATATATAAAGGCCACAAATCTATCTGGCATGTTGAAGACTAGGAGCTTCCCAGCATGCTTTGCGCGAGAAAAGCAACTTAATTGATCAAAACTTTATTTGTAAAGCTCTTAACACCAATTAGAATGACCAAAGAGGTGTTTATATATCTTATGGTTTACTTTAATATACGAGTTTGGAAGATTTAGTGAAGTAATTTGATTTATTGCTCGTTAATACGTGGTTTTTGTCCGAAATATGGTGCGACCATGACTGAGGAGATGTGGATAATGGGTCATATTAATACGTGCGCTTTCTGTATGTTTGCCCGATTTCTACTTATTTACATCGTAAGATAAATTCTCCTCTTTCATCTATTTACTTTTAATTCTTAACCATATGTCATACTGCAGTCTCCTCGTGTATACACTATTAATTAAAACGTTTTATTTAGTAATTTTTAAATAAATTGTATGTTTGCATATGCAACAATGGTTTATACATGAAAGTAGACTTTAAACAAGACTTTAAAGAGTTATTTCTATTTTTTTTGGACATATACTAGTTTCCTGTTTGACTGTGTGACATTAGTATTACGCAGCATAACTACCACACCAATAGTTTAAAGACTGGTTAAACAGTGGGAAAAAAAAACCTCCTACCAACTTGTTGAGCGTTAACTAACCTGTTAATAATTAACACAACGTGCCTGTAGTTATTTGTGGAACTGTTTTGTTTGCAGATGCACCAATGTTTGAAGGTAGGAAGATGAGGATGAAGACATGACAGTGATGATGATTTGCCAATTAGAGGAGTTAATTTATGGATGTATGTTTTCATTTGTGGAACATCTGAATACTTTTTAGTTTGTGTAGTCCAGATTTAAAATAGTTTTTATAAACAGACATTTGGTTTTTGTGTTACTTCCCCGTGTCATGTGGACCGCCCTCCTCTGTGCACTTTAAACTCTTCTCTCTTGGACAAATATTTAACTTGTTTCCAAACTATTTGAAACTCAGTCCATTTTAAAGAAATTGCGGCTTGCAAGGAGTCAAAATGTCCAGAAATTACAGGCTGCTGGTGAAAAATGCCAAACAGGTGGTTTTAATCTGCAACAATGGAGAGAAATATCTAACCAAGCATGGGATGCAAAATCTGTGTGTCATTGAAAATGGCAGCGTTGTCATAGGGAGGTAAGTCTTCCAGATATGCATCTAGTAGACTTTAAACAAAGCAACTGAAGTTAATGTGATCTGCTCCTAATTATAGATAAATAATAAATAAATGTTTTAGCATGCAGCCATGTTTTACCTCTCAGATTTTCAGGTAGCAACTTAATGAGAGATCCAAAACGTCTCCTTTTATACCACCCAAACAATGGCGCCATCATCAGGATGTCAAGTATTTTTATCCCAGAGCAAAACTACAGAGATCATCCCATAATTGTTCTCTCCATGTTCTACTGGTATTAATGGCAAATACCACCTTTTAATTCAAGTAATTTCTCTCATTAGTGATGGGCTGATTAAAGATGTTGGACCAGCAGAAACCATCAGATCTCAGTACTCAGAAGCTTCCTTTGAGAAAGTGATTGATGCAACAGGGATGTGCGTCCTGCCAGGTGAGTTTTAGGTCCGGTTTGAGGCACTTCAATAATAATCAGTTATTACAAATAAAGGTGTGTAAATGTTGTATGAATATGTTCTATGCATGCAATGTCATTATAAATAAAAAAAAACTACATTTGACTTGATAAACCTCTAAAAGCCTTCTGGTTTGTAACCTTTCTGTTTGACAATAACATGGTTGCATAATGACCCAGTAATGATTATGAGAATATTCTTACCAGGGCTAGTTGACGCTCACACTCATCCAGTATGGGCTGGAGACAGAGTGCATGAATTTGCGATGAAGGTAAAGTGAAATGCACAATGAGCGTTTACCTTGTCTCCATGGTGATTTTAATAGGCTCTCTTCCTGCAGCTTGCAGGTGCCACTTACATGGAAGTGCACCAGGCCGGTGGAGGGATCCACTTCACGGTGGAGCGCACAAGAGCAGCCGCCGCCTCGGATCTTTTGGCTTCTCTGAGCAGCAGGTTGATGCGGATGCAGCGAGCAGGAACCACCCTGGTGGAGTGCAAGAGTGGTTATGGGCTGGAGTTACAGACTGAGCTCAAAATGCTGGAGGTGATTGAGGAGGCCAGAAGCTCCCTGTCCATCAACATCTCCTCAACTTACTGTGGGGCCCATGCAGTCCCCAGGTAAGTCTCATGAACTTGTGCTTTTAGGAAATTCTTCAATCTGAAATAAACACATCTGTCTTTTCAGAGGGAAGACGGTCGCAGACGCCACAGAGGACATCCTGCAGGTTCAGCTGCCGAAGCTGAAGGCGCTGATGACAGCCGGGAGGCTAAAAGTGGACAACATCGATGTGTTTTGTGAGCAGGGAGTATTTGACCTCAGCTCTACACGCCGCATCCTGCAGGCTGGCAAAGACATGGGCCTAAACATCAACTTCCATGGAGATGAGCTTCATCCCATGAATTCTGCTCAGGTATCCATTAACTTCAGTAGTGATGTGCAGTATTAGCCTTTTTACTGATATCAGATATACCCATTTAGTCTTAATTCTTCATTTCTGATACCATAATCAACTGATACCACTATATTTTAACCCCCTCCACCAAGAAAAAAAGGAAAAACTAAATAATTCCTGGTAAATGAGATAAAACATCTGCTTTTGGTGGTTAAGTGAGTTCACAGCCACAGGATTGTTTGCGAGTTGTGCCAAACAAAATAAAAATGTAAATGTAAAAACTATAAATGGCATCTTTTATATTTAGTCATTTTCTGTAAAGTTATCATGAAAAAAGTATTTTCTGATACCACATTTTAATGCCGATCTCAGTCTATAAAATCTATATGCCAATAATATGATATGCAGATAATATTTATATGACAATAATATCGATATGGCGATAATGTTGATGTGTTGATAACATTGAGCATCTCTAGTGCAACCGACCTGACCTGAAAAGAAGTGCTCAGATGTGAAATACTAGGATTATATTAAACAAATTTAGATTTTAATATAATTGTCTTTGGGGATAAATTATTTTATGGTTTGTGTAAAAAAAAGCCTAGTAAATGTTATCTTACAGAATACTTTACAGCTTCTTTAACTTACTGAATAATTAGGAAACCCAGCGTGCTTTGCATGAATTATTATGACATTAAGATTTCTGTGTATCAGCTGGGGGCGGAGCTTGGAGCTTTAGCCATTAGCCATCTAGAGGAGGTCACAGATGATGGGATCGTTGCCATGGCGAAAGCAAAAACAGCAGCTGTTCTTCTACCAACAACAGCTTACATTCTCCGGTATCGTACCACACAAAGACATTCATCTGTTCATTTGTTTTTGGCTGTTAAATGTTATTTATTACATGTTTAGGTTGCCACAACCTCGAGCCAGAGACATGTTGGATGCTGGAGTAATCGTTGCCCTTGGCAGCGACTTCAACCCAAACGCTTACTGCTGCTCAATGGTGAGTATCGCAGAACCTGAACATCCTCCCCCTCCGGTCTGTTTCCTGTTCTTACTGTGTCCTGCATCAGCCCATAGTCATGCACCTGGCCTGTGTCAACATGAGGATGTCCATGCCTGAAGCTTTGGCTGCAGCCACCATCAATGCGGCCTTCGCTCTGGGCCGCTCTCACACACACGGATCCCTGGAGGCCAGCAAACACGGAGATCTCCTGATCCTCAACTGCACTCGGTAAAAAAATGAGTGAGAACAAGTTCCTGCTGCTGAGTGTGAGAACATTATCAATACGCCCAGTTTAACAAGTAATGGTGTGTTCAGGTACAATGGGAATTTTTTAAGTGCTTTTCTTTTTCAGCATTTTCTGTGATGCATTCTTTTTCTTATCGGAGGTACCAGATTAAACCATGTGATCCAGAATAGGGTGGATCATGGTCTCACTAAATAACAGACATTACAGGGGTCATACAGAGGTCATAGAGATGCTGGGTTTGTATGTTTATACAAGGCATTTCCTCTGGTTGCAGGTGGGAGCACCTGATTTACCAGCTGGGCGGACATCAAGAGATCATCCGTTACGTGGTCATCAAAGGCAACATCGTCTATGAGAATAATAAAACTATGGCTTTGTAAGCTGCTTGGTAAAGGTATGTCCATGAATACAAAGTAAAAACTACACAAAAACAAGCCGTTCTCATGCTAATGAAGACGTGCCTTTATTGAATCTGTTCGTACACAAAACATAATGAATCCACAGGAAACCAGATCAGCGAATCTTCATCCCTTCTCTCTGATTTTACAAACTCATCCTTAAAAAAAGCTTTTTTTAAACCACATAAACAAAAGTACTTTAAATGCTATTCACAACAATAACTGAGTACATAGATGAAAATATGAGTGGCACACATGATCACTGGCTTATTCTGACTACAATCTGCAAACCCAGTCAGGCTTCGTACTTTTTTCCTGCTCGGTGGATCTGTTGGTAGAGCGTCATGGAGAACGCCATGCCAAGAAGCTGAAGAAATAAGATGATAAATAGTTACTGAGAGCAGCAGTCAGAACCACTCTAATACTCTAATATCACGCGCATACCTGTATGACCAACACACACATAGCAATGGTTCCCAGAAGGTGTTTGTTGTCATCCAGCCATTCCTCTACCTTCTCATAGCAACCCTGCAAATACACGAGACCTTAATTAGAGAGGAAGACCTCTCACTCTAGGACAAGTAAATATTTTTGTAAATATGCACAGTATGTTGCTAATTGTCTTTTATTTATTTAAGTCTTAAAAAACTATTCTGTTATTTCTTAATGGATGCAGACACAGTAATACACATTTCACTGTATAATGGTACTTTATATAAGTGTGCATGTGATAAATAAACCTTTAAATCTTGAATCGATTATAGACTTGTGCATGAAACACTGTATCTTCTACTAGTTGCTTTTGATTGCTCCATCTCTGAGACACACGTGTTTACAGGGCTTTGATGGGAAATTACCAGCCCGTCATGGTAAACATAAAACCACTCCTCCTGAAAGAAAGCTTGTGTTGTGAATATGAGCAGTATCTATAATTGGTGTTTCGTTTCAGCTCAGTTTGTCTTGTCTCTCACAGGCTTTGCATAGAGGAAGAAAAATCAGCATTTAGTGACAAACCCGTGTCCAGAAGGTGTTGGAGGTGTTGTGTCCACAGCCCGGGTTAAGCTGCTGGCAGCAGCTGTCAGGAAGCCGGTTGTCCTGCAGAGCGGCGTACCAGTCATTGTGGTTCATCACGCCGCAACACTTCCACTGTGGACAAACGGCTCATTTCATATCAGGATAAACTTGGTGATGTTCCAGAGCAGTAAATAAAAACGTACCTCTGCCTGTATGGTGTCCCAAGCGTCCCTCAGACCGGCGTTGTTATCAGTGTTGTACAGCACCAGCCCTTCTTTCAGGTCCTGTCGGGCATTTTCACCCACCTGCAAAGACGAATGGATCAAGGTGAGGATGTGTCGCCACACTCATCCTCAGTGAGGAAGTATCAGCACGAAACATGAACACAGTCATACCTTGTCGGTGTAGACGAAGAAAAGGATGAGGAGGATTAACTCGGCCAAAAGGATGATCAGCAGAACGATGAAGAACTGATCAAAAAAGAAGCATCAAACAGAAAATGCTAAAAAAATACAAATTAAGTTAATTAAGTTAAATCAAACCGGACGTTTTATAATGTTCTCACGCTCAACAGCAGGCACTTGTTCTCCTTGATGGCGCCCAGGCAACCCAGGAATCCTGTCACCATGACGACAGCACCAAGCGTGACGATGAGGTTAGCGGCAGAGAGCGAGGGGAAAGAGGGCGACAAGGTGGCGAAGCTGCCCTGGGAAACTGACAGCCACACGCCTACGCCCAACAATCCACAGCCGCCCAGCTGAAACACACACGGGAAGCCAAAACACACAGCTGATTTCAGGGTAAACAAATAAACAAACTTTACCCGGTTCTGATCTAACTGCTGGTTTCTGATCATTGTGTGGAATAATTACCCAAAACAGAAGGTTGAAGAGGAACAGCATGTATTTCACACAGCAGATGCAGCCGCGAGCCATGATGGAGAGAGAGGGACTGCAGGAAGGGCAAAGGATGAAGTCACAGCACACACACACACACACACCTGGCCTACGGGCAATAAAACGTATACTGTGCAATAATCTCAGATTGAGAGGATATTTTATGGATGAACTCTTATTTTAATGCATCTTTTTAGCATTGTGCCGCAGACGTTACAAATAAGTAACGCGCTGCAGAGATGAAGCAGACTTACCGCTACAACATGCAGATAAACACGAGTCCTGCTTTATCTGGAAAACACAAAGACATCACAGTAAAGCGTCTTCACAAACGTTCACACAACATCACAAACACAAGTTTAATGATTTTCTAATAAGTCTCATTATAAAAGTTTCCACATGGCCTCCCAGCAGCGCTGCACAGCGGGCAACGTGAAACCACACCTTATGATTTAACACGAGTTTCAGGTCGCACTTCAAAAAGGAAAACATGAAAGGGGAGGAGTGTGATGGCGGTGGAAGAAGGGGATAGGGTTGATGCTTAACCTTTGCCCCCCACAGAGTTAGTAATGTCTGACTGAGTGGCTCAGGTGTTAGCATGCAGTGCTACACCAACTCGGTGTTGAGCTTTGGATGGAAAAGACTCTGAGATCAGCTGAATGAGAGGATGGCTCAGGGTGATGAAGAGCTAGCCCCATGTTCAACAAGCTGCAGGATCAACTCCACATTGGGACATTTGTCTTCAGCTTCCTCAAGAACAACTCCTGTCCTGATCAAGCTTCATATTTTTAAGAATTAACTTAAAAATCAAGAGTGAAAATCCTTAATGTGAGCGTGTCACATGTGTGGACGAGCAGCTCTGCCTCTTAGGAGCATCCTCTGTACTGCTGAAGACATGGGATCAAACCTTAAATCAAAGCATTTTAAACATCAGCACCCAAACTGGAACGATAAAAGCACCAGGAGAACGGGGTGATGTGGGACAGGTCTTTGCTGGCGTGGTGGGGTTGCCGCACACTTACAAGTAGCGTCCACATCCAAGCCAGCTTCAATCTGCAATAACAAATGTTTCCACTGCAGTGCTTTTAGGGACAAATAGGGGGTTCTGAATCAGGAAAGTAAAACCAGTTCGTGTTTTACTGGGACCATAACGTGTGACAAGCAGTCACTGCCACAATAACGAATCGCATCACTAATTACTGCATGTTTATGAAGGAAGGAGAGCCCTCCTATGAAGCTTATGCTGCTAAATTATAAAGATAAAAGCAACAAGATGTGTGTTTAATTATCATCTATTCCCTTCCTGATCAACACTGATACAGGAACTAAACACATG
>JBAMIG010000025.1:4327968-4338726 GCA_037177335.1 Kiunga ballochi
CTGACTGACAGCAGCATAATACCTCGCTGAACCCGCTCACATAAAAATGTAGTCACTGCTGAAATGAGCAGGTTAAACAGTGGTTTTATCCTACCTCTGCTTTCTCCAAAGCAACCTGGGCAGACAGAATAGCAACCACGGAGGACGTGTGTCGGTCTGAGATTACTGCTGAGCCTGAGATTTGTTTCTGCAGGGAATACAAATAAGACAAGCAGCCGCATGGGGGACAGTCAGTTTTTATTAGTGGAGTATTTACAGTGAGGGGGCAAACTGAGAAGGTAGTGTAGTGACACATGTCGTCATGTTACGGCGGTGCATCGTGGTAGAGAACATTTGCCACCATGTCTCGGATTGCAGCTGAGTCCTCTGCATCTGTGGAGACAAAACACACCGTGACAATTATTGATAACGTTTAAAAGGACCGACTGTGTGACTTCAAACTGATTTCAGATAAACTACTTTTGTCCATCTTTATTTTGCTCCACAGGGACAGAGCAGCGTCACACAGTGGCTGCAGATTTATCAGCTGCACATCGTGAGTTTCTCATCCCAAAGCTGCTGTACTGGACTGAGATGTGGTGACTGTAGCGGCCGGAGAACAGGGAGTCATCTTCATGTTTGAGAAAGCATTTTAGTGTTTAATGAGATTTAAACGTTGTGATGGTGCAATATTATCCTGATGCATCAGTAATGACACTGTGGTCATAAGAGATGGACATGGTCAGCAACAATGCTCAGGAAGGCTGTCAGTTGGCAATAACGGGCCAAATTGTGCCACCTACACACACACATATTTAATATAAACAGCAGGCAGGATGGATCCCTGCTTTCACACTGTTCCCACCAGTTGTGACTCTCCCATCTGTATGTGGAATTGCACCCTCAGCTAACAGGAGTAAACCATCTGCTTCATGGTTGGGATATATGTGTGTAGATCTGTATTTTCTGGATTATGCAGACCAACAGGAACAATGCTTCGTTTAAAAATCACTTTATTCTTGCCCACTGGAGAAACAGTAAAGTAAGTAAAGGCACAAACATAATTATTAATGAAGGAAATTAAATTTATGAGATTAAAGCAGAATACAGAGATAACATGAATTTAAAATGTCATTTATGTAGATTTACCTTAAATTTGGTCACATTTTATAAATCTGACTGGTAACGTATCAGTTACAACGACCTGAAGCATTAATATGCCAATATTTTATATGCTATTCTAATTTAATAGTGCAGAACAGATTAATTAATTTTTTTAATAAAAAAAAAAAAAAGCATTTTACGGAGTCAAGAAACTTGACTGTTCTAAGAAATCACATTGTCTGGGTAATGATTAGGTCTTTGGTATTCCTGTAAGCAAACTGTAAGGAGTTAATAAGTCAGAGTCTATTGATATTTACCTCTGGCTAAAGGTAAACATTGGCCAAAAATGGACGTCTGTAAGCAGAAAAAGACCCTGTGTGGAAAAACCCTGCTTACCTTTTCACTGCTGCCGCCAGTTATTCTCCCCCAGCTGTTAACAGGCTGATGATGGAGCTCCTCCATCACAAATGAAAAGTGACCGTGTAGGAACAGCTGAGCTAATTAAGCAAGCTGCCCACGGCTCTTCATAAATCACTGCTTGACTAAAGGGCGGTTATTACAGAGGAAAAGAAAATCAGCAGGGAATAACCTGTGAGGAAGGAAGAAAGGACATTTCTAGGAGGAACGTCCAATGAGCCGGGTTTACCTAGTTTTTCCTCTTACTGTCTCTTATTCTGTTCAAATACATTTAAACAAAAATTAAACTAAATACATCTGTCCCTTATTTTAGTCCCAAGACATACCAGATATTTTCATCAGATTCGATTTAATTGATCCTAGTTTTGAGTCACATCTGCGACCGATGGCTCGGTCATCCATGCAGATTAGGAATTTATCATTTAGGCCTCTTTTATAAACTTCTGCAAAGCGTCGTGTGCATAACAGCAAACAAACAGAAAATGTAATGAAACAGCAACAAGATTAATGTTCCACTATGAAAGGCAATTAACAAAAGGAAATTAGCAGGAAACAAACATCCAAAGAGCACAATTATTAACCAGATGCTGACGCAAGTTAAAAACCGTCACGAGGATGGTGTGGCATTAGACTATGAACAGCAAAAGGAAGAGGAAGGATGAAAAAACTGTTTGAACTGGTTTGACTTGTCTTATAGATGTCTTCTAAGCATTTAAGATTATAAGGAGCCAATAAATACTATTTTATTATCTACAATTTAACATAGTGTTTTATATATATTTTACTGTATATGATGTAGATGTAATTATCATTTTAAGTTGCAAAATAAAAGCTATTTTGACACCACCAAATAGTGATGTAACTGTTCAGCTACTTCCAGTTATGATGTGACTACTAGAGGACTTAAGAGGAGATTAAAGTTTTAAAACACATTGAATTCATCTTCCTGTTGGATTCTTCTTTAAAAATCGACACGTTTGCCGATTATAAGATAGGCAAAGCTTCTTTCTCACTGCTGTCTCCAGCAGCTGCTTAGCTTAGCATAGGTGTTAGCTTGCCATAAACATAACTGTCTGATATCTTCTGGGAAAGTTTTCGGTTAATGCTAAATGCACACACAAATATTTGTTAGAGGATGACAATATTATACAATAAAAATAATTACCTTTAGAATTCATTCTTTCCTTTAATTAAGAAGTTTAATTTGTATAATTTTATTTTAAAAAATCCTTTTTTATCCTCAGGAGACATGAAATGGAAATAAATCTAAATAGACCTTCAAGTTAATGAAAAGGCGTGTTAACAGGTGATTGGGGAAAATGTGAGCAGATATGACATCACAGAGGAAGTTCCCAGCTGCTGCAGCACCTGACCTGATGAACAACCCACTCTCATGCAAGGTATTGATGTCATGTGACATAGTCATGTCTTTTTAACCATCATGCATTGCAGGAGAATAATTTTCAATCATGTCAAGATACTGCTGCAGTAGTGGGAGTCACACACACATCTAATGGTTTTTATGGTCTTTTGTTGGATAAATTATGTAAATATTATGGAGAGGAGTGAATATTGTTTATTTACACAACATTCATTCATCAAATAACTAGTTTAATCTGACAAGGGTGTCTTATGGATCACATTTAGTACAAATTAAATAAACAGACTGGATTATTATAAACCTATTAAACCAAAATTTGCATGCAGATTCGGTGTAAATCCAGTTGCACCTGCTAATACAATACAGCAGAATAGTGAGTGCCGTTACAGAGCTGAGGTTAGGTCTGGTAACTACAAGTTCCTCCCATCTGACAACACTGTGAGCTACGACAAGAAGAAGGAAATGCTTTGCTCTGTGGACCAACGTTTCTGATAATCACAACCCGCTTCATTTAGTCCCTTCTGGCTGGCCCGAGGCTGAACTGGCAGCTGCTACAGAGGCTGAGTTGTGAATCAGAGCAGTTACTTAACAGACTCTAAACTGACCCTGTCACCCTGTGACCCTGCTTATTGGAGAAAGGGTCACAGCGGCAGTAGCCTAAGCGGAGACGCAGACTTCCTTCTCCTTGTTCATTCTCCCTCAGGGATCCCGACTCTAAAAAACAACTCTAAACCCGCTTTTACTCTGACCCAGCAGTACTCTTCTGGTTCTGAGATCCTCCAATGTTGGAGGGGTTCCCCCGCACAATGTGTCTAGAAACTTCGTAACGTTATCTTTTAGCAACACCAGAAACAAAACAACACTTTCTGCAGAACACCACATAAGAGGATGGAGACAAAGATGCAAGACCTAACTTTTTACTAACATAACTTTTTACCTGGAGTTTAGATTATGCTTCTACATGGATTATACTCGAGAATAATCTGAACAGATTTTTTGGTGGCCTTTAAAACCAGTCTGGAGCCGCTGTGTAATGACATCACAAAGTACGGCCAAAGTAACTACACGGTTTGACAAATCCTAATGGAAAAGTCGTTTCCATGCGTAGTCATGTAAGGTCGGGTAGAGTAGGTTATATGTTATACGTGCACCTGAGTCCACCGATCAAAACTCAAACTAATAAAAAAAAATGCTTTGAAGTTGTTTTATTTAAAGGCTAATTAAATACCTTCTCAGGGGTGCTTCATAGATTGTAGGAGCAGTTTTTGGCTTGGCTTATGTTGTATTTGGCCATTTGGAACTAAATTTGCATCTTAATAATCACTTTGAAGAAATTATGTAAATTCTTACATTAAAAAGTAAAAAAACAGAAATCCATTGTGAACAACAACTGGCCGCTTTATCTTCACAAAGATGAGAGTACTGTTGGTCCTCTGATCTAAATAATTCTTATATGATTGCTTTAAGGAAGAACGGAGAAAACAAACAGTAAAATCTGTCATGTGGGGACAATTTCTCCCCTTTGTGCTTCTTAGCATTCAGATCAGGGTCCGAGACACAACAGGATGCAGGAAATGTTGATGTCCAAGTCACGGTTTGTCTCCAGTTCAATTACAGCCTCAAACACCAGAGATGTTGGCTGGAATTTAAAGATGGACGCTCATGTCTGACCAGAATCAGTTTCTCAACTGACCTCAAGTCATTTGTGTACTTACCGACTCCGAGCAACTTCAGGTGAGTTTTAAACTCTGGCTTCTCTTCCAGAAGCCGCAGTAGGTTGGTGGACTCCATGCGCTCCAGCTCCACCTTCCAGTAGATGTAGATCTTCTGGTTAAAGCTGACGTATACCAGGCAGGGGCTGTTTTTTCCCTCCTTACATGTATACTGGCCTACAACCACACACACACACACACACACACAGATGGTTTTTATTCAGCAGATGGGGGCATTTCACATGCTGCCAGGCTGCTAGAGCACATCCACATGAACAGAGAATGGACTCTGATCTACTGGCCAACAAGGCAAGCAGAGTAATATGGAAAGGAGGGCTGGGATGTTTCACACAGAAACAAATCTCATGGAATTGAAACACTCGGAAGACACTCTACATCTCACACACCTCCTGTTACATTAGCTACTAGAACAAACGAGGCTTGCTGAAACGCTGCGCAGACATTCAAACCAACAAAAGCTCAACCTCGGCATCTAGTGGTGAAAGTCCGGACGCTTCATCACCTAAATGATCTCAACACATTTACTTTATGTTGTAAAACTCAAATATCAGCTAAATGTAAAACTATTCTGAAGTAAAAGTCTTATATCATAATGCAGAAGAGATTTTATGTCGTTTACTTTTATGAAATACAAAGCAAGCAAAGTTAAACTAGCAAAACTGCTTTTTTTGGCCACTCCGGAGTCTTGGAAACAAATTATGAGCTTGTTTATGAGTACGGATGAGCAAACGGTTGCTAATTAACACTCACTGTCATCTGAAGGAGCATTTCAAGCCTTCTAATGAATGATTTTAATTTCCAGGACATCCTGAGGGAAATGTGCAGCTCTTCGGCTGCTTAATACTCTGCTCAATATTTGTTTAGGCTCAGAAGGGAGATGAACTGTGCAGGGTGTAATGTGAAGGATAAGAGGTACGCTGGATAAGCAGGGTTCAAGATTGCTTCTGTTTAAACGGGTGAAAGTCTGATGGAGAATTAACTCTATACAAATGCAGGAAACAGTCCGAGTCAACAGGCTTATTTTGTGCCAGAAGATTAACAATGAATAATGAAAAACATTACATCCCATATTTATTACTTATAAACTTTTACTTGATCTTTTTTTAAAGCAAAAAACAAATGGGCTAAAAAAATATTGGACAAACTAAAATTCATAAAAGGTGGACGTGTAAAGACTTTCCCACCATGCACCATAATATTAACAGATATCAGGAGGAATCTCTGTGCACATGGGACAAAGGTAAAGGTTATATTTGTGATATTTGAGTCCTCAGGCTAGATTAAAAATGACTCGTTTCTTTACAGGAAATCCCTGCATGGGCTCAGGAACACTTCATCACACATGAACATAGTTCCTCCTAAAATACATAAACAAAAGGTCAAAGCTTCATCATGTGAGAACGATACTAAAACATATGGCGTCATCCTTTGCATCAAGTGGAAAACTGCTCTATGATCAGATGAATAAAAATCTGTAAAGCATGTATGCTGTCCTGCAGTCTAAAGAGGAAGTCGTTATCAGTGGAGAGCTCAAAGAGCTGCTTCTCTGATGGTATGGGGTTGCATTCGCATCTATGGTGTGAGCAGCTTCCATCTCTGCTGAAAAGTCTAGACAAAGTTTAGTCTCTCTCCACATCCAGGTCCGGTGCTTCACTGGAAGTCCTGACTACCAGGAAACTTTTGATGTTTCCAGAAACTTAAAAACTGCACCAGGCCAGAATGGGACAACTTTTCCCAGTAAACGGCAGCTGCTATGACTTCCCAGGTGTTTACAGTGGTAATAAGAAGAGGGGGCTGCTACATAATGGTTAACATCATCTTTGTTGGCGCTATTATATCCAAATTGAGTCTATATTTTCCTTGAAAAATGTTTCAACATCTTATATGTTCTATTAGAAATAAAATAAAGCTTGATGATGCGCTTAAATGATGCAGCTGGAACAAATTATTAAACAGAAATATCTAATTTACATTTTATAAAGAGCAGCAGTGTAATGTGACAACTATCTTCAAGCTTATCCCATTTATAGGTTGTTATTGGCTCTTTTATTTAACATGAATACCAAAATCTGACCCGATCATTCTACCCTTTTTCAACTACAATGTTGTCTAATTTCTGTTAAGGCTTGCATGTCTGAGTCATAAAAAGCAGAAAACCTTGGTAATTCACAAATACTGACATCAAACTGGGTAGTAAATAACTCCAGAGATCCTGTAGAACAAGGGAGAAGCTTGCAAGTCAAAATCTGAGTTTATTTAATCTGGCGGTGAGCTTCTCACCGGCACAGAAAGCGTTGACGTTCTCATCGAAGTGGAAGCGGACCACCGTCCGATTGTGGTCGATGATGTAGGTTTGACCATCCCAGGCGCACGCTACTACTTCCTCTCTGCCGTCTCCCTGGCAACAAACAAACAAAGCAGGTAAAGTTGCCTCTGCGGGGGGTACAAATGCATAACAGAGTCGATACATTGACCAAAAAAGTGGAAAAAAAAAAAAGCTTCTAAAGACTGGAGCAACATTATCTTTTGGTACAGGACATTTTTATTTTAAAGGAATGTTAAAAACAGAATAAAGAGTCAAAGCAACTATAAACAGACTCACAGTGACATCCAGCTTCTGCAGGGCAAAAAGCTGATGATCCACCTGCACCGACCACAGCAGCTGCTCCGAGCTGTCCATCAGCTTCAGGGTTCCTTTAAACCAGGACACCAAAAACAGACACGATTAACAAAAAAAAAAAGATCAAAGTAACAAATTCACAGACTAAAAAAACCAACATTTTTTTCTGACCTAAAAAGGGCACAAACAAACAAAACAGAGAAAAATGTAACCTTTTGAGACAAGAGCCCCGGTATAAGAGGCAGCAGAGCAATACAGATCATTTCTGCTCACATAAAGAAACATTTTAAAATAATTCAAAGATCTTCTGGGTTTTCCTGAAAATCATCCATTTTTCTTACTTGGGTAGAGAAAAATTATTTTCTATTGCACTTCAGGCAACACACGTCTGGATTCTGAAACTTTTGTAGTAATTTTACGTCTGCTGTCTTTTGAGACCAACATTAAGCACAATGTACACACACACACACACACACACACACCTTTAAAGGCAAAACAATCAGGCTAAATTGTGGGGTTTTATTAATTTAATTTACTATGGAGTTTTGATTGAAAAACCTAATCATTTAAACATTGTTATTATTAAAGATTTTACTGGTCAGTAAAGTGTTAAAAACTCCTGACTTACCATCCAAAGTGCAGAGAGCAAACAGGCCACATTTAGAGGATTCCTCTTTTGAACCTAAATGAGAAAAAAATCAAATCATCATAAATTAAATTACAAATATCTTCACAGTATTTTTGACAAACTTTTAAACTCTTTGGATAATTTTATGTAACTATACTAATTATTATAATGTCACACTGATAAAATATCATAGAAATAAAGAGAAACTCACATATTTTGTCGTTTTTTATTACCTTTGCTGATGCTGCCAACGAGATGAGTGGAGACGTTCTTGTTGTGGATCCGCCCGGTGGTCAGATGAAGAACTACGTCTCTGGAAGGTCCCTCACTGCAAACAAACGTATCCCCCCATGCAGATGAACAGATTATCTTATAAGTATGTTGTAATCTTGTTAATGGACCGTATAGGTTTAACGTGCAGAGAAGTCTAAAACAAGCAGGACTGTACGGGTCCAGTATGAGGACTGACAAACACTGAAGGAAACTTTAAACAAGACATAAATATGATGGGGTTTACCTTCCTGGTGTGGCAGGGGTGTCCTCATCAGATTCAGTGGAGTCCTGTTGAGTCCAGGTGCAGAGCAGGATGGCGTAGCCACATCCAGGCTGAGACACCATCAGCTCAGGTAAACCCTCCGGACCCGGGTTCACAGACAGACTGTCCACCTGCCTCATGACAAACATCAACACTTTCATTTGGGTTGCTCTGGTTTCAGTCCAGGAGCCACTTTACCTGCAGTTGATATAAAATCCTGTAATAATTTAAAAAATGTTAATCATGTATTACAGATCATACAAGTTCAGAGTAATAAAAGTAATATTTTTCATTGTATTTTCCTTTTACATAAAGATTTAATTACTTCTACTTTACTTTTTATACATGTAAAGTTATTTCCATGTCTGAGAATTTTGTATTTATCCTTTAAAAAAATATCTGAGTGCACATGCCAAACGATGGATTCCCGTAAAATCCACAAAACCATCATGGAAAAACATGGTCAACACTTTAAATATCAGAATTTAGTTACAGCTATGGAGGAAACCATGAGAGGCTGACACATATTTGGGTTACTGTGACCCGGCCAACAGAAAAAGAACAGTGTTGGGATGAAGGAGATTCACAATGTCCAGGCTTTGCAGGCAAAGCAGGAAATGTTTATCCTTTCCAAGTCAGGAAAATGAGCTGCAGCAGTGTGAGTGTTGGTGCATGTTTGGTTGTCAGGGAAATCTAGGAGGGACAGAGGGGGGTAAAGCAGCCGTGGCCATAGCCCCGTAAGGTGCTGCACACCTGTGCTGATTAGCTAAATAAACTTTTTAACTGAATGGACAGCGGCTGCCATCAGGCCCTCTGGACGGGTGAATTGTGAGGGTTGAATGCAGTTAGACTTCACCAACCTTCCTAATGATTACAGATTAGATATTCCACTTCATTGGAATAATACTTATGAAAAACTTTAAAATCAAACCTCACTGACGATACGTTTTGTGCTAATACTGCTCTGCAAAGTGCACACCTGACCCTCTAGAAGCCATTTCTTTAGCAGAACCAGCTGACCCACTCCTCCGTTTGAACCTTCAGATGCCTCTTCCCAACGGAAAGCTCGCACAACTCGGTCTGTGTATCCCACCACCAGCTCACAGCGTCCGTCTCCATCTGTATACATGCACACGCGCATAATATAATCAAACTAAAAGGAGTAATATAGACAAATGAAAGCAAAGCAGGGCTTACCTATATCACTGATAAGGAGGACCTTAGTATTGGCGGGAATATGTTGGGTGAAGAACGGCCTTTGGTCATCAGGTGGCTGGAATTCATGTTGACTGGATGAATCAGATTTACCTGCAGCGTTGGCCGTCAAATCAAAGAGATGAAACCATCCCTCTGCACCCACAGCGACCACAAGGTTCTAAATAACACAAAGGAAAAAAACGGTCACATCACTCAGAAACCTTTGACATTCACCTGTCTCTGACTTCTTTTCCACTCACCTTTCCTTTATTGCACACGTCTCCAATGGCAACACAAGTCAGCTGGAAAACCAAAACATGCAACATAAGCAGGCGATTAAAATCTATCTGACATCACAAGTTCTCTAGTTCTGTACTGACCATCCCCACACAGGTTCTTGTGATCCAGGGTTTGGAATCATCATTCTTGTAAACAAGAAGCTTTCCACTTGTATCTCCTACAATCAGCTCATTTAACTACAGGGAATGGAGAGAAGCACTCATTTCATTTTAATGCAACTTACTAAACTGTAATAAATCAAAAACATTTTTAATGTTTATTTTCTATTCTCATTATAAAACAAAACATGGAAAATACACGATAAGCAGAAACATGCAGGTGATATAAAGCAAAATAATAAGCAATACTCTAACAGGGTGACTATATAATTACAACCCTTCCTTTACTCATCTTTTACTGGTTTAAAATCCATATATAAATTTAAATATATAAATTTAAATAGCTAGATCCACTCCCACAGTACAAAAAAACAGTACAAATTCAAATGAAATTTTAGTACAAATCTAGGCTATGTGATTTAAGGTGACCGGAAGCACGTGCAGGCTAACATCAACTTAACAGGTGAGCTTAATTACCGAGTCGTTGTCTGCGTCTCCCAAACAAATCGCGTGAGGAAACATTGTTCCAGTAAAATCCAAACTAACCCGCTGGACATAGTTTAAAGACCTCATGACAGCTCGTTCAGCTTACAAGTGTGTTAAAACACACAAAAATCTTGTTTTTACAGCCTCTGAGAATAAACCAGTTCCGCTCCCGTTAGTTCCAAACTAAAAATCTTACATCAACCATAACTCTCTATGTAAACACTAAATAAAGCTGGGCGTTAATTACCGACTACTTGCAAAATATTACATTATAATTGGC
>JBAMIG010000025.1:4347091-4363230 GCA_037177335.1 Kiunga ballochi
TTTTCATCTGTTACCACGTATAAATGTATCATGGAACAAGATTTATCATGGAACAAGATGTATCATGGAACAAGATGAAAATAGACAGAATTAGATGCATTTATTTCTAAAATTGTGTAGCTAAATTTATTTTATTCACTGCATCAATATGCTACATCTATTATCCTATCCAACATCCTTCTCTTTCCACATATCACAAAAAGGTGGAGAGCTTGTCAGACAGCCGAAAACCGTCCTTTGCTGGTTGATGAAGTGATTCCTCAGCTGTAGCTGAGCACAGTTTGAAACACGTGATCAATGACCTTTATGGGTGTCATTAGCAACCAGAACATAGATGAATCATCAGGAATCATCTAAAATCATGGCTCATAGGAAAACATTCTACAGGTTTGTTACCAACGTTTAACTAGTGCTGCTGCTGTCATAGAAGATAAATGTGTAGCAGCTTTCTCTGTGAAGGGCTGCTCAGAGGTGGTTGGAGTCATCGAGCGGGTTGGAGATGACCGACTTGTGAATGAGCATGAAGAGAGGCAGGTAAGCCAGGAAGTCCAGCAGATCCAGCGGAGGAATGTGCTGCAGCTCCAATCTGATGGCTGCCTCCTGCTCCAGGTGGATCCCCCCGGCCTTCAGCTCCAGCAGCAGCTGCTCGCTGCTGATGAAGCCCCGCTGAGCTCCCGTGTCTCCCTGCTGCTCCTCCAGGAGGAACAGGAACAGTTGCTGAAGGAGTCAGAATAATTTCTCACGGATTTTTGTTTGTAATCAGAATCAGGAAAATGTTTGCTGGAATAAAAACGCCCTGGCCGGATGTTCACCAGGCTGGACTCAAACAGGGAAAACTGGCTCTGGATTTGCTCTCAGCGATGTGGGAGTATGTTTGGCGACTACTTCTTATTGTGCCGCTCAGCTTCAGATTACCACAGAGTTGTTTGAACGCACCTGTTTGCACAGTTAATGCAGTGTAGGTAATAATTGTTGAGGGGAGGGAGGGAGGGGAGATCGAAGGAGAGGAACGTTGAATAACCCTTCTGGCAATTAGCCCACTCCCTCCCCAACCGCCTCTCCAGTTAACAACCCTATCCCTAACAGCTCTGTAATTACAAAGCCTCCCCTACCTGGACAGGAGCTCAGCTTCCACACCCACAGGCTTTCATGTCCCTCCTGCCTTTCAGCCGCTCAGCGCTTCCTTGCATGAATGAGGGCCGGGCTTGCCTGTGAGCGGCCAGCTGGTAGACCAGTCCTGGTCCATCTGAGATGAGCCGTGTGTCTTGGGCTGATTACAGGGCTGGGCGGAGTGGACGGCATGTTCACTGCTGGGCACTTTAATGAGATTAAGGCCGTGCTAATCTATGAAAAGGGAAAAGCACCCCTCTCTTTCTCTCTCCGGCTTGCTTTCCTCATTTCCATGCATGAGGGCTGAGGGCTTCTCACTGTATAAAGCATGCTTTGGAATCACACTTCAAAGAGTTTGCCTTGTATTCGTTTCATTATAATTATACCTGCAGAGCCTCGACAACGAGGTGGAGATGCAGTTTGTGGCATGAATGTGACTAAAGCAGGAGTTAATCTGACATCGCATTGAGGTAATCAAGTGTTCCTTGTGTAAACAAATTCAAGAGCACAAACATGTGGTGGGGAGTCTTATACCTTTGCTTTAAAGAGCCTCACTTCAAGGGAGCGGAAGTCCATGTCGCTGATTAGGGACCGCATGAAGTCACTGTGGGAAAGACAAAAGGAAAAACAGGAGGCTAAGCAAGTAAACATGAGCGAAGCGAAGATACCAAAACAGATTTACGGCTTTAACTTAATCATTCATAAACCTAAATCATCAAATTCATTCAATTCAGAGAAAATCTTGTAACTTTTAGAAGCTTCTGGCTGATATTAGGTTAAAAAAAGGAAGAAGTGCGCGCTAGTTTAGCGTATAGTCGCTGGTGGAAATGTGCCGCTGCGTGGCGGGGGTTTTTGGCGGGTCCGACCCAAGCGATGTGTTTGCAGAGAAGTGATGGTAAAGTGTTCTGAGCCCATTGTGGTTGCTCACAGCGGCCTGGCTGACAAACAATGCGTGGGCACACGGGGACATCCCACCACAGTAACGGATAAAACTGCTTTGCTTTTGGGGATGGTGTTGGGGGGGTGATGATGGGGGGGCTGTGGCAGGGTAAACTAGGGCTAGCGGGATACGTGAGGAGGGGAACAGACAGTCTGGGCACACTCTGGTGCAATGTGACCTCTCGCAGACCAGTGAAATCTAGGTCCACTCAGGACAATTAGGGGACGGATTGTGTTTGGACAGACCTCTCCTGTCCAGCGTGTGGCACAGCGACGGTCGTGTCTTCTCTAACGAGCGCTTGGTGTTAATGAGCCCCTCCTCGCTCGGCGCTCAATGGCCTGTTAGAGGGAAGAATGAACAAGCACTAGGCCATGGAGTGCAATGCACGCCTGAGTGCTCCTGAGGCCGTGATTGGCTCCTGTCCTCCAACCACATACGGCCGGAGCTTGATGGGGATGAGACGAGACAGAGCAGCTAATGATCATTAATTGCACTTGGTTTGCATTAAAAGAGTCCAAATGGTGGTGTGCATGCACACTGGCGTGATAATGGCGAGCGTAACCAACAAAAGTCTGGGGGACCGGCAATGGACTGCAGGGAGGATAATAGCAGCCTAACCCATTTTCTTTTGTCCACCCTCTATCGGCACCCTGCTGAGGGAAAAACAGCAGACTTCTCAGTTACGCAATGGCCAAGATTTTGGCGGTCTTGTCGATTCAGGGTGAAAGGAGGCAAACATATCTCTGACCTAGTTTGATTTGAGAGATGAAAGCTGTTGTGGGATGTTTAGAGTAGGGTGAAGGTGGAGGGGTGGTTTATTTAGTGGGAGATGGTCTGGGTCCCCCCAGGAGGAGGTTTATAGACCTAGGACTTACTGGAGAGATAATATCTGACACTAAGTGTCCCACAGAGGAGCTGGAAGAATTGAAAATGATTATTTGTATGGATGGAGCTGGTCAGAGTTCTCGCTGACTCACCAGAAGATTTATGGATAACCCAAACTAACCATGAGGAACGAGACTGATGACAACAGCGACGGCACCACTGATGCTATTTGGGGATCCAGTTTGACTAGAAGCTGATTGGCAGACCAGTGAGATGCCCTGAGGGAATGCAGCGCTGTGTGAGGAGCACAATGCTGCACAGGGACAGATGGGCACAATCAGCACAGCGTGGAGGGAGAAAGGGAGGCGACAGAGAGCTGCAGAGATGAGAGACACCAGGAATAAACAGTTAAAGTTGAAAAGAAGAGAGAGAAAGGGGGGAAGGGTAGACTTAGAGTATTGAAACAGCAAGAAATGTTTAAAAACGAGAGACGCACCTCAGATCTCTAAGCCTTATGATCAGAAAGGCTGATTGTGTAACTACTGTTGCAGCTCATTTCTAAGCCGAGGATTAGAGACAACAGGATTAACTGAGACAGGTAAGAGGATCAGTTTAGTTCAGGAGGGATGAGATGACAGAGGGATGCCATTGTTTTCTCCTTGTTTTGGAGGTGGCATTATGAATGCTGATCTCTCTTCTGATTACTGGAATTGCAAAAAGAAGTTTTGTGGAAAGAGGTTTAATATGGACATTCATTATCATTAGTATAATTGCCTCTATACAGAGCAGACACCCTGGTCTTTCTGGGCCAGCGCAGCAGTCAGTCTGCAGGCCTGCTCTAATGCACAACACAAAGAAGTGGCCGTAAATCAGAGGACCCATGACCCTGGCCCCGTCCTTGCTGAGAGGGAGCTCTCACTGCGGGGTGAGGGCTTCGGGTGCAGGCCTTGACCCTCGGGACCTCCGGAGTAGGCTTGACTCCACTCACTTCTGTCTGTAGGAAGTTGTAGACCTCAGGGCAGGAGGGAAAAAATAATAATAAACGCTGTGTGTGGGAATTTGCGGCATATGGGTTGTAATGATGAGACACAAGAAGACTGAGGACAAAGTCTGCCAGAGGGGGGGGTCAATCATCGGTCGGTTCTTCAGCAAAGCAGACAGTTCGGATCAGAAAAACAGTCCGATTAAAAAAAAAGACAAAACAAATTGTCAGAGAGATGATAATTACACATAAGTACAGTTATTGCTGGTATATACTGAACAAACCCTGCAGCAGATCAATACATCCCATCATTCATTGTACTCTGTATAGATGAGCAGCTGTATGATGAACTTTTTAAGCTTGGAAATAAAGCAAAAATATGTCTACTTTTCAAAATAGCAAATACCGATGACCCTCCTTGCTGCCGTTAGTAAAACCTTTAAAAGAACAGCAGAGAAAATACATTTCCAAACAAAACAACCATTTTGCCTCCTTCAAAACATCATCATAGAAGCAAACATGCTCACTGGAGGATACATGTTGATAATAAGCAGATTTTTAGCATAAAATGTTAATTTTTTAAGACTAAATAAGAGAAAACAAAAGTATTTTGTGGCACCAACAGTCTGACAGAAAAAAAAATTAAATTTAAGATCATAAGATTGTATTTTATTCTGCAAACTAGGAAATTCAGGTGTTACAGCTGCAAATAGAAAGCAGATAGTTAGATAAAACATTTAAAAATATGAGGGCAAATACAATAAAATGTACAATAAAAATGTACATTTGTTAAATAAGATGTGATAAAACGCATGCATACAATGCAGATGGCTGGGAAAAATCCCAAACAGGGCCTGCAGGTGATCTGTCTGCAGCCTGCTTGTGACAGACTGGAGGACGCTGCAATAGCACGCAAGATTTCCTGTGTCAAGTAACAAGATTGTAAGGTATATTCCCATCAGCCTCTTTTCTTACCACTTCCTGTTCACCCTAAACAGTCAGAAGTGTTTGGATAAGGGTAAGGAGGGTAAAATAACACAATACCACAGAAGAAGAGAAGTAGAAAGGTCATCAGTGTTGCCTGGTCTGATGATTCTGCCTCTCAGCAGCACCATTCAGATGATGGAAACATGAACACATGGATTCATCCTGCCTTGTATCAGCAGTTTAGGCTGGTGATATAATGATGAGGGAGATATTTTATAGGCAAACTATGGGCCTCCTTTACCAATTTAGCATCATTTAGACACCACAGAGTCTGGTGACCTGTCCAAGGTGTACCCGCCTTATTTGACAATATTCAACAGATTTTGACAGCTAGGTGCTCACATAAACACACATTCACACACCAGTGAAGCACTGGAAGCAACTCAGAGTCTTGCTCAAGGACACTTTGACATGTGGACACCAGAGCCGGGATTAGAACCACTAACTTGCTGCTTATGAAATGACCCGCTCTACTAAATGCGCCACAGCCGCCTTTTGATTGATGGATTGATGGATTGATGGATTGATTGATTGAATGGATGGATGGATGGATGGATGGATGGATGGATGGACGGACGGACGGACGGATGGATGGATCATCATGGCTGAGCAGGAAATGTGTGAGGCTGATTCTTGCACTTATTAAGGATCATCTAATAAACTGGTCAGTGAGTTTACGATTCCTCGTAATGTTTTCTGCAGATTTGTACCAACATCCTCTGCCAGAAGCCAGAAGTTAGTTTTAGCTCTGGAGGAGGCGAGAAATGTAAAATTCTTACAGTCTGGTCCTTTCATACTGCATCTGCAACTGAGTCAATGCACTGGGATATCTGTGCTTTTATTTGCAAAAAACAGTTTACCTGCTTATTTCCTGTTTCCAAATATGCAGCAGGTTGAATATGCCCGTCCCACACACAGTGACTGATCAGTGGAGCAAGCTTGGGTACACACACTTATTATTTATGGCATGTCAATGACTCCTCCTCTGGGTTCACTGAGGATTGTGTGTGCGGTTACTTACTCCATGGAGGCTATTTTCTGTGCCAGGCTTGCAATAACAGCAAAGAGCCTCAGGTCCACAAGCCCATCTGTCACTCTGAAGTCCACCATCTCCAAGATCTAGAGGAGGACGGTCACATTACAGCAGTGTTTGTGCATTTGAATGCGTCTGACTGCAGTAGGATGTACCCTGTAGACGTAGATCTCCTCTTCGTCAGAGAGCAGCTCAGGAGGGATGATGGTCTTAAGAGCGAGGAGGACCTGCAAACAGGAGATGTACCCGGCACCATCGCTGTCTTCCTGCAAACAAACATCATCATCATTACTTATACAGATCTGTTAGTTTCAAGGAAAAATTTAAAATGTTTTGAAACTATTAATATGATTCAACAAGAAAGAAAATAAATAACTTTTTATATAATATTTGGGCCGGAATGTGTGCTTTTTCTGCCTCTCTGACATCAACATGTTTTTATTGTTGTCTCTGATTACAAACGCAGTAAGAAGCATTTCCTGGTTATGTGCAACCCAAACGTTTAGGTGTCGGGGAGCGAATCCCCTTACTTCTGACAGCGAGTGTAACACGTAAGAGTGAAACAGAATCTCCTGAAAGAGAACACAAAGGCTTTAAATCCCTTTTCACTTACTGCTTCAAAAGCTCTTTTGTACTCGGCCAGCTTCTCCTGACTGAAAATGCAGTACTTTGCCAAAAAGTCGACTGGAAAGAGAAGAAAAGAAAAGAAGTTTGGAGATTTGAGGAAGCAGAACTTTTAGCTCAACAGATGGTGAGGTTTGAAATCTTTCCCTATTTTCTGTCATTCGGCAACAGTAACGACATTATGGCTCTGTGTGTGCGCGCGTGTGTGTGTGTGTGTGTGTGTGTGTGTGTAGAGTGGATTAGAGCAATATTTCTCCCCTCTGGTTGCATTGGGGTCAGGGAGGGGGGACAATACAGGGCGAAAGGTTCACAGGGCGTCCAGTTGGCCAGAAACTGGATGTGAAGGGGAGAGTGTGAGAGGGGCATTTTGCTGCTGAGGAGGAATCAGAAGAAAAGCAGAAGAACACAAAATATAATTTTTAATGTAAAAATGTTTTAAAAACTTTACTCAAGTTATTTTTTTATACAAGAAATGATGCAAATATATATATATATATATATATATATATATATATATGCTACAGAAAAGGGGTTGATGCTAATTTATCTGTTATAACCATCAAACATTACACACTAATGTAAAAATCATGTACTTCCATAGAAATCTACCGGCAAAATGCACTTTTTTTAATCTACTTTTTTTAAGCTATTCTATGTAAATATTTATAAAATTATCATATTTCAGTATTTATTAAAACACAGCTGTGTGTTTTATATCATAGAAGCAAACTGGTTGATTATATTTGTGCATATATAACATTTTTTTCAAACATTTGTGCTTTTCTAACAGATGGCTGCATTGCAAATAGACCATGATTTATTAAGATTCATTTATAAAGCTTTTATAAAGATTTTATTTTAAAATCCAAATGTGTTATCTCAAAATAAAGAGGCTCGTTTTCACATGAAAACAATTTTCACCATCGCCTCGTGATAACTCCCTTCTGCACCTGGTTATCCCAGGATGAAGAGCTTAATGGGAAATGATTGGTTGGCATCATTTTTAACTGGTAAATGCCACAATTTTCCAGTAAACTGAGGCAGGCCATAACTATAGATTTAGACATGCATGTCAGAAAAGGAGGAATGAGTTGCTGATCAGAGATCAGCTGAAGTGTTTAACATAAATACCTTCAGATTATTTGAGCCAGTTACCACCATCCTGTCTGTTTCTCCCAGTATGTCTTTGGGGGACACGTTTTAAAAACTTCTATCTGAAGATCTGCGCTCATCTATAGGAAATAACCTCATCACTTGCTCTTTATAGACTCATCCTGATGTTTCTATGATGTGCTGCAGGTCTGACATGAATTTATATTTGTTTCTGTAAACACTCTGAGAAAATCCCTGGATTTTATGAGGCTGTTATTAAATACCAGTGCATTTCTTCAGGATATCATAGGTCTTAAAGAGAATAAAAGTCATTAATTGTTGCTTCCTTATATTAAAACTCCAGTTTCTTTAGTTTTACAATGTAACATAAATTAGTTTCCTTGAAATGGTTCAAAAGTCTTTAATAAAAAACAGATTAGACAAGAAGCCTAAACCATGAATATTTCAGAAGGCTAATTTGGGAGGAAGGGGCAACTTTGGAGGAAAAACGGGGGTAGCTTTTAAGCTGCTGCCACTTCAATTTAGGAGATGAGAATGAATCTCGTGAATAATGGATCTATTCATTGGTTTGGAGAAGAAAGAGGAGCAACAGAGTTGATATCAGTCTGGGCTTAAACCTCTGGACCTCTGGGGTTTCTCTGCAATAGCAGGGGGGCCTGTTTGAATCTACCATTTATCAGCTTAGGCCTAATCAAAACCAGGCTTCAGCCATTCACATGCAAAGCGTTACATTCGCAACTAGTCAACTTGACTTGTTAAAGCTTGATTGATCAAAAAACCTGCAGGCGGCCTTCATCGCATCTGTTTGCAAATATCCTCATGAGACGAGGCTGCAGGCCGAAGCACACATGCAGCCGCGGCTCTGCCTGCATGGGATTTAAAGTCCTCCTCCTCCTCTTCTTCATCCCTGGTGGCTGCATCCACACTCGGCTCAATCTGCTAAAGTGAACTGGCACCTTGTGAGGCAGTGAATGGATCCTCCTCCTCGTTTTCAGAGCTGAGGTTCACTGAACATCTGCAGGAGAGCAAGCAGCTGACCCGTGCTGACTTCCCCGATGCAAATGTGAACAGATTCTTCACAACAATCAGTGTTATTTACTGACTGATGAACACAGCGGCGTGCAGGACGGCGCCCGTCATGGAATATCCATCAGTTTCCGTTCCTGCATTTTAAAAAACATCTTTCAAAATTGTCGTTTAAAAGAAATCTCACAAAGTTTTAAAAGGTTTGCAGCAAATAAAGACTGTAAATAGACTTATATAGCGCTTTTCCAGTCCCGCTGACCACCTAAAGCACTTTACATTACATGTCACACTCATGTCTGGGCAGTGCAGGGCTCAGTGTCTTTTCCCTTCACACTGAGGCACGTACTCAGGGAATCAAACCACCAACCTCCCAGCTGAAAGACATGCACTTTCCACCTGATACAGCTAACTCAGCATCATATTGTTGCATTTTGTTGTTGTGTTTTTATGGCAGACAGTATGATGCACATGAATAAGGCTAAACATATTTCCTCCTTAGTGAAACTTGGCATCAGAACTCAAAGTTTGCTGATGAAAAGTTGCAGCATGATGAGACGTTTTCCTTTGTCTTCCAGTCAGCTGATTGAAAGCAGCCGCTGGTTTTACATATTTCTGGTTTATGGTGGAAACGTACCAATAAACAATGAGAGATATAGATTACAGTTCAATCATATTCTCTATGTAATACAACTACTCATATAAAGCCAGAAACATGCTAACGCCTGTCAGAAGGAGTTTAATCTACATTAAAGTGGTTTCAGGGAATCACCGGCTTCACTATTAATCAGAATTATTGGAAAACAGATTATTATTGACACCTCTGCACTGGGAGTTGCTAGACTGGGAGTAGCTATGTTTTTATTTAGTAAAACACATTTTCACAAATGATCAAATACAGATATTAAAACAGAAAAACATCTCGGAAAAAAAAGACTAAACAATATCACCCATTTAAGACGTCTGGTGGTCCTCTCCTCCGTGCGTGAAGCTGAAATTCCATTAAAGATGTAATAAACTGGTATAAATAATCAGATTGATATGAAGTTATTCCCTTCCTTAATGTTACTGTTATCCTGTTACCATGGTTACAGGGATGTCTCCTGAAAAATACTATCACAGCAAGCAGGATAGGATCTAACTGGATTTTTTATGTGTCTGCCCACGTTTAGATGCCAAAACGGCACAAGGTTGAGCCCTTTATGCTAACGTACTCCTTACAATGCCGAACTAGAAACACGGAGACAAAGTTAGAAGATCGGTAAAACAACTGCACATCTGTGTCCAGCTGCCTCACATGTCAGAAATGTTCTGCTCCTACTGTAAGAGACAATGTTGTGTAAAGATGATGAAGCATATTACTTTAATTTGATCAGGCTGCTTTCAGATGTATTTATATAAATAATATTCTGAAGAATGCAGGTTAGTTTGTTTGCTTTCTTGTATTTGATGGGTTTTAAAAAATTTAGGAAGAAACTCTTCTAAGTGGTCCTATAGGGGAAAAATGGCATAAATAAATACATTATCAGTGCTGAATAAAGTACTCTGACATCAAACCTAACCAGAATTATATTAATAAAATGTATTAAACTAAATATATGAAATGAACCTTAAAATAAAAGTACGTAAGAACTTGTTTTAAAATATGCTGAAAACATCAGCAGGAGCTGTGCCATTACAGGTATACAGGTGAAACTACTGGTAACACTGGAAAAATCTCAGATTATTTAAAAGGTTTTTCATAGTTAACTGTTTTAGCATCAACCTGCTCAGCGGAAGCAACAACTAATCCATTTTGGGCATTTTACCACAAAGCTGCTGCTGCAGGTGCATCCTACTCTCAATGAACAACAGAACCAGCTTTGATTGGCTTAGTGAACCAATTGCCCTCTTGTTATTGATCTTAGTATTGATCTTATAAATCTCTTCAAGACAAAGCAGGATTTATCTCTCGATAATGACAAACATTACCTTGCTTATTATATAGTTACTGCAAAAATGATGAAAGGAATTCAACACATCATTTGCAGTATTGTTATGCTGTGATGGTTTCCACAGTAAGAAATAGTCCTAACAAAGAGAACTTTAATCCTGCAGGTTTTAGATGTTGTATTGCTGCAACACAAAATGAAATGATCTCCTAACAGCTCATCAAGTTCTGCACAAACCTCTTTTATTTTAGTAAGACGTGCTGCATCAGGGAAACATCAATAACCTGCAGGACACTGACCCAGAGTAGGTGATCCCTGCATCAGATGTTCAGATAACTAAACTAACCTGGAGTCTGTGATGAAGTAAGACCCTTCATAAACGTCCCTGTTGAGATGCAGCAAAAAGAAAAAACCAGAGAAGAAGAAAGTGTTTGCAGTGGACATCACCCCCACAAACCGGAATCTGATGAGAAAATGCAGAAGCAACCCTGAACTCAGCACTGCCCACTAGTGGAAGAACTGAACCAACAACAAGGGCGACATGAAAGTTGCATGGAATTATAAGAGGCAGCGACATATAACATGTGCAACAGTGTAACCTTAACGAACGTTTATGATCATGAACAGGCCTTAACATATCAGAAAGTGGAGATAAGTGCTGTAAAATGCTGTGAAGTAAAAGCCAAAATGCAACTACAGATACATGCAAAATGCACTGTTCCATAAAGTTAAAGTTGTTCTTTTGAGTTTTAAGAGGAGCTACCCCTCAACATCAGCCCTGTCTTCTTCTTCTGCTGCAGCATACAGAGCGCAGAGATGCTGGAGGAGGTCGGGGGTCCCTGACTAAAGGGAGAGCTCCGTCAGGGAATCAGCCGGACAAAAGGAGCAGTGGAGTGAGAGATTGGTGGAGGAAGTGAGGGTGGGTGGAGGAGCGGGACAAAGCCCGATAGCCTTATCTGATTCCACTCCAGCGCTTGATGGCTTTTTTTTTTCCACCCCTGCCTTTAAAGCGCACAGGTTTGGCTTTTGGTGTGAAGCCTAGCAGAAAATGTTAATCAAGAGAGAGACTGTGTGGAGAAAGGCGAGAGAAAGGGGAGAGTCACTCTGCTGAGGCTGTAATCTGTAATGAGACCGAGGCGATTCAGTTGCAATTGAGAAAGGAAGAATGGGGCCATGATGATGATGAGCAAGGAGGTTCATTCTTACACTGGCGTTTGTTTTCCTGTTTTGTTCCTTTTCTCCTGCAGAGTCACCGCTCCTGCGTCCGTCTGCAGCCACAGGTCACATCTCATTTAACACGCACTTGGACATCGTTTTCAATGTCTGCAGCTGACAGATGAAAAACACTCGTCTGAGCACTGCTAATCATCTGTGTGTGATTTATATTTCCTACACTGAGCGCAGGGCTGGAAATCACACCTTGTTTAGCTGCAAACGAAGACAGAAACCATTTTAGCCAAAGATTAAGAGCGGATGGGAAGCGTAAACGTCTTAATCAGTTTTGTTTTTAAGACTTATCAACGCTAAATAAGTTAAACTTCATGCAAAACAAAAAAAAGAAGGGAATAAATTACTTTCAGAGGAAAAATCACAGAAACATTGTTACATCTAAAAGCAATTAAACTTTATATTTTGCGTCCAAGCAGCCAGACTTTCTAACAATCATACAAAGTGGTTTTGAAACAGGGTTTAAATTACACTGAGGCTTTCTTTTGGGAATGCATCATGTGCACGTGCAGCTATATTAGAGCATCTGCCCAAAACATCCTGCTGCAATGATAAAAATCTCTGGTTTCGGATTGGCTAGATTGTGGAATAAACATACAATGCTGGAAAAAGAAGCAGAACAAATCACCTTTGATGCTCAGGAACTTTAAATGAAAACTAGAACAAGGTGTGCCAGGATGAAAGATATTATTATGCCATAAAAATGATTAGGTAAATTTTTGGTAATTTTTGGAACCAAATCCAGAGACAAACATGTTTTCCTGATTCTGGTCATTTTTAGGCTTCACAATGTCACTTATCAAAATATCCCAGTATGAGCTCCTGTCAGTGAGATGCAGCAGCTGGTTCACACTAATGGTATTTATTTGAAAGCAGATTGCTGGTATTGCTGGTATTGTAAGTACCCAGCTGTACCCAGTTGTGGTGAATCTCCTGTTCTATCAGCTCTGTCGTCATTCAAAACACGGCTTCAATCGTTCTCCAGGTTTAATGAGGGTCTATAAAATGCTTTCTGTATACCGAATGCTTGTTCTCTCACTTTCAGTCTATTCCAGTCACTTATCCCTGACCTTTGACCCACTCCGGCCAGATAAAGACACCTACCTCATGAGATGGATCAGTGATGGATCTGCACCGAGCAGCAACATCTATAAGTAAAAGTGGTGTAATAAAAACTGCAGTTCTACCCTCATCCTCTAAAACTCCCTCCCCCCATCTAAAACAGAGCCCACAGACTTCCATGTTAAAAAAAACAACTTCCCAGCAGATAAACATGTTTACAGCCTGGTTAAAAAGCTCCTTTTGGTTTAATAGGTCGTTTACCTTCATGACTACTGTGAGGGGAATCATTTTTAATAATAACTCATCTGTTTAAATGTTATTTAATCCTAAAATTCAACATAAATACAGGTGGGTCCATAACACAAATGTGTAATGTAAAATAGCACAGATTTAGTTGGCTAACAGCAGGTTTAGTCTGTTAGGTTGCCTTAGAAGCTCAGACTCCCCTCAGCTTCATATATTCGCCCATGTTTGTATTTTCTGGGATTGATGGCACGTGTGACGCCACCAAGATGGTGGCACTAAGAACCACACACCAAACTCACCAACAGGTGATGTCACAGAGGCTCCGCCCATCTTTTTAAACACTCTCTGAGCTGCACATAATAAATGACCTTGCAAAGAGTTTAAACAGCATTTTCAGGCATTTTTTTGCTCGCAGCCCAATTAATGAAGCTGCAACTCTGAAAGCAGCCATCGCTGCATAACTTCCTGATCTCTAAATGATCTATTTTATAAATGCTACCTTACTCTCCATGTCTATATGTTAGCAAGTGTTTTAATTTATCAAAAAAGGTTTAATTTAGAGCCATCTCAGTCAACTGTTTAGTTGTCATTTAGGTTGATTTGCATGTGTACCTAATTAAACGTTCACCTCTAAAAAATGTGACACATATTTTCACAGAGGGACCCATTGTGTTTTTAATGTTGTCTGCTTGTTTGTTGCTCCTTCCCGCTTAATTCCAGACTTTTGTTTCTGCTCATGAACACATACTGTATATAGTGTTCCATAAATCCTTCAACAAAGATGACATTCAGCAGCTAAGAAGAGCTGACCCCCTTTTCTAATAGCAGGGGAACGTCAGAGCCCATGCCCCACATAAACAAGAATAAAACCTGTGATTAAAAGAGCAAATTTAGAGCAAATTGCTTCACATGTCCATTCTAAACCAGTTTGATAGCTGCACCATTTATGAAAAATAGGATTTGGGTTTAATATTTTATATATCCTGAAAATTTAGAGCTAAATTTTTGACAAATCTGTTAAATATGAAGTGTGATTTCGAGATAAGGAAGCGAGAGGTTTGAGCACAGATGCAAACCTTTAAACCAGGACAAGCTCATCATTTCTCAATAGTTTAGAATGAGGCTTTGTTGCTCTGTGAATAGGCTCAACGTTAAAGCAGAGATATCTTATCGGGTTAAAGAGTTACAGGAACAACACTAGACTGTAGTCCTAGAAGGAACTCTATCTGCAGGTTTACAGACTGATAATTAGATTTAAATTCTTGAGCTTATATCTGTTTGTTTGTTTATTTCTATTCCCAAAATGCAGTTTGGAAATAATTCTGCCCTGCAAACAAAATAAAGTATGCACATTTCTTATGAAACTCATAGAAATGAAGTGGCTTGACAAACTACAAATACACATTAAACAGATTAAAATCATCCTATAAACTGGTTTCGGGTTCATTCCAATGGAAATCAACAGTAATAATATACACATCTTATATTGTATTGCGTTATATTATACATTACATTATACTATAGATTTTGTTATATTTGCTTTATTACCAATATCTGATCAACTGATTTATGTCCAACTCTCACCAAAACAACAAAAAAAAAAACAAAACTGAAAAGAAATGTGGACAAATTATCTGTCTGCCATATTACTTAAAGTGTAACAAATCTCCCAAAACTACTTTTTTTCTGCTGCTAAACTTTCTAAATTGGGCTCTAATGGTGCTGTCTTCTTGTTACTGTGCAACCTTTGGATATGCTCTGTTTTAGGGATAGGGTGCGAAACACGGCCATCTGGGAGGAGCTCAGAGTAGAGCTGCTGCTCCACATCCAGAGGAGTCAGGGCATCTGGTTAGGATGCCTCCTGGACACCTGTCTGGTGAGGTGTTGTGGTCACATCCCTGTGGGAGAAGAGCCTGGGGAAGACCTAGCCCTGGATAAGTGGTAGAGAATGGGTGAATGGATGAATACGAGGAATGTGAAACCTTTCACTGACAATGGCAATAAAACTCATTTTGATATGGATATATCTCATTCTCAGCTAATAATTTATTGAAAAGCATCTTGTTGATTCACACAAAGTAAAAAAGCAGACAATGCCTAAAGAGAAACTTTAGAAATCCTGGAGAATAATTAGTCAAGATCGTTAAAAGATCACAAGATGGTATGGGTGCTAAGAAGCAAAGTGGAGGTTCAAGATTTGATTTGATGCATCATGAACCAGGAAACATTATTAAGCTGTCCTCAAAGGCAGAAGTACCAGCTGTGCCCTATAAAGAGATCCAAACACCAGAAACATGAACACCAAGTTATTCATGCTTCATTACAGCACACGGGGATCATGAAAACAATATGAAAATAGATAAAATAAGTTAAATTGCTGTTAGTCTGGGTAGCTTTGGGCAATAATGGCATACAGTTTAGTGTTTCTGCCCACACCTTCACAGTTCCTGCGGTGTGATGCTGCAGCGATATGAGAAAATTTGTCAGCATGTGCCGCCCTGCTCGGAGTGTGTTTCTCCAGCAGGCATTGTTGTAAGCTTCACAAACACAAAACTCCTCCCCCTCACTTTCTCCTGAGGAGTGTGTCTGTGTGTGTGCAAGGGGAGTTAAAGCTCTGCTAGGAAAACAAACAGAGACACACGTAGCGGCCACACTCCTGCCTCTGGCTGCACGCCATCCACCCCACCACAAACCGCAACCTGTGCTTACCACACACACAACCCACCTACGACCAATCAGCTCTGGCCACAGATCCTCACTGATATGACCCCCCCCCCCTTCCCCTCGAGTCCAAATCATCTGCAGGAGCAGATCTCCAGAGATAACCTCACAAAGCAAAATCATCGGCTATTATTGCCCTGCCGCTCCTTGACATTGTGCCATTAATAAGGCCATTGTGGAGGGAGCTCTCTGTTAGGACACAACATAATAGACTCTTTGACAGATTTACTTTGTGCTCTCTCTCTCTCTCTCTCTCGTCCCTCTCCCTTTCTGTCTCCGGTGAATACAGCGGGCATATTCCATGCTGCCGCTCAT
>JBAMIG010000025.1:4405866-4419776 GCA_037177335.1 Kiunga ballochi
GGCTCAATGGATTGCTGAGTGCATCATGCTAATGTTCTGTTACTAAGCTAACATTAGCTAGCTAACTTTGACTAGCTTCTCGCCCGTTGGCTGCTGGGATAGTTTTATCAGTTTTATCATGACATTTACACAGAGAGACATGGTCCAATTATTAATGTCTCTGACACTATGCTGAACATGTCAAAAGGATGAAGCTGAAAATTCCTTCTACAGTCCCTTCCCTTTGATCATAATGAAACCATTTTTATATTGATCACCACAAGAAAGAAAAATTTCACAATATCAAAACATAAAAATAAAAAAATCCAAATAATATGAAATAATACAAAATAATAGAAAAAGAATAAAATCATAAAAATAAATTAAAAAGAAAAAGAACTAATAAATCATCCAAATAATTTTCTTTTTAAATTTTCAGTGATTTAAAATTAGTTTGGCTAAACTTTAGTTCAGGGGTTTGGGGGATGTGGGGAGTTTGCACATCCATCAATGCTGAAAAGTACATGGAGGTTCTGGAGCAACGTCTGCTCCCATCACTTTCAGATGGGAAAGCTTTCAGCAAGATGATGCAAAGCAATGGCCTTTCAGGAGGAGAGACCAGGTGCTGAACTGACCTGCATGCACTTCAGATCTTTTGAAAAAAAAAAAAAAAAAAATTTCAGAGCATCATAAATCAAACAAAGGGAAACAAACTAACAATAAAAGTTCAGGACATTTTAGGAGCTAAATATTTAATACCATCTTGTGGCTTCTGAACTTGCTTTCTGCTTATTTGTAGATGATGTGCTTCTTCATCTTACCGGGAAGCGCTTTGGATAAGACACTACAGGGTATCTGTGCTCTCCCTGTTTAGGACACCTTCCTAGATTGGTGTCCAGAGCCATGGAAGACTTATTTGTTTAATTATTTGTCACCATTTGGTTTAGCTTAAAAGCTAAAATGAATAATCTGGGTCAGGAAATAGGATGAAGCATCATACATTTTCTGTGTGGTTATTTAGGTTATATTTTTTAGACATTTAACAATATAGGAACATGTTTTTATTAACCTCACTAAGACACCTCCTTACTGACATGTTGTGGGTTTATTTGCATCCAAAGGAATTTATGTCCTAGCTCATAAGACTAAAGAAGTTACAGACTCATTTGCATTTGTGTATTTATCTTGCAATGCCGTGTTGAACCCCAGTTAAGCTGCTTGTGCACAAACCCCTCATATATTACGGATTACATCAGAGCTCTGCTGCACTGTTTGGGCACCTGTGCATTCTGACGTCGCATTGCAGCTTGTGTCCCAGGTGACAGTTCAGGAGCTCCAACACCCGCATAAAGGAGGCTGCTGGGTCAACAGTCTCTTGCCAGTTGCTTGTCTGTTTAGACAGCAACCCTTCTTGTGAAAGTTGTGACTGTATGACAGGAATGGTTTGACCACCACAATGCTGCTGGTGATTTATTGGATATAGCAGAAGTGGAGAATGCAGGAAGGTGGTGGGCCCAATGCAGAAGTGAAGGCTGTTGAATATGTAAATGAGGTTGTAAGGGCCAGCGGGCCTCTTTGTCTGGCAACTTTACATGTTTGTTTAACCAGAGGCCAGGACAGGAAGCCAACCCACACAACTCGGATGTCTCCATGGTAACCCCACTGTTAATTATTGCACATCCACTCCCAGGATCCTTTCAGGGAAGTGGAGAGGTGGGGACTGGTGAGTGTTAAGGCGAAGAAAGAAGCACAGGGGGTACGTGTGTGTGGGTTTTGTGTTGCTTGTTGATGAGACAAGAGTGTGGAGATGTTTTAATTCTACTGAAGCTTTAGTAAATTATTCTTTCAAACACTTTTTAATCAGTGAATATAAACATAAAATACACTCTTATTTTGTCATTTATTATAAGGGCTGCACAGTGGTGTGGTGTTTAGCATCACTGCCTCATCTAACCAGTATGGTCACTGGTTAGATGGACGGATGGCCCTGATGAGGAGGAAAAAAGCTTGAGGACCCAATGCTCCAAAATAATAATCTTTCAGGCTCATCTGAACATCTTTGTCTGTACATTTCCTTATTTGTCATAAAAGAAATTTTCTGTCCAGCGTTGCAAACAAAGTAGGTGCACATATTGTGAAATACTTTGTGATTTTTTTTGTGAAAGGTGCTACATAAAAATCCAATTTACTTACTTACCAACTTTATTGATTGCAATTGTATCAAAATGTAAACAACTGAAACTAAATGGCATAAGATAATTTTGCTGAGAGTGTTCTTTTCCCGTATGTTTGCTTCTACCTTCCCAGTTTGCTTCTACCTTCCCTTACCTTCTACTGATAATCAGGTACCGGATTGGAAATGTTCAGCAGCGAGTCCAGATTCTGTTGGATTTCAATGTGAAGATGTGGAGATCACTATGCTTATTGTCGCACCTGCAGGGAACAGGGTTACCGCTTTTGGTTGTGGCTGTGTGATGAATTGGGTTGGCATCTGTGATTATGCTGTAACCAGCTCTGCATAGGTCCAGTGTGGGTACCAGACCTGTCCATGACATCACACCATAAGAGGCTGGATGTTGGACATGTGGTTGTGGTTGGCTTAAATAGTTTGCAAAAATTGCACATTTATAGCAAATTGGGATTGTAGTTTTTCATAGGAAAAACTTTTACAAAGAACTCCATCATTTGTAGTGGAAAGCTAGCACAGCCTGACATCACCAGTAAATGGCCCGAAAGCAGCAATGTCATTGTTAAAAAAGCATAAATTAAACAGGAGAAACTGTGACTCAACATTAAGGTCAGCGACTCCTAATAAATTCATATTTGCATTAAATTCCTTTTTCATGGCTGTATTAGATTTACACTAAAGCACAACGTATTGACAAGTTGCCATGTTAATAAAATCAAAAGAAGTTTATTGCTATGTGAAAAGTAGAAAATGTGAAATAAAACAAAAAACCCAGAGCAAATAGAAATGTTGACTTACAGTGTAGCGGCTCTCTCCTCTCTCCCAAAGGATCGCTTTGCTGACAAAAGACACGTAGACGGGTCTCTGCAAGAAAATGACAAGAATCAATTTATGATGTACTGCTGCTTTAAAAGATGGTGCACGTTTCATTTAAAAAAAAAACCTATAAGATGAATCAATGAGGAAATTTGAGTGGATCAACTCAGGCAAACTTAATACCACACAATAAGTGAGCTCCTAAATCCCCATCAGGGCTTTAATAACCCCTCTATCATGATCATTGAGCATCTGATAAACAGAGTTCCTCCAGCAGGAGCTTGATGAAGTCTGCTCTCCCACACAAACACTTTCCAACACCTGCTTAACGTCCGCTACACATCTTATTTAACAAGCAGCTCCATCACAGGACAGTGTGGTGGCCTTATGGTCAGGGTGCACCAGTATGACCTGTATGAGTGTTAACTCATCAATCAGGGGGGACACATCACAAGCCGATGCCCAGCAGCTCATCCATCTCTCTTTGCAGCTCCTGGCAGCTCCCAGAAGCACTGAGTCAGCCCCAGTCGATCCACTGCAGGGAGGAAGAGAGCAGATCCTCCCAGGATTCACCCTTCTTTCAAGGGCTCTAACCCCAGAACAGAGTGGGTGACAGGGGGTAAAGAGGGTGGAACACAAAGGACCTCCATGTGCATCCATGTGTTATCCTCCAGTGTGTGTTGGTGCTGAGTCCTCTGCCAGTTTGTGCCAGACTCTAAAACCCCCTCAGTCTGCATACCTGTTGTATTTAACAAGCACATCATGTATGATTGTACACATAATGCTAGGAGCACACCACAAACTCTTCACTCCAAACAGAAGCTTTTATAGCAGCTGCATAAAAAGCAGCCAGTTTCCACATTCATCACGGGACCTACGTGGTACTGATTATGCTAAATGTAAAATCAAGTGTATTTTCAGACTGTAGACAATGAATAAGATGGGTGGAGAGGCAGATTTGACAAGATTGTGTAGAAGGAGGTAAATGAGAAACGATAATGTTTAAATAATATGTCAAACTAAACAGAAATATTATTCTCAAAATGGAGTTTTGGGGATTTGATGGTTTTAGCGGCACTGCAGACTGGTTGTGTGAGTATGATAACTTAAAAGGTTTTGCATAGGAGTATTGATCACTATAAGAGGCTGAACAGACAACTTCTGCTACTAGGGGGAGTTTTAAGTAAAAAAGGTCCCCATTTTTCATCATAACTCCGAAAGTTTTGTCAGATTGGTTAAAAGTTTGGTTCATATGAAAGCACTAAATGAAGACTTTTCACAAGTCATACTTTGAGTTTTATGAAATTCATAAATTTGACAGCAGAAGGATATTTGTGTTGACAATTGATGTTTTTTTTAATAGATTTTTGGACATAACTGATTAAACTATGAAACCAAATGTAAATGAAGCGACTAGTGATTATGCTGCCTGTTGTTTGTACTAACCCCTGAGGTTCCACATTGGCCCACTAGGGGGAGCTTTTTGTCTTTATGTTTTTGGCTATATTTTATCAATTGTTTGTCCGATTTATGTCAAACTAAATGCTACTGAAGCGACTGGTGATCACTGGTTTTTATGACTGTGTGTACTAACCCCAGAGGTTCTACATTCTCTCACTAGGGGAGTTTTTACACATAAATTTCACATGTCTGACTTTATCTCGACAACCATTTGTCCGATTCACATCAAACCAAACGGACATGAAAGGACTATAATGATCATACTGCCCATGACTTGTGTATTAACCCTTGATATTCCAAACCTTCTTTCCAGGGAGAGTTTTTTAAATAAAAAATTTCACCTTATTTGCTATATCTGATCAATCATTTGTCCATTTCCTTTCAAACCAAAAGCAAATAAAGCGCCTATTGATCACACTTCCTGTAGTTGATTGTGTGTAAGCAAATCCCCAGAGGTTCTTAAATCTTCCACTAGAAGAGCTTTTATAAAACCTTTCACATTAGAGCTTAGATGTGTTGTATTGGTTGAAAAAAAAAAACAATTCGCTCAGCCAATATTCATTTCAAATCCAAAGAACTTATTTTTATAAGTAAAATAAAATAAAAATTAGCTCGATCTCAATTTGTAAGACAAAAATCCAATAAACAAGTCATTTATTTGGTATGGCCTGATGCTCCAAAATATATAAGGAGAACTGGGGGCTTTGGGGGATACACCTCTGGCAGATGGAGGATGCTGGAAAAATGTTTGAAGCGATTGTAAAATATGTCTGCAAGAAAAAAAGGTTTAAAACCTAACAACAACAAATGTAATTTTTTGTTTCCTGATTAATAAAAAATGCATTTTTTCTCCTGTAGTTAAAATATTTTTTCTGGCTAAAGTCATGGACTAAATTTTGGGATTTTGTACTTATAGATTATTTCAATGCCAAATCTTTAGCAGTAAATTGAACATTTTCTCAGTTAGAAAGATAAAAAAAATAATATTTTATAATATACCATGATGTGAAATATTTTCTACTTCTTTACATCAACTTCCTTTTTACAGCCAACAGAAAATAAAGCTAATTCAAAAAGGATTTATCTCCCCTGACTCAAACAAAATGGCATCAATCATTGACTTTGCTCTGCCTTTGATGCCAGCATTTGACCCATCATCATAAACACAACTCATAATCCCATAGAGGGTTTGTCTAAAGTGATTGCTGCTCCTCTTTTCCTTGTTCAATTCAGATGATGAGATTAGGGAGATTCCTGGCAGATGGGATTTCCACTGAGCGTGCTGACAACATGTATCCCCCCTTTTCCACTCAAACCCCACCTCAAGGTGCTTCCTGTCAGATCCATTGAGTTCATAGCAGCGTGGGCTGCAGGTCTCAAGCAAACAGGAAGAGCTGTGCTTTCAGGCCAAGCCAGCAGGGGGAATTATGGTCGAATATGGCCGATCTTATCAATAATGAGTAGGTGGAAGGAGCCAGATCAAATTACCAATTTAGAACTAATCACCAAAGTGGTGGCTGGTCTTTGCTTTATCCACTCTGCTTTGTGATTCCTGCCACCATCTGTCTCTCTTTCTCAGGGGAGTCCTTCCTTCCCTCCTGAGCACCACACTGGATGTTTTATTAAGTCTGTTTCACCTGATTACACCCCGTCTGTGGGTCAGCGCACATTAATAAGCATTTAATCAACATTTAATTAAGGGAGCAGGCGTGGAAACAGCGAGCTGTAGACCTGCATCCTGGAGAGGTTAAATGCAAGGACGCACTTTATGCAGACGATTTCAGGTAGCATCTAGTTACTATAGATTATCTTTAAGTCTGTGTAAGACATTTCAGTGCAGTTCACTTATAAAGGATGACTCACAACAGCAATCCTATATCATACTGTCTAATTGAATACAATTATAATACAGTTACACCAAATATAATCCATGTACATGAAACATTTATCATCCAAATATCTATGATGTGTGTCTATACAGGAGGTTAAGCTTATTTAAATAAAACCTTTAAGCTTTTTCTACTGTCATCATGTTGCCATCTTCAGACTGATGGTATGTATTTGTTTAATTATAGCAGCAGCATGGTGGTGATGTTATATTTATACGGAGTATTGTTTTTACGCTTAAGCCACCATATGGGTTTGTCCACAGTTTCCAAAAAGTGAGGGAGGAGCTGAGGCCCAAATCGGGGTCCATCAGATCCCACATGGGCTTTTAAATTTCCCAACTTACATCCATAATGTGCTCCTACAGCCAGTCCACATACTGGGTCCATGTATTTCAAACCACCTTGGATCTGCAAAATTGTGCCCAGTTTGACCCCAAATCCACTCACACAGCTCAAACCGAACCCTTTTGGGTCCTATGGACATGCTGGCTGGGATATGGGGACATGTTCTTCACTGAACATGGCAAAGGTGTCAAGCTGACCATTGCTTCCCTGCTCCAACACACTGAAATGAAAAGAGAAGGAATTGGATCTATTTAATTTAAGTTTGAGAAGGATTTAATAAACTAAACTCATCATTGTAAGGTAAAAATGACTGAAACATGGACAGCTGGAAGTAAGGCTGACACTGATAGCAAAGGGAAACCAGTCTCTTCAGCAGTCACAACCATAAAAGCACATCACGGGAACAATGCAGCACAGCATCTGAGCAGGTCCAGCTAAAAAAATACAATCACATCAACAGCAAAGTTATCAGAAACAAAAGGCAGCCGGGAACACCTCAGCATGGCTTTGGCCAGGTTACAGCCAAACGCATGAAAGACCAGAGAGGAGCAGACTGAGAGAAAGCCCGAGGTCAGCTATAACGAGCCATGAATGCAAGCATCCAACCAATCCCATTTACTGGGGTTCATCCGTGGAAAGGTTTCTGTCCTGCCTCGAACCGGTGTTTCTGTGTGTTCACGTTGGGCTCTGGGTCAGGATGCTGCAAGGACTCTGTGACCCTGAAATGAGCTCTGGGAGTCAGCAAAGACCCCTGCAGACAGGACAGAGCTCCTTTCATGCTTTAATCTGCAAGCAAGTAGGATCAATATGGCGACTGAGGGTGCAGGAATTGTGTGCTGGGGAAAGCGGGCCAGCCATTTTAAACATCTCACTGGGGGCTGGCGCACCCTGACAAAGGCACAGCTCTGTTGCCACAACTGGCCACAATGACCAGTGGGACACTGGCACACCAGCAGCTAACCTACTTAACATTCATTAGTGTCAGAAAGGTGGACAGATGCTCCAGGACTTGCGGATCTTGTCTCTCATGTTCTCCACATGGGCTCATTCAGCAGCGTTTGACATGTCTTTTATTAGAGATATTGGAAATGTGGGCGGCGGCAGCATCAGGCCACTCAGCTGTGAACTGAAGCAGAGCTGGGTGGGCATGGATGGACTCACCCTGTGCGGCTTGTGGTTCACAGAGTTGGAGCCATTAGGAAGGCAGGTGCTCAAACCAACAGGATGCCTGGGGAGCCTCAGAGGAGTCTTGAAATCCTGATTTATGGAAGATCCTTTTTTACGTAGAGGCTCCAGATCTCCTCTTCTCGTAATGGAAGACATGTCCAAGAAACATTCTCACTGAGTTCATAACTGATAGTGTCTGTGGCCGTCAGGTTGCAGCACGTTAACTGTAAGCTGTGCTCTTAGCAGGAGCAAAGCATTTCAATCTCTGTGGGGGGACAAAAAAAATGCAGCTTATTAGCTTGTTGCTGTTAATAATTACCATGCAGCTAAACTAGTGAGGCTCAAGTTTGCTTCCTTGATAAGTGCCCCATGAATGCAGACAAAACAGTGTTCCTGTCTGAAACTAAATAAATGAATAATCAGAGGAATAATGAACATAAAGTAATGTTTTATCCACATGTACAGAAACGAGAACAACAACTGAGAGGTGGAGAGCACTGTAGCGGCTCTGTGACAGAGGTCAGAGCAGAAAGAAGCACCAGCTGGACAGAAGCAGCGCTTTTCAGCCCGATTCCAGACACAACATGGATCGGGTTCTGGGCTACCATACAGCAGCATAAATCTCCGGGCCCTAATTAAATTAGAGCGCATTTGGTGGCAAGCTCAGAGGAAACAATGGCTCCTATCAATTCCACCAATTACAGCTGACCAGAGTGTGTGTGTGTGTGTGTGTGTGTGTGTGTGTTCTGAACAGACCTCAATCTGCATCTGCATCAAAGCTCATTACCTAAAGTGTGTCTTGGGCTCCACGCTCCTCATTTGTATGAAAATCCAGGTAAACTTGTTCGTGGTATAACATTAACAAGAGGTTGAGGACAAGAAGTGAATAGTTCCCATGGTGACAGACCAAACACTTGGAGAAATGATGCAATCCGTCACCGACACACAACCTTTTTCTTAATTCAGCTGAAAATGTACACACATTAAGCTTTGGCATGAACTACATGAGTGACTTAATGCTTTATTTAAACATTTTAGGTACGTTTTAGGTTTGTCCTTAAGCACAACTTGTGTCATGCACTGAAGCCTCTTCAGACAATCTGAGATCAAGACCCCTCCTTTTACATCTCCCTCACAAAGCGGACTCTGCCTGAGATCTGGCTCTGTTCGGCCCTGCAGGGGTTCTGCAGGGAACACTGGGTAATCCAGATGCCACAATACCAGTTGCTAAGACACCTACAGATAATGCTTCATGTGAGGACAGAGAGTTTATATGTGGCAAAGATTTGCAGAAAGCACGATGAACATTCAGAACACTGGAAGTGGAAGTGAATTGTTTATAGATGCAGCTTTTTCACTTGTTTTATGTCCTTTTTATAGATGCATGATATTTTATCAGGACTAATATGGATTAAAAATATTTGTATATGTCTTATTTTGTAAGCAATCAGTCCACACACAGTTACTGTACAGGTCACCATGCATTGTTTTTTATTTTCTGGAGACCTTTTTATTGTTTATACTGTGTGATTAAAACCCAAAACATTTAGTCTTATAAAAAAAAATAACACTATATACCAAAGGTGTATAAATATTAAAATAGTATTTTTATTCCCACTTTAATACTTGATGCAGATTTAACATATTATAAACAAACAAGGTGCTGGCTCTGACTGAATTGCTCAGCGTATACACTAACGTTGCTAACTGCTCTAACATTTACAAGTTACCCTGCTAAGTACTGCACACCGAAACTTCAGAGACTTGTAATTTACTCATCCAAGTCACTTACGGTTTATAAAGGTGAGGACTTTTTTTTAAATTATTTTATTTTTTAAATTATTATAATTAATTTTTTTTACAAATAATATTTTTGAAATTTTATATATATATATATATATATATATTTTTTTTTTTTTTAACTTTGCTTGAAAATATTCCAAATTGGGACTTAAAAAAATTATATTATATTTTTTATTTTTTACAAAAAAATGTTTTTTTCTTTTATTTATTTTTTGGTAATTTTTTTTACTTTGCTTAAAAAAAATCAAAGTTGGGACTTTCTCAGACTGAGAATGAGACGTTTACTTGCATCTGGAAAATACATGATGGTACATGTGAATATAACAAGTGGTTTCATGTTGAATCAAAATGAATAATCTGACACGACTGTTAAAAGCTGGTCATGCTCGCTGTTATCTTTTGATTGAACAAATACTATGCTAACAGCTTAACAACAACAAACATGCTGAAATCCCAGAAAAGACTTAAATCTATATCCCACTAGCATCTATCCAGCGTCTGTTTGCACCCCTGTAAAGACATAACAGGACTGTAGCTACTCTGTGAACAAAGACTGGCCCTTTAGATTGCATTGAATGGATAAATATGTCCATCAGAGATCATTGCTGCTTCAAGATGTTATGATTGTAACTGTTAGCAGAAAGAGAAAGCAGGCTGGAAGACTAAATAATTACTGAAAAACATGCTGCACTATGGATCTTTCTGTGTTTTATCTGTAATTACATGATGTTTCCTTCTTTCATACTCTGTAGCTTATGAAATTAGCCACTCATGGAGCTTTAAAGTTGCACTCACACACATGCACACTCACAAAAATAAACACATACATCAGCACACAAAAGCTGACAGAGCCTTTCACAAAACACATAAAAATACCATTACAAGGGCCTTCACGCTGCTCTAAGAAAAACAGCCCTGCCTACTGCATGCTGCCTTTTGTCAGATATAAGAGCCAGAATCAAAGAGCGGTGACCTGCATTGGCCGTGGGCAGCAGGCCTGCAGGGAGTCCTGCACTGACTCCAAACCCCGGTTACCATGCCATGCTGGGTGTCTCAACTACCCTCCTTTCTTCTGCCCCCTGGTTAGCTCCCTTATTTCCTCATCTCATCAATCTGTCAGCAAAGCCCTTTGACACGCTGCACAATATGGCCCCAGAATTTTTCAGCTCATGCCCCTTCTTTCAATATGGTTGCAGCGTTTCAAGATTAGTCGGCTTCACCCACGAGGGAGTGACCCTGGTGCCTCGCGACCGGAGGTGAGGGTAGTGATGAGGTGAGTCGGCAGCAAATATAGCATGAATCAGCAGTTCTGATGCTTTAAAAGTCCTCAATCCTGCATGGATTGTAAACAAGTGTCTCAAAAAAGATTTATCTCATTGCATATCTCTCACTGCCTTTATGCAAGTTTCTGCTCTAAAGGCTCATTTTTAGCAGGAGTTCTCAGGTTTTTGGTGAGCTGAATGAAAATGTATGATTTAGTGGCAGCTCATTTTGACAGAACATCATGTTTGCATGGCGCCAGAGAAAATGCATGATTGTTTTACACTATATTTGTTATATGAATGACTCATTTGTTTTATGACCTGGAGGAGAATCGCCCCAGCAACACTGCAAAAAACATCAAAATGTGGGCTAAAGTGACTCGACACAAACCCTTGTCCATCCTAAAAAGCTGCTTCGCTTTCATTTTTTTTTTACTAAGGTAAATAACCAAAGCTTAAATTGAATGGCTGACCCGTTCTGGACAAGGGTTAAGTTCTAATAAGAGATCAGCGAGTATAAAAGCACTTTCTCATGATGAATTAAATCTCCTAGAAAATGGCCGCCCATTCTGAGCACATCCTGTCCAGATCTGTGCATGGATCGTGAGAGGAGTGCTTAGCAAAGAGAGTATGTAGGGATAAATGATAAGGTTACGACCCAGCATTTGTCAACTGATGGGCTGCAAACAGTGCCACATAAATAGACAGAGATGGTGAGAAGAAATAAAAGTCTTGTCTGATTTGTTATTGACTTGTTCCCGGCCCATTCAACTCAGGTTTAATGTAAAAACTAGGTTAACAGTAACCATTAATTTATAAAAAGCATACTCGTAATTCCAACACAAAGCAGTGTCACATGTATATTGTATGAAGGAAAGGAAAGGAAACAAGGAAGCCAAAAGCATCTGTGGTGTAATAGAGTCAAACTAAGAGCTGCACATTTACATTTTACAGGAAGATCTGACCATCATCTGGTCCTTCTCACCTCCTCCTTCCCCAGAAACAAACCCTGATTCACCAGTGACCTGGAAAATCTTCTCTCTGGGAATAAAAGAGTATTTTTTCATTCAATTCATCTATATATTTAAACATTAACAGAGTTTTTATTTCAGCATTTCTTTCTTCCTGGATCAACGGTGTCGCTTTTTGCCTTGATGAATTATTCATATTTTTGTAAAGCAACTGTTTGGTTTCTCTGTGTTTGTGATGGATCAGATGCTGCCAACACCAAACCCCTTTTTTTAATCAAGCTGATCAAGATTTTGATACAATAACCAGCCTCTTTGTACTAATAACAGAGAGATCAGGTTTGTAAAACACAAGTTAAACAGAGACTGAAATCACACTGAATACTCCACCCTACCGCAAGGTTTCAAAGACCAGTATAAAGATTCCCCTACACCACATAAACAATACCACAGCAACCAATTATTGACATGCAGTTTATTTCCAATCGCTGAATCAAGTAAGAAAAGCTACACTGATTTAATATATGTCTCTTCTTGCCATGCATGAGACCACGTTGGTCTGGACTCTGCAGGATGGACCAGTTTATGTTTTGAGTCGAGATGAAAAGAAAACTCCAAACTATGCATGTCGTCTTTAAAAGAAAAGACAGCAAAAAGAAAAAAAAGAGCTGGGTAAAAGTGGAGGGACTGAATGCTGCATAAATTTTACATGCACAAGGCAGCAGACAAAGTGATTGTTGCTTCCCCAAAACTTTTTTTCTCCTCCAGAAAACACTTTTCTTGCTGAATAGGCACCTATTAGTGACTCCATTATAGGCACAGGGCTCTTGAATGGCTGCTCACTGTGCGTCTTTATCATAGTCAAGCCGTGAATGCAGCCAGGCCCCTCCTCTTGCAGCCCAAGCAAGCTCCTTACAGCCTGTATTGATAGGTGCTGGTGATGATGGCTGGAGCTGGGGGAGAGGTGGGCAGCTACTTTCACCCCGTTGTGTGCTCCAGGTGTGGTGATTTAAGCGTAGCGCTCTGCAGCTTCTATTGTCCCACATACTTTTCTTCACCACTTGTTCCACAAGAGGAAAAAAAATGATGTAGTGTTTTACATGCATTAGCTGATCTCCATAATGCCATTCCCCCACCCTACCCCCCCAAAACAAGTCAGGCCTCTGGCGAATCGCTGCACACCGCTTTAGAGCCATGTATTGTTGCTGGATTATTCAGGGGTTAGCAGAAAGAAAGAGGCAGGGAGAGTGGGGTGTCTGTACTTTATCTCCAGGGGAGACAGGGGCTTCTTTAAAGGAGTGAGTTACTGCTGCGAAAAGCTTGAAAACACCTGCAGAAGACAAGGCCAGGGAGGCTGAGGCAAGGAACTCTGTTTATCTCCCATCCGAGACACTGTAAACTCAGCCACTTTGAATGGAGACGCTTCTATTCATCCAGAGCCGTCTAAAATCCTGTCACAACACACACCCCTCACTCAGCCTCCGCTGTATTAACAGAGCCATCAGTATCTGAGGGGAAAACACAGAGCAAACAAATATTTGTGCGTGTGTGTCATTCAACTTTGAAGTTATGTGTGTACACAGTGGAAGGAGGGTGACACCGCAAGTTAGCGAGACTTTATGATGAATATGGAAGCATTGTTCAGCCATGCTTACCTCTACAGGGAACCATCTGCTCCCTGTCAATGCATCACCTGCTCGTCTGAGCAGTCTCCAGGGCAACAAGGGGTGGGGGGGGATTAAGAGAGGTTATGGCTTTGGTGGGAGGGGCTGTTAGTGGGGATAGAAAGGAGGAGGAAGAGAAGGATTTTTGTTTTTGTTTTTTATGGGAAACAGGTAGCTGAGTGACTGTCGTCCTCTGCTGGAGGACATGGACTTGCAGCATTTCCTGCCTGAACACACATGCAATGCAGATGTGTCACAACAAGCCACATGTTGTGCACTTTTTAAATGCCCGGGCAAATGCACATTCGGGCTATGATCATTAACTATTTATGGCCCTATGTGGCATATTTAATACATACTGTTTCTGA
>JBAMIG010000025.1:4469944-4485684 GCA_037177335.1 Kiunga ballochi
TGGATGGATGGATGGATGGATGGATGGACGGACAGATGCATGACTGGATGGATGGATGGATGGATGGATGGATGGATGGATGGATGGATGGATGCTGTGGTACCATTGTGTAACAGCTATGCAGTATTTAAACAGATTTTCTACGTTACAGTTACGTGCAGGTTTTGTAATCTTGCCTGAGTTTTGCGTCACCAGTAAATGAATAATGGTGGGTCTAATCTATCATGTTGGACTTTATGCCATATCTGACCTGAAAAACATGCTGTTACACTTAAAAAGCCTCAGAAATGACCCCAATTCCTGTTTACAGTATGAGGCCCACAGGAAATAAAGGATAAGAGCTCCAGTGTTATGGGGCCGTTTCTATCCTTCATCAGGCATCTACAAGGATCCAAGTACCTCTGTTCTGCCCGGACTGATACATATACGTTCAAGGAATATTATTTGCAGATACGGCTATGTGCCGACTGGCTCTCGTTTTCCTGGTAATTCACATTGTAATCTGTGGAAACAATCCAGACTGAACTGCATCATTCCTGGTTAGATTCTAGCTAAAGACCTTTCCCGCATGTCATCCCCATCATTTTCTCTCCTCTGTTTTTCTGTCATCTCTCTGAGAAAAGCTCGTTGTTCAGCGTATTGGCCACTGTATTTGCTACTTGACAACCAAGGTTGAAAAATGAGTGTGTAGAGTAGAAGTCTGTGGTTTCAATAGTCTTCAGATTGTTCTCAACACAAGCTGCTGCGGTGGCAGTTCGAGCCCCCCACTGCCCCTCTTCAAGCCTGTGAGAACGTTATACTTTTCCTGGAAGGCACAGCTACGTGCCGACTGAAGGGAGGGATGGAACCTGAGTGGGAAATCATCAGCGCAATAATATGTGTGCACGTCACAGGGCAGGCTCAACGGGCCTGTGGAGTAAACCACAGAAGGCCAGGAATTATCGCTGCCTTTCCTTTTCAATTACAGAAAGCCTAAACACCTCCAGGGGGACTGCAGAGCATTCCCAAGCAAAGCTCCAATTAGGTAGAAAGTCTTTGCTTTCTAACAATCTTTAGTTGGGCTACTTCCCTCCAGTCCAAAGCCACCTGAAACAACTTGGCTCACATCCTGACAGCTGCAGTGTGACAGCAAGAAGTGGTGATGACTGCTTTCACACAGCAGGACTGCTGTGCTTTCTTAGAAAAATGACCCTGTTATGTTAAAGACACAGATGTCAGGTTTCTAATGCGGAAGCAAAGCATGGCTTGACATCGTCTAATCCTACTACAACAGTCTGATGACTTCTTACAAGAAGCACTCGAGCTGCAGACGTCCCACAGTACACAGCATCTTTCATTAAAAATAGACAGCACATCAAACAAAGTCAATGTACTTAAATTAGACAATGTTCATTGAAATAGCATTTATTTTATTCATGGATAAATACATCCGTTATGTATTTATTTTCCAAATGCAGTAATTATGAGAAAGAAAACTGGTAAAAAAAACCATCAAATTCAACACCGCATCAGAATAAAGAACTGCAGGATATTAACAAGGCATATTTGACATGTAATGGGAACCAAAAAACGCATCTGAAAAAAGGTCACAAAACAAGCTGTGGTAAAATAGATAACCCAAAGAGGTCAAATAAAGCTTCAGGTACTATTTTTACCCAAACAAAGTGAGGCCATAACTTTCCGAAAGAGACAGAAGATATAACTCCTCCTTAACATTTTAAGGGTCAACGCACATGACAATTTCTAATTATAATTCTTCTACATCTGTATAAAACAAGGCAAAACATGCCTAAAATGCAGAATATTACTTGCTTTTTCTGCAGCTGAACACTGTAGTGCTTGTTTAAAGGACTAAGATGTTGTCGTGACAACAAGTCACAACTTAAATGCCTCCTAAACTTTACAAAAATGTTTCTCTGCCGGTAAATTAGCATATCGCTGCTATCAAGCTACAAACATGGCGGAACAGGGTAGAGATGAACCTCCTGTGACCTGGAGGGGGCGGGGCTTATCATGCCTCATTCACATTTAAAGAGACGGCACCAAAACGAGTTGCTCTGACGACACATCTCAGAACACAGTTATAAGGTGTGTGCAGAGAATAAGCAGGAATTCAGACCAAAGACTATAAATTTATGATTTACATGTTAAAATGATTTAAAAGCAGCTGTTAACAGCTGCACAGCACTGCAGCTTTACAGCAATGTTTCTGTGCAAAAATTCCATGTTCTCATGTTAGCATCTGTTCTCTCCTGGTACTCAGACTTCCTCCCACCTTCTAAAGACATGCATGTTAGATTGATTGGTCATTCAAAATCGTCCTGAAGAGTGAATGAGTGTGACTGGTTGTTTGTCTCTCTGTGATGGTCTGACAACCTGTCCAGGGTGTAGTCCAATTCAAAGACCCTGAATTCTCGCTGTGGTGACACCATACCACTGTACAGCACACAATTAGATGTTAGATATTAAAAAGCCAAATAAATTAGCCACAGTGACTTTCTAATTTCATTAAAACACAATTTATTAAACATTGATTTTTATATTAAAACTGCAATTAATATAGAAAACAAACTATTAGAGTAGAAAGGTTTTTTTTGTGCATTTAGAAACTTTGTTACTGTTCACCACTGACTTTTATTGAGAATATGAATATAAGGTAAGCATTTTATGAGAGGGCTCTTCTTTCCCACATGAATGAACTCAACAGAGAAACCGTCCTCAATATAATCTGCCTGAACTCTGCAGAAATGTCTCTATCAAGACGCGTAACAAAAAAAAGGTGCTTACAGATTATTTTTTATATAAATGTTTGGAATAATTTTTTTTGTACCTGTTTGATGCATTTATTTTGTGTCCATGTTCACTTGCCTGTGCTGAATGTGTTGAGGCTCAGTTAGATCCTTTGGTATTATTGTAGACGATACGTTAATGGGCATCTCTATGAACGAAGTACGACTGCAACCCAGTAAAGCTGCCATTAAAAGTAGCAGTGACAGTAGGAAAAACATGCAGTACATTTCATAACCTGCAGGATAACCACCAAATTTTTATACTTTATCCTAGTATCTATCTCCAGTGGGCCTCACAGTGCAATGTGATGAAAAAGTCTTTGATTGCTTCATTGTTCAAATATCATCAACTTCTCCTGAGTTTTTCTTAAATGATACAGCGTTAATATCATGTATTTTTATTTATGAGAGGTTCTGTATTACCTCATTTTTATACCCAATAAGAAACAGATGATTTCCATTATATTTTGATATTTAAAACCAAAAAAACTTAACCTTTTGTCCCCTGCCATCATACACTGTAATGAACAGAGACAATAATAATAATGGTTAAAATAAAGGCAAGAACTTCTAATAAGATCGGTACTCAACCCAGCTGCAGCTGAAAGTTGTGACCTTTAGGGATAAGACTAACAAATAAGAAGCTGACTTCTTACATAAAATTTGTTCCTACGGCCAACTTTCGACTTTAATTGGTCACTTTTAATCAAAATGTTTGCCTGAATGCAATAACAGAGGAGCACTTGAGAGGCCAATGTGCCTTTGTGGTTGATGTTACAGCAAAAATAAACTTGAGCTGTTCTCCTGCACATGGATATTGTTTTCTTTTGCCTGACGCTATTGAACAGTGGATACATACTGTGTGTGGGCCGAGTATATTGTTTTTTCTCAAACTATCAGTCCTCTCCTATGATTTCTTTGGTCCTTTTTTGTTCATTTTAAAGTTAGAAGATTGAATAACACATAATAATATAATAATATAGTATCTTGTTACTAATCAAAACAAGTACAATAACATCAAGTCAGAAGGCGATACCTGATAGTTGGTATCCTGTCCAGTCGAGACTCGGGGCTCCACGCCAGAGCATCAACACACAATTCGTGATGAAAAACTCGAAGAACATTGAACTGAACTCCTTCCACCTCCATGTCTTCCTCCTGTGGGAGGAAATTTTAGGCCGTAAGAGAAGAGCAATGCTGTGCTGTGGATATATCGGCCTGTGTGAAGAAGCTGCATTTCTCACCTGGAACAGACAGGTGCCAACCACCACAAACTGGTTTCCACCGTAGGCCAGGAGAGAAACTTGGGTACCTGAGCTGAAAGGACTGAATTCTACCACATGGACGTAGTCGTCGCATGTCACTGTGTAGCTGGGGCGACGAGTAGAGTCTTCCTGCATGTTTCAGAATAAGGCTTCCTCTGTAACAAACCAGAATAGTAAAGTCAAGATAGTTGGGTTGCCTAATATTGTTTACTTCATCCTTGAATCCATTTTAAAGCTGCTCTGTAAAGTCCTGTAAATGAATCAGATCCAGAACATCCTACAGACCATTAATGGCACTTTGCTATAAAGAAGCGAGGCCAAAGGAAGATAATGAGCTGTCCAAAATGTGGTTTGAAATGATCTTCAACAATGTTTATGCTGTGGTGGTGTCCTAATGAAAGAGGTTGCTGTTGGTTGTTCAGCAGCTCTGCATGATAAATATTAGGATTAAATGTTGAACAGAAGATTGCTCAGAGCATCACACTGCCTCAGATTGCATGCCATCTCTTCACAAAGCGTGCACACACACCTTGCTATCCAAATTAACATTTAAGTACGAGTATTTCATTAATATCCATGTTTCTATCCCAAGTAATCTATTGGATTTTCTTTTAGCTGCTGTTTGGGGACAATGAAGTTTTTATAATGTACACTAAACATTTTATTTAGGGCAAGCTTCTTCCAAGTTGCATTTCTAACATTTAGTTTAGCTCATGAAAATGGCATTTTAATTACAGTGATGGACATTTGATTCTTGCACAAATACAATTAACTCATTATCTTCTTGTTCTTATATTAAATCTTTTCATTGTATTCAGTTTGGTTGAATAATTTGGCTCATTAAGATAGCTGTCCATGACTTTTAATATTAGGTTTGAGCAAATTTTGTTTTGTTTAACCTGTACAAATGAAGAATAATTTGACATTTCATGAAACAAAGCTAATTTTAAACATTGCATCAATAATATAACTATGTGGAATTGTTTTTAAACCACAGAATACCATATAATACAATATTTGCTCGTTTTATTTATCATATTTGTTTAGTTAATGCAAAGCTTTTATGACACAGTTAAATTACTCCAGGTGAACTACATTTGATGCTGTTCTATATGACGAACACTAATTATACGCAGACATTTGACAAAGAAGTAAAACGTGACAGAATTGTTAGCTTATATTTAGCAAAATCAAAAGTTTATCTCGCTTGCTTTTCAACACTTTAAGCACAAACGAATGAAATACTAGTTCGTCTTTATAAATAACAATATGTGTTTATTCTTAATGCTGACTGGACGAATATACCTTACCACGTTATTTTTAATGAAATCCTTAATCAAACGCTGCGCGGGTTTTAGACATTTTATTGCTCTTCCGGGTACGTATAGGATTGTACCACTATACGAAAGTGTCGGAGGGGGATTTGGACAAACTTAAAAAATATATTTAAAAAAAATTGGTAATACGCGGATCAAAATAGGAATAAATTAATTAATTTTTTATTTAAAAAGTTTTTATTGTGGTATTTATTAATTTGTAGATTCTGTTCTGACGAATAACTACTCCGTATTCCGAAGCTGACCTACTGCTGTCTACTGAATTTTGATTGGATGCAAGGCAGGAATCGTCAATTCAAAATTGAAAGGTTGTGTCGTGGAGAGGCTCTTTAATCCTGGGACAATGCAAAAGGTTTTGCAATGTTTTATTAAAATATTTTGCATGACTACTTTGCTTATTTGCATGGTTATAATTGAAATTGTTAGACTGACGCTAGTTTGTTTTCTAAACATACTTTTGCGTAATGTGAAAATTGCTTGCCATTGCCTGTAAGAATGATAGTTCTATTTTCTATGATTGTAGAAAGCAATGAATAAAATTGAGTTTAAGTTGTTTTATATTTACACTCGCTTAAAGTTGCTTATTTAAATAGTATATACTTGCATTTGTTCTCCTCCTATAGCCTAACCTGTGTATATTATCCAAACTTGAGGAGTATTTTATGGTACTTCTGTTTTAGGGAACAATGGAAGCTGTAGGAGATCATCTCAAGCTGATGGTGAAAACTTTCAGGAGGGAGTGTCACAGGGTTTTTCAGTCTGAGAGAACCACCATTCACGGAGCTGATGGCATGCTGATGGTATTGCAATTAGCAATGGCTGAGGTGAACAAACAGGTGAGGTTAATCCCCTTTCATTTATTCATTCTTTCGTAATATTTAATGCGATTCAGGGTTGGGGGGGAAGTTTGAGCCTATCCGAGCAATACGAAGGCTAGAGGCAGGGTATTTCAGTCATTTTTTTTTTTTACAGAGATGAAAATAAATTAAAATAACATGATTTAGAATAGTAAAGTATGTTTCTTTATCTGACCAGTCATTTTATTGTTGTAAGTTATCTCTGGCCAAAAAGCCAGAAAGTATGAGCCTTGTTCAAATCATTACTCTGTAGTTCAAACAAACAACCACGTTGACTGTCATCACGTCCATAACCAATGACATTACCACAGCTTTTTTTCGGAGACTCTTGCTAAAGGTCTTCTCCTTTTGAACTGATTAGTACCAGGTTGTTTGTAATTACGATGACTGCTTTCACTGTATTCTTCCTCCTGCAACAGCACAGTGGAGAGTTCAAAGTGCTTCTGAGTGATGTCCTGATGACCTGGAAACACTTATTGTTAGACAAACTTCACCTGCCACCACCCAGCTCTGCACGCTTGGAGAACTACGATCTCATCCGGGAAGCATATGAGTCTTTCCTGGAGCGCTCCAACACCGTAGACCTGGTTGATATCTTCTCCATGTACAAACAGCTGAGAGCGGTGGACTCAGATCCAGAGGAGCCTGTGAGCCCGGTGAGCAGGATAAAATGAGACAATAATGATGCTGATTGTGGAAATATTTGGTTGGCTATGAAGTAGATAAATGTATATAAGGTCTTTATTTTTTGATCCAAGATCCAGTTATTTGACTTCCTATCAGGCAACGTGGATTTTCCAGAGTTGCCAGACTCAGTCCCATCACCATCTAGTAGAAGCAGGCCTTGCAGCTCACAGGTAGGCCCGGTCACACTCTTCTAGATTAATAAAAGGTGCAATTTATTTAATGAACTCTCAAGAGGAAATTCACTTTTTCCACTTTGCCTTCTACCGTCATCAGAAGTTGTTTTAGTAATATGAAATGCTTTTCTCCCTGCAGGCAAAAGCTCATGCTTTTTACTTTTCCAGGCTTTTCAGTGTGCTTAATTTCTGTCTGGAATCCATCCTGCTCTTATTGACAGGAGCTCTACATCACATCACTCAGATTTAAGACTGCAATATGAATTCAATTACCTCACAGATGTTTAAAGCACAATGTGGTCAGGAGCTTCTGTAACACAGTCTTCTTCCTCTTCTGCCACTTGCTAATTTATGAGATTTTACCAAAGCCTTACTGCTGTGTTACCAATTATACTATGATGTAATCTTTTGGGAGTTAAAATGCAGGCTGCTGTGTTTAGTGGTTTTGCTGATGCTGTGAAGCTACTGTTCCTTTTGGTGGTTGATGCTGGCCAACACATGTTTTCTAAAGTAACTGAACATTTAGGGAAACATTTAGTAGTTTTTTTTTATAAAGAGTTGGTGAGAGGGGATATTACTTCTGTATCTCTTGCTGTAAATAACATTATTAGAAATAAACAAAGTAAAAAGGGGCTATATCATGAATTTTGATGGAACTTACTGAATATACATTAGCTTTTTTCTGTGCTGAGCTAAGCAATTCTTTTAAAAAAGACACAATATTTGCGTTTTTTGTTTTGCTTTCCACTAAAATGTGTGCGCTAAAATGCTGTTTTCTACTTGTGAACAGGTAAAAATGGTGGTAAGGCGGGTTTTCTGCTCATATCTGAGTTTGCTTGTAAACTCCAAAAATGACCTGGCCTTGGCAATCACCTTTGATGTCCCCAGTCGTAACCTTGGTCGACTTGCATTTACTGACATCAAGCATGCTGCTAATAACGGCAAAACCTCTCTCTTTTTGGTATGAAACCTCTGCTCTGGGATTTTATTTGTAATGCAATTTTCAAATAATGCACTTTCACTTTGTATTACTTGAAAAACAATGATGCTGCAGCATTTAAGTGTCTTTGATCTCTTTTGCAGGCTGTGACATCTTTCATTCGGGCAATCCAGCTTGGAGGGAAAGGCTATGCTCCAGCAGAGTCCGATCCACTGAGGAAACATGTGAAAGGGTTGTCTGATTTTGTCCAGTTTCTAGACAACCTGGAAGAGATGTTGGGGGAAATTCCTGACCCCAGGTACACTACACAGCTTAATCCAGGCTTCTTCTCAATCAATATCTGATAGGTGGGTTTAAAGTATTGCCTCTGTGACAGAGCTTTGATCCTGGAGACCAGCACAGTTCAGTCTGATATAAGGAAGGTTTAACCGTGTTGCACTTTTATATGGAAGCAGCAAAGTTTTTTCACTATCACCAGTGATGGCTTAAAATAAAGGAAAAATGTGAAATTCAATACATACAAAGCAGTAAATGTTTTGAGAATCTGAATAATTTACAGTAGTTTTCTCCTCACAGCTAGCTGTTCATCCATGCCTTGCTGAAACCCATGACAGATGAAGGAAGATACTTCTAACTTTACAAATACTTTAAACAAATTGTTCATTTTTTTGTGCATTTCTACGCCGGTTTCTAGAACAGAACCAGCATCCTATTGCTAATTCTTTTGGTTTCCAGTGTTTCTCCTGAGCTAGGCTATGCTAAGCTGTTCTAAACATTGCTCTAGCTTAGCTTCATAGTTACATGACAAAAACACAAAGCTAAGATTTAACCAGATACTGTGTTTTAAACAGATTATAGCACATCATAAAATGAGCTGGTAAATAAGCCTAAAATTTGTGGCTGTGAGAAGGTTTTCTTTTAAAAGGAGGGAAAGATATGCTATGCTATCATGTGCTAACATGCTTCTTTGACGAGACTAGAATAGAAAAATAAATGTTTATAGATTATTAAAATTCCACTAATCCACAGACCCCACATCATAACTTTAGCTTATGTTTTATGTCAGAATATTTATTCATTTGACAGAGCCAGGCTACCCATTTCATCACTTGCTTCCTTTTTCTTAAGCTAAGCTAGCTAGATTTGGAATATTTTTCACAAGAACACATGTACTTTCCCTTTAATATTCATTTCTCTACATGTCAAGCCACTAATTAATCATAACAGAGACTAAATAACGTGGATCCCAAAGTTTTAATTTAATTTGATAATGCTAGAGTTTTATGTCACTGATGTTTATCACATTTAGTGGTTGTTGAGTCTGGTGGGAGATTTATTTATGCCCTTTAAAGCAGGACTTCATAAAATTGAGAATATGGGAGACTTGCTATGATTAAACAAATATAAATTGGCAAAGGAGAAATTGGCTTCAGCTCTTCATCCAAAACCTTTCTCTGGCGAGGAAGAGGTTTAAGGCTATAGTATCAAAGGCAGTTGTGCATTACATCTGTTTGTTGTTCCCTTTGATTCAAATTTTTATTCTTTTCCATTTTAAATGTCATGTTAAATATTTTTTGACACTTACTGAATCGGTTAAAGATACATTTTTAATTTTATTCAGTCAATAGTTATATAGTTCTTTTAATAAATTTAGTGTTTGGAATAAAAATGTACAATAAATTTAAAATATTTGAGGATGGAAATTACAATTGTTTTTATATAATAATCATATATAGGCCGTTTAATTCTTTTTCAAAGCAGGTAAAGTCATTATAGCATGTAAAAACATAATAAAAGCTAAACTTAAAAACAAAATAGTTTCTTTTTGGTTGAAAACGTACAATAAAAACACTTGTTACTCCATTAAATACCCCCATTTGTCTAAATTTCTACTTTGGGATATATCATTTATATGTTGTCGTTAATCCCAAACAATGTAGTAATATTTTCCATTTCTCGTGCTGCATCATAAAATCTGAGGCATCTGGTCCTGGCTGAAGTCAAATACAGTAAAACTGCTGATTTATGATTGAGTGGAAATTTCTTTAAATTGCTTCTTTGATGAAATTCTGCTTCCTCCTTGATGCCAGTGCAGCTCTTTTGCGTTCATTTCCATCCTCAAAGCTGAACTGAACAGCTTTTGCGTGAAAGCAAGCACATTGCTATGGCTGGTGGGAATAGTTCCCTCTATGCACAATAGCCTGGTGGACACCTGTGCACTGAAAACATACCTGTGATCATAAAATCCACCTGTGCCACCGCTGCTTGCCATTATTTCCTTCAAATCCGTAAAATGACTCCCATCTAAGCTGCTCATGATAACATTTGGATTGCTAAAGCATGTTCATTTTACTACATCAAAGCCTGTCTTCATTTGTTGGCTCACTTTGATGAGCTCCACAGATCACTCTGCATACCATTACAGATTATTTTGGATGGTGAGGCATTTGGCTTCACAACAAAAGTGGTTATCAGAAATGATTTAGTAGTTCAATCATGCGTGCTTTGAGGTAGAAGCTCTTGAAGGCACCCTTTGTAGCAGTCCCAGTAGTGACATTAGCTTCTCTTGGTCAAGCTGTAACAACACATTGTGATGTTTGTGCAGTATACGTTCAGCCCTCACTGCTCTGCTGAGGATTCTCGATTCGTGCAAGTTGATGAGAGAATTCCCATCTAATGAGGCGCTGATTAACTCAGCCAGCACGCGTCTTTCAACAAGCGGTGCCGGTACACTCTTAGTGGAGTACTGTATTTCCTCATACAAACACCTTCTGTGGTGAGTTCAGGGCCCCTTGTTCTGCGGACATCTGTTTTCCCATATGATTCTGTTACTGAGCCCTGCTTGCTCGCGTCAGAGCTGGACCACCAGTTCGCCACCTTGCTGTTGTCTTTTCTCACGCGCTTCAGTGCACTTGACTTTTAGAGATCTGCCTGAGTGATGTGTTGCTGGAAGAGAAGAGATTTCTGAGCTGTTGACCGACTGCAGTGACAGTACAGAGGGTGACCTGAAACAGATTTTATGCACTTGGCTGTCAGCATTGGCAAAGCTTTGCAGGAAAATAAAGCTAAACTGGATATTTGCTTTATGGGTCTTATGTGCAGATACCTGTATCGGGTATTAGTCTGATTCTACCTGAGTGTACTCCTGTTTGGTGTACCACAGAACTTGAATCCACGGTGAGAAAGCCAAAAGCTGTCAAAACAAATGTGTTTTAAAGGAGTAGTACACTGAAAAAAACTAACTTTTTCCAGCTGTAGACAACATATTACCTAACTATATTGTTAAATTTCTTTAAAAACTGGGATTTTGTTGGATGCTCCTGACTGAGTAAAACTGGGTTTTGTTTTTCATGATATAAGCTAGCAGCCCCTCTCTTCAAATGGTAGATACTCACCTTGTTGTCATAGTAACCACGCCCACCAATGCATAGGTAAGAAAGTCAGACTTTTACACTCGCAGTGCTTCTGAAAATATGGCTCAGATGGACGGATTTTTTCAGGAAAGCCTTAAAAAAAAGCTAATTTTGCATGATATGTCCCCTTTAAAACATAGGAATGGATTTGTAAAAATATTTTTTTTTATTGGATGAACGAGGAACTTGCTACTCTTAAAAATTTTAATCAGCATCATGTTGCAAAGTTTTTTGTGGGTGATCATGAGCCTTGTCGCAGTGGTGAACCAAATCCAGCGATACCCATTTTATCCTCCTCATTTATGGAGATTCTAACATGATATGATTATCATATCTGACACTTCTTACCAGTGATATTGATTTTATTATTACTTGTATTCGTAATTGACAATGGCAAGTACTCACAAAAGTACTTGTATGGTACTGTTATTGGTGCATCTCTACTCTTAAGCATCATCACTTCCATTCAGATAAACCTGAGTTAAATGAATGCATCTCTGGATCACTGACTGTTTTTTCAGCACATGTGGAGCCAGGCTGGTGACCACTATCAGGGCGGTGCTGGTTAAAGGGCGCAGTAGTGGCGATGTGGTCCCTGCAGCAGCTGATGAAACTGCAAAGGAGTTAAAAGAGAGGATTTTCCAAATACACCAGTTACAGAAACAGGCTGCTAATGGAAGCAGGATGGGAATCAGCCCTGTCAGGGTGATGTATAACATCAGCTCTCTATCCAGATGTTTTTTTTTCACTCTTGAAGTCCTTACATCTATACATCACCTATTTCATCTTTTACTATCTGTTCTGTCAGACCACTGACTGTTATTGTGTTCATCTCCAGCCAAAAGCATATGCAGTCAATCATGCCACTGCATACGGAGGTCGAGACACTGTGAAGGTGCTTATGGCACTGCTGGATGAAGAAGCGCTGGCTCCTCCTTGTCCAAACAAGGCAGAACTGCTGTCTGAGGACCAGCCTGTCCTCAGTGGAGATGAAGGAACCTGCATCCTTATGCTGTTCAGGTTGGCCTCCTCCCATTCACTTCTGTTTTATCTTGACCTGTAAACATTGCTATGTTCAAAGGGCAGCTAATGCTGCTGGGACTGTCTGTGGATATTTAGATATAAATAAAGCTACTAAGTATCTCAGAGTTATTAGGATCTATTCTCTAAAACCCAACTGTTGAGCTCTAATAAGGTTATTTCTGATTCTTAAGTGATTTTTAGTTATTTAGATAATTTTTACAGTTAAAGCAGCATTTTTTTTTTATATAAAAAGACATGAAAATTTTGTGTCCAAAAGGATAAATGGACATAATTTCTGAATACTTAAGCCAGTGCTTTTTAAAACGAGGTGTGAAACATAAATTTTGTGCAAAAAAGAGATGTGAAAGCCTGTTCTTGCTTATTCCGATGGCTGTTTGGTGTGGAAACAATAGTTTCTTTACTTTTATTTAATACTTCCATCTATTTTTTAGTGATTCACAAGCTTAAAATAATTTCAAAATTTAAAGAGTAGAATAGTTAAGTGAATTTAACAAGATAGCTTAGATCAATAAAAGCAAACATGAGAATGTTTATTTATTCTTAAAAAAACCTAATTTAACTAATCACACTTTTTCTAATATAATACATTAAATAAAAAAAACAATCAAAGATTAAAGTTACTGGTTTAAATAAACTCGTAAAGCATTTAAAGTTAACTAAACTCTAAATTTGCTTGTTATATTAATTCAACTTTTTTATGATTAGATTAGGGGCTGCACAGTGGCGCAGTTGGTTAGCACAATGGTTCCGGCTGCAGCCGGGATCGTTTCTGTGTGGAGCTTGCATGTTCTTCCCGTGTTAGCGTGGGTTCTCCCCGGGTACTCCAGCTTCCTCCCACAGTCCAAAGACATGCACATTGGGGATAGGCTGATTGGTGATTCTAAATTGCCCATAGGAGTGTGAGTGTGTGTGGTTGTTCGTCTGTATGTGTTAGTCCTGCAATAGACTGGCGGCCTGTCCAGGGTGTACCCCGCCTCTTCCCCGTTGACTGCTGGTACAGGCTCCAGCCCCCCTGCGACCCCGTTAGGGACAATGAAAATGGATGGATGATTAGATTAGATTAGATTTTCATGTGACTTCCTTTCTTCCCAGACAAAAACACATTTTCATTGAGCTGGAAGCAAAACATTGAATCTGAATTTGGTGTTTGTCTGTGAAAGAGACATCGCTATGAGTTAGAATAAGAGCAAAATGTCAATATGCACCGCGAGAGCAGGAAAAGCCCCGAAGCAACGTTAAGACCAACATGGGAATCTACAGCTTTCAATGAAACCACATGCAGGAAATCCTCCCACATCACACTGGAACAATTTATCTGGTCGAACATCTGTAATAAAAATACTACGGAATAATAGCCAGTAGCCATGTTTTTTTTGGGGGGGGGGTTACAATGTGTCAGAGGTATGACACTGAGTGTCTGATTGGGAAAGCATCTACTGGTTGAAATTCTCTCTTTGCAGCGGAGGCAAAGGAGCGTTTTCAGATATGGTCAGATTTCTTGGTTAGTCTAACCATGTAAGCCTCTACCCTGTTTAATTTATAAACCTCTCCTCTTTGCCTCTCACTGTGGGGCTCTCCACAGATCCCCAGAAGTGTCTACTGGAGGCTCTCCAGAACCCTTGAGGAACAGAGTCCAGAGCAGACTAAACCTGATCAAACCCAAGGTAATGGGGGGCCCCGAATCCAAACCATCACTTACTTCAAATTGAATCAGATGTGCAAACACTGAAAATAATGTCTTTACATCCTGTAATTTCTCCCTGGTATTGTATTATTTATTTGCTTAGCTGAAGCTCAAAACTGACTTCCACCGTTCCCGTTTGCACAGCTGGCTTTTAGCTCTTCGTGTTGGTTTGAGCCTGCAGTTTGAATCCACTGCATCAAATGAGTTATTTGTGGGGTATTCAAACCCTCAACCAACCCTGATGATAAGTTATGAGTATGTTATCGGGGTTCGTTTGCGTACAGTGCAGGATAATGTATATGTGATATCGCCGTCTTTTTGTTGGCTGCAAGTTGGCAGGTTCATTTTTCACTCTGATGTTCCTCTGCAATCGGTATGAGACAAACTGGGACGTTTTGATATGCTCTTCCTCTGCTGCCGATTTAAATCACAGTTGGGAGATTTGTTATGCCTCCATACTGGTTATAGTTGGGATTTATTCCGGTGTCAAGCTAAATTAACTGGTCATATCCTGATTCTGACCAACTTTGAGAGAAAGGTCTGTGAGGAAAACGACGGGAAGTGAAATAGAACTTCACTGTGATGTCATAACGTTCTGCAAACACACTTGTCTTGTTGTTATTCAGTGCCATAACTCATGAGCAGAGCGGAGATGGGTGTGAACTGAAACTGGGCTGGTTACCGGAGGCACATGTCCGTGAGGCGATAATTCTAGTTTTAGCTGTAAAATGTTCCATTCACCATCTATATCTGCAGCAATAATTTCAGAGGGACCCCTGTCGCTTCTCACACATGAAAAAGGCAGTTCATGTGCCGGCTAGATGTGCATGTGTGGGAAACGTCCTCTTTGGCTGGTCTCCGTCTCAACTTAAAGCAACAGCTCCAGGTTTTTGTAGCTCAACAGTTGCATTGTGGGTAATTTAGGCTGAATTATGAAAGCTTATTTTATCAAACTGCCTACACACACACACACACCCATCCACATACACTTACCCCTCCTTTCCACTGCCCAAAGAAATTTGAACCTTTTTAATTTGTTGATCATATAAAACATTATCAATATAACAAAATACCTGTTATTCCAGTTTTAGCACACAATTGCTGAGAGGGTTTCTCAGTCACATTCTTTAAATTTTTGCTCTCAAAGCTCAATGCATGGAAAAAATCATTCTAAATGCCAATCGAACCGTACCAATACTTGCTTTATCAATATTTGGATATATCAGCCTAGCCCAAGTTCAGTTGTTACTTTTATTGCCCAAACTCTGGTTAGACATGTTGTTTTTTTTGCACTTTTAAGTGTTTTGTAATGGAAAAATGTACATTTAATCCCTCTTGATGTTGCACACATGTTTATATTCTTTGTCATATTTTCAGTCCATTTAACCCCTTATGGCCGGATGTGGCATATTTGATACATGCTGTTTCTGAGACATGTTGCATCACTTTATGGCAGAAACTTCACTTATAATGCTGTTGTTTACCACATGATACTGGTCTCCTGGACCCTGGTGACCACCAGACAGCAGGAGATTATGCTAATAATTTTTA
>JBAMIG010000025.1:4490674-4511016 GCA_037177335.1 Kiunga ballochi
TTTAGTTAAAGGGTCAAATAAAGTTCTTAGATTTAAAAAATGAGATGTCTCTGCCCAGTTACTCTTAATTCAGGCATGAAGGGGTTAATATTTTTTATTTTCTATTGTGTTTTTTATCTATTGCATCACAGTATTTGCTGCCAAATATGGTCGTCAACTTCCAGATAATCAATGTGGTAAATCTGATGCGTTGATATTTATAGTAAACTTATCAATAAAATGTTTCTCTGCCAGGAGATTAGCGTATCGCTGCTATCAAGCTACAAACATGGCAGAACAGGGTTGAACTTCCTGTGACCTGAAGGGGGCGGGGCTTATCATGCCTCATTCACATTTAAAGAGACCGCACAAAAACAAGTCGCTCTGAAGACGCACTTCAGAACAGGGTTATAAGGTGTGTGTGGAGCGAGAATAAGCAGGAATTCAGACTAAAGCATTGTGGTTCTACTTTATACAGACAATAAATTAATGATTTACATGTTTAAAAGCAGGATTTAAAAGCATCATATGTCTCCTTTTAAAACCTGTTTGACATCGAAGAGCAGGGGAAAGCTTAACAAGCACAACAAAGTATAAATAACTTGTTAAGCTTTTAGCATCATTCTATTATTATTTGTTTTATCCATATTATGTTAAAGCTGCTTACAGGTAAATAATTTCTTATAGCTGGAACTCCTTTTTTAAACAGTATGCTGAAAATATTGTGTGAAACGGCTCCTTTATTTGATTGCGCTACCAGATGTCATCTTAGCTCCCCACAATCTGGCTGCTTTCCTGTTTGAGTGCGCTGTAATGGTCCCTGGGCAGCTCACCGCTTCCTGAACTCGGCGTGCGGAAGCTTTCTGCATCAATTTCACTTTGAAGATGCCATATCAGTCGCGTAACTGGACTAGCAAGGGAAACTTGAAAGGTTATTGTTTCCTGTTGTCTGCTAAATGACTTTATCCCAGACTTCTCCAGCAGTTTCATCATGCACTGACGTCAACCGGCACATTCAGAGATGGACAGATTTAGTTTCTGTGTTTGGGACGTTTCCAAATCTGTTTCTCAGTGCCACAGATGTTTCAGGCATCAAAAGCCTCACTTAAATTCTGCAGAGGTGCCTCTATGGGCATAGGTACTGTGGTTTAATGAATTCTGTATAATACTCCTGCATCAACGTGATCGACTCAGTTTCTGCTGGTGAGGATGCACCAGCAGGTATAAAGCTGCAATGATGGCCGACAGGTGCATTTCAGGCGTCTCCTCCGCAGAGCATAGTTGTATGAACTTTCTGTCTCTCATAGTTTGGCTGTGTGCCCTCTTTCTTTTCATTTTGATTCAAACAAAGTCACATACAGGTTTGTCTCATGCAGCCCTCAGATGAACGGCATCAAGTCAATTGCTGCAGCATAATAAGTGCCGATGCACAGAAAGTCTTAACTAGCAGAAAATGCACAAAGGAACCGTTCAGTTACTTGCTAAAGCATCTAAACCTGGACTCGAGAAACGATATTAAATATTCTGAAAGTTTGAGATAAGTTTCCTTCTGCAAAGAAACTCCTGTTTTTCCTTCTCCCTACTTCGGCCCGTTGGCCTGAATGATGAAATGCTTGGATTGTGATAATCCAGAGTAGATGTACATCAAACTGTGGATGAAAAGCAGTTGATCTGTGTGCTCCAGGGCAGGGATTGTAGCCTTCAGCATCAGCATGGCTTTTTAATGAGGCGAACATTGTTTCAGATGGAATTGTGCTGAGAAACGTATTTTTCTTCATTAAGTAGGATAAAGATGAACCTTGTTAATGATGATAAAGCAGTCATTATGGAGTCTTTGACTTGTGTAAGAAGCCACTAAGTTATAAAGATGTGGAGCTGAACCTTCTTTATGACAACATTTTATTTATGAGACTTTATGGTTAATTTATTGCAGGTAAGTGGAGAATTAAATTTTTCATCTCTTTAAAGCGATTTTTAACTTTTTTTCTTCCAATTTTTAAAAAGGCATTAAATCTATGTGGCTCTTTAAGCAGAGCTTTTACAGTCTGTATTAAATTACATTATGAATGTATTGTTCTAAAAACACCTCCAATTTAACTTATTTTCAGCTGCATTTTCTGATTATTTTTTTTTTTAATTATGTGAGTTGAATTTGTTTTTCAGTATTAATCTGAAAAATTCAATAGAAAAAAAAATCCACATTAACGGTTTAGTTTTAGGATTTTGTGTGTTTCAAGATGACCGCCTTTCCATAGAAATAGTAACAGAAGTATTCAGGCTACAAGCGAAAACCACGGAGGCTAGCTCATCAAGATCCTCAGCTTTTAGATGTGCGTGTCTTCTCCTGCACACCTGAATCAAATCAGTCTCGCTACCAGGTCTCTGCAGAGCTGCATGACTGATGCTTTGGAGAAAAGATGCGAAATGTTGCAGGAGAGTAGAGCTCGAGGAGCGGACTCACATTTGATACCTTTGTCGAAAGATAGCATTTCATATCAGAGTAAAAGTTATAAGTTTATTTGAAATGATTCCAGATCCTGTTGTTTTGGTTGGCTAATCGCTTTGAAACATCATTACCTGTATATGTTTTGTGTTGCACTGTGTTCTGCCTCTTTTTGATAGCATCTGTTATTGATGTTTCAAAGAGTTAGGTCATCTTGTTATTTGAAAACAGGTAAAAATCCAGGCACTATGAAAGAAGGAATTTTGGCAACCAGCTCTAAGATACAGATCAAAAACATGCTATCATTTTTTGTTTTTGTTAAAACAGCACATTTATTATGCATTACCTAAAACTATCCACAGCTATTTACTCTTAATTACTTTGGAGATCCCCGTTCTTTCTTCATTCAGTGCCACCACAATCGGATATTTGTGGATTGTGAAATGCCATGGCAGCTATTGTTTGGAACTTGGCACTGACCCCTTTTATTCCATTCAAGCTAAACTTTTAGTTCAAAATAAAATCCACCCAACTTAATTAGTACTTTACTTTAATGTTTTATTAAAGTGTCTGATATTCTAATTAGCCTTAACTTGGAGCAAATCAAATGAAAGCTGTAAACATTCTGCACTACTTCTTTACTTGGCATTAAAAATTAGCTAAAGTGGAATTTTCTTCAAAGATGCTTTAATAAAGCTTAAAAGTAGGTTTAGAAAGTCGGAAGACTGAGGCTAAATGGACTAAGCGCTGCACAGACTGATCATCAATTATGTCACCCTGTTGGATTAAAGAAGTCTTTTTTTTTTTTTATTCCAGCCCAGCGATAGGGCAATCCGATCCCAGTTTGCCTGCACATACAAAGATGAAGACCTACCACTCAACCGGGTGCTAGACTTCCCAAGCACCAGTCAAGTCCCTAGTTGTGTGCACCCAGCCCCCAAGTCAAAGATTAGCATCTCTTTGGGAGATGGTTTCGGCTCTGATGTGCACGATGCAAGCACAGGTATGCATGAAGACTTTCCTTTTTGTAAATATGTCAGGTTCTTTGTGTGCCTAGAGTAGAAAAGCTCCTAGGTAGATCATTTCCTCCTCTCTGTCTCTGGGACCAGTTCTTACCATCAGCCATTAAATGAATCCCCATTCTATAAAATCTTCTAACCCCCACATCTACAGTAAAAAACAGACATTTAGCGCTTTTCCATTTCTGTGTTTTGTTCTGTGGGAATTTAGGCTTGGCTCCATCAGGTTTACATCACAAATGTTGAACTTCAGTTTTGTAGAATAAACACACGGCCTGCTTGGACGAGCAGCTAACGTCAGCATTTCCATCACAGTGTTTTCTTGGGGTTTTTTTTTTTCAGCTACTAACTTGTCAAACGTGCTTTTGCTTTGTTTCAGTCTTTGCAGCCAAGCCTACTCCTAAGTGTCAGAAAAATGAGAAAAGTAAAGTACAACGAAAAGCTGCTCTCGAGCAAATAAATGGAAATGCCCAAATTGGCATGAGTAATAGAAAGAAAACTGGCATTCAGATGCAGAGCAATGGTAACAAGAGGAAGCAGCTGGATTCTGACCATGGTGGATCAGAGAATGAGCCTCCTGAGAAGAAAAGGCATGCTCATATGTTGGTCAAAGTGCCCAAAAATGTCAACAAACCCTCAAATAAAAAGAAGCTTATTGCTGGACAGGGAAAGCTAACCAGCTTCTTCAGACTTTAAACATTGCTGGATGTTATATGAATTTTAAATGTGGTGAATATGGAACAACTTGTATGGTTCAGACTGCTCTTTGTTTATTTGTAGTGGGGTTTTTCCAGCATGTGTTAACAATATACTCTCTTGGGATTTTATTTAGACATAAATTACTTTCTTTTTTACAGATTAATTACAAGTCAGAACTATTTTATTATGCTAGCATAAAACTGCAACTATTGCTGGCAGACAGTTAGCATCAATTCATTTAAGATAGCTAAAAATTGGTGGCTAACATGTTTTGTGTCTCTTTAAAACAAAATTATTAGTTAAATATAACTACATTTTGTGCTGAATTGTCAAGAGCTGAAGACAACTAGCTTAGCTGAACTTAAATACCAAAATTAGAGAAAAATAGTTATGGTAATGTCTAGCAAGCAGCAAACTATAGCTTGATATTCAGCTAATTTTTAAAAATAAATTCAGTTGAAATAATGTCTATTAATTGCTTTTGTGAAAATAAACATTTATTTTTATTTATTTTTCAAGTTTAAATGGCATTTTTCTTTTTTCAGGAAATATGAAACAAAAACAGCTGACTCGGCATTTATATTTGCACTTTATTCCTAATCATCTTCAAGACATTGTAAATAGTTTCCGTGAAATTTTGCTACATCCTTCCTGCTTTTAATGGTTCTAGACCTTTCTGGCTTTTGTGAAGACCAACCAATAGCTTTGTATCAATGCCAGAACCAGAGAAAAATGCTAATTGAGCAGTTTAGCTTGTTAGCTGCTAGCAATAGTTTAATTGAGGTTGTTGTTTTTTGCAATTTTTACTCACGCATTCTTTTGTAATGTGATTTCTTTTTTGTTTTTTTTTGGGGGGGGGGGAAATGCACCTATTTTTTTGGTTTGTTTTAAATACACCTATTGTTTATCCAAGTATCTGGCATTTTGGCTTGTTTTTTCACCTCCTGAGTATTAATGTGGGTGACTGCAACCAGAACATATCAAATGCATGTCAACATTTGATTATTGCACTTGATGCAATGAAAATAATTATAAATAACTAACCTTTTATTTTTCAAACCGTAGAATTATAATGATGACCTAATTTTTAACAAACTGTCATTTTGTTATACACAATTATTCCACTTTTTGTATTCAATGAAATGCATTTAATTACAACACAAAGATATTTTTACAGCAAGCAGTAGCAGCAGAGGAAACACCTATGCCTCCCAACAGGGTCGGTATACTCTTCCTATCATACATCGCAGCACTGAAACAGAGCAGAAATTATTAGTTTCTAAACATCAAAATAAATTACATGTATACCAAATATGGTTAAAGGATATTTGAACAATTTTTAGAGAATGTTTTCCAGATATTTACCATCAAGGTCGGTATCTCTTCGATCTATTTTGGAAGTGGGCTCACCAGTATGGCTCAAGCTTTGATCTATGAGCAGAGGATGGCTTCGACTTAGGACAGATTTCGGTCCATGGGCACTGTGTCCTCTCAGTCTTGTGTCCTGAAACATTTTCATGTGTCATTAAACCTGACATTTTTACACTCATGTTTGTTCCACAACGTAGTGGATGGTTAAGCAGCAGCACTGACAGCTCTTATAGATGATGACCTCATTTGTATTACAGGTGTGGATCTTCTTTTATCAGCTGACCCTAAGACACCGAATCAAATGGAACAAATGTGTTTCCCTTATTTTCATTATTTCACACCATTCTGTTTTCTTTCTCGGCGCCACAGTTCACCAGATGTCTTTGTTTCCTCCATTACGGCTCCCTCTAGCCCATTACCACCGAGATAACCACCACGTCCATGACACGCGGGAGACACGGTCGCCAGATAAACCCGTCACAGCCAAACATTTGATGGAACACTATTATATCATCATTTTTCCCACTGTGATTTCTATAAATGTTTATAGACTTGTGATCATTTGACCTTTTCAGCTAACAGTATTTCCCGGTTTTCCAACGCAGCTGTAAATCTATTTTATAGATGGGTGTGTAAAATATTGACTTTATAGTGGACGAGGGGGAAATGGTGGCCAATTGAAAGAGGTCAAGTGTTCGCTCATAGAATAGAGATAATGTGCTCTGTGTTAGCTGGGGTTGCTTATACAAAGAAAAGAAAGGAAAATCATCCAGTGAGTACTTATGATGCATGAAGGTCTGGCAGAAAAATTGCAGTGATTTTTTTTTCTGATTAAATTTAACCAAAATCAAACATTTTTTTTTAACATACTAAAAGACTTATCTGAAATGAGCAAAACATTCAGAAAATATTATTTTGCCTGTTGCGGTGGGCTCAGACTTCTGATAATTGTATTTCTTGACTAAATTTTCAACAGATCTCAACACTCACCGATAAGAGGAAGAGTATTTTAGGGGTCCCTTCATCCCTCATGTTGCTGCCCAAAGTGAGGCTCCGTCTGTAAGCAAGTCGGACCACCGCAGGCTCAGTCATGGACTCTTCATCCCTCATGGAATCAAAGCTTTCTTGATCCGTTGTGTCGTCCTCAATTTTCATTGACGGCATGGCAACAGTGACAAGATGGCTGCTCAGTTCAGAGCACAGCACTAAAGTGAACAGGATCGAGTAGATGGAGATCATGCTGTAAGATATCCAGCACCCACACTTTAACTGATCTGGGAGGATGAACAGTTTTGGTTGATGGGTTTTTAGCTGCTTTATATACTGAGAATAAGCGTCGATGCATCCACGTGTGGATATCAAAGGTCAGAGGAAGTTTAAAGGTGGCTTCAAATGAGCCACAATTCCATCAAAATGGATGAAAAGGATGAACGGCTTTCTTTAGTCTATTAAGAGATGTGATAAAAGATGAGAAACATGGCGGGGTGTTTCTTCGTGCTTATCAAAAAAGGGTCAAGAAAGTCTGCATGGAGGTCAGAGAACAGGGTGTGATAGTGGATCTGTGATTTTTAAATCCTTTGAAGGAAATGAACCCAGCAGGTGATCAGACAGACGGTGGAGGGAGTCCTTATGAGGGGCAGTAGTGGCTTTACAAAAGCCTGACGGGTCATTGGCAGAAAATGTGCTATCAAAAGTGGGCAGGTTTGTTTGTTTAATCCTATGTTCTTTAACACTAAATGCCTGATTGTGCAGGTTTAATGCCAGTTTTAAAAGTCCACGCTAATGTTAGCTGTGTAATAGATACGACCATGTCCCGGGTCTGAATGTGCAGACCCGGGTCCCTATGCCCTAACCCCTCATTCACTATAGGGCTGTACTATATTGCACCCTACATAGCTCAATCTGTTGGTGATTCAAACAGAAGCTCCCTACTTTCGCACTGTCGGACCAGCTGGCCTAGCTGTTTACTGGATAAACACAGTGGTGAATGGGTCCAAGCTGGGCAGGAAATTGAAAAGCTGAATGGTTTTGGACATTTCATAAGTGATTGTTGAGAGCTTCAAGTATCTGGGAGTCCATGTGAACAGCAGACTGGACTGAAAGGACAACTTTAACGCTGTCTATAAGAAGGGCAGGAGTAGAGTCTACCTCCCGAGGAAGCTTCTCCAGATCTGCTCCAGACATCTCTCGAGCTGATAAACTGATCCCTAAGCAAACTGCAAGAGGTTGAAGACGTGTGTCAGTTAGGGACAGGACACTGGTCAAACCGCTCTCCATTATGGACAATCCACCATATATATATATATATATATATATATATATGTTTTTATATATATATAAACATACTGACTCTTCATGTTCTACTTGAAATGGTTTGCTTGTACTCCATTTTTTCTCCTTTATTTACTTAACCTTGTGATAAATAACACCAATGCTGTACCTTGGCTCAAATATTGGGTCATATTTTATTTATTGTATAATAGATATATATATATATATATATATATAATAGATATAATAGATTAAAGGTAAATTAAGTTGTGCCAATTCTGGATGATCATATATCATATGCTGTTTACATTTTATGAAGAGGATTTCGGAGAATGAAAGGTAATTGGTCAAAAATGCGGAGGAAGCACTGAGAACTTTATTCCTTTTAGCTATTTTCAAAGCATTTTTTGTCATCTTTTAAAAGTATTAGCTATTATTGCGGCAATAATTTGATACGTACAAAGCAGAATCATTGTATGTAAAAAAGTGTTTATAAAAGTATTATTGTGGAATTTATGTGACTTTTTCTTAGATGATTCTTATAATTTTAATAATCAGTTCATGACTTTCTAAAATCTACAGTTAGTCATAAGTGCCATCTTTTTTCCAGTCTGTTTCCCTACATGGATCCCTCTGAAATATTTCTGACCTTGGTCTCGTTACGTTTCTGATCATTTGAAGGAGACAAAATGATGCAGCTAATCAGCTGCTGATGTTAGTCACTGTTTATCATCCCAATACATTAAAGCTGCTCACCTTCATCTTTAAAAAAAAAAGGGGCAAGTTTGCGCTTTTTTACTTGAGGTGAAACTGATACGCCTCTGTGATTAGGCTTTCAGGTTGTTTGATGGATGAACACCCACATAAAGGGTGCTGAACTTCAGCTGATGATAAAAAGGTGGGGGCAAGTCAAAATGTTGACATAGCTTCTTGTAGGCTTCTTCCCAGCTCAAACGGCTTACCTTATTAACATAACAGGAGCCGTGGCAGAGGGGAGGGAGAACCGGAGTTTGAATTATAACCATGCAACTCAGCTGAAGTGATTTTACTTGGAGCAGTCGGCCTTTATTTTCTGTGTATTATTGTTGGATGGCGAGGATTTCTACTGAAGGACTGCCCGCAGGGGCATGGCTGTTCCAGCAGAAGCACAGCTGAACTTCTGAGCTTCTTGCTCTGTTGTTACAACCTCTACGGCTCTTTCTCTTTGATACCTCTCCCTTTCCTTTAACCTTACTCTCCTCCTTTCAGACGCTTCATTGATAAGCTGATTTTGATGATGGACGATCGTCCACCGGGGAAACTACAGAGGGTTCCCTGACCTCTGATGGGGAGGTGAAGGTTTTTTATCAGGTAATGCTCAGAATATTTTTGTTCCTACTCTGGATTTCTAGGAAATCATTAACACAATTCTGTGACAAATGTTGCAAAAAAAGACCCAAACAAAACAAGACGACCCATATCTAGCTGTTTATACCTTATACACACATCTCAGCTCAATCTCCTGCTGATGCCAACAAACCTTAATCGACTACTAACAGAGATGTTGCTGAGTTGCACTTTGTCTTGAAGAATTGCCCCTTGTGTCTGGTTTAACTCTGAAAAGCTGCAGAGTGTTTTATTCATCAGCCATGTCAGATGTTTGCATCACCTGTCACATGCCGGTGCTGTATTTCAATCACACCGCCCACATCTTTGTGCATACAGAGACCTCAGAAGTCAGAGCTCTATGACATCAGTAGCAGCATTGTTTTATGATCCTCAAGGGTCCCAAATGTTATTTCCTCATCCTGTATTAACACGCTGCCTTTCATCACGCACACTCATCTTCTGGTGGAAAACAAAACGAGAGAAAAGACAAATAGTTTGGTTCCAGGGAAATATGTTGCTCAATGTGGGATGCGTTATGTGTGTGTCTGAGCCAGAGGTCGGCGTGTTGCATCCAGAGGAGATGCGGGTGCAAAGATGGGGTTGGTGGGAGAGAGGGTCGCATTTTAGGCAGTTTTTTTTTTGTTTGGTTCAAAGAACAAACCATGGTTTCCTGGAACAATGCAAGTGATGAGAGTCCCGCCAAGGAAAATAAGGCTCTGACATCACGGGTTCTTAAAGCGCACAGCTGAGCCAACACTCTATAATCAGGCCGCAATGAATTTCCACTGTCGGCTGAAACTGAGAAAGAGGGAGAATCTCCAAATCCCCTGGCTAAGACTTCTTTTTTTTCTTAAGAAAACACTAATCTAGCTGCTAATATTCTTGTGGTAGCATGGTGCACTTGCTGGACTGCTGTCTCTTTCCCATCTCACATCTGGCCTCGGTTCAGGATGACAGTAAACGCAGCACACAACTTCTTCTGCCACTCATCACTTTCCACTGCTGATGGCATCAGGACATGAGGATTTTGGGGGATTTTTGGTATTAGAAGCTACAAATGCTGAGCTGACAAACACTAAACTTTTTTTTTCTTTAAGAAAGAGGAAAGATGTGTGTGTGCTACTGGAAACGAAAGGAATGGCGTGAGACTGATGAGGCCTCACAACGTCTTTTTCTGTAAAACAAGCAGAGTGAATAGTAAAATTGGTGAGTGTAGTAAAACAGACCACAGGGTCATTCAAAAGACAATTGTGTGCTTAAGATGAGGAGTTGAAGAGTGTGGAGAGATTTAGTTTCAGAGCACGGTCCAGAATCTGCGTCCTCAGATGCACTGTATCCCACACAGATCAATGGGAAGGGATTGTGCTCTTTCCAGAACCATCCCGGCTCCTGAGGTTATTCAAACATCTCTGTGTTGCATTCTCTCCACTCTCTATTTATTCCATTCAGGAATAAACAGGTTTCTGAAGCACTTTTTATGTTATCATTTGATAATTACTACACTAATGCTAAGCATCTTTTCACATAGAAGCCCTGATTTCGATCCAGGCCTCTGCACAAAATCTTTCCGATTTGTTTGAACTCTACATCTTGCAAGCTTGCATCCTGCAGCTGGATCATTAGGGCAAGAAAATTGATTCTGTAGCACTAAGCACAGAGGGAGATGAAATAACATCCAGGATGGCCTCGATGACCTGGAACCGCCAGCCTTCCTGCTGATTCTCATTTTGATCTCTGTCTGCTGAGAATCAGCCAGAGAGCCAATTTATCAAGGTTTTATCGTTGCCTCGTGTACACATCCGCTGAAAAAGTGCTGATGGTGAATGAGCCGGAGCTCGGCGCCGTCACAGAGAGCATCTGCCAAAGAGCTGAACATGCAGCTCAGGCCTCAAGGAGAACCACACCCATGTGTTTACTTTGGCAGACCCCTCCGCCTCTTAGGAAATATCACTTTGTCATTCAGTACAACAAGTGCACAAAGCCTAAGCGTGAGTTAAAACTGTTTGAATGGATTTAAGAGGAACACATTTTCACTTTTTAATGTGTCTGAATGCATGCGCGTGCTGTATAAAAAGAAAACTCTGCAGACATATCTGTGATGTTGACAAGTGCTTTATTCAGCAGGAATGGTGAACAGTTTGTTAGTATTATTTTTCTTCAGAAGGCAAATGAGCACCATAAATAACAGCGCTGTAATCAGTTTCTTGAACAGTGAGCTCCAGGAAACATTTTTCCTCATTAGATACCCAAGGGGATCATGAATAACTCATGCTCTTCCACGTTTTGGGTTTCATTCATTTTATTTCTTTACGAATGTGACAAACTAAAATGTTTGAATGATTCATAGTCAAAGAATTTGAAGCTGTTTTTGTCTATTCTTTATCACTTCTTAAAATATGCCAGAAATATTAAGTGGCATCTGGTTTATTTTATGAACACTTAAGCTGTTTTACAAGAATGGTAGATTTAAAGTTGAAACAGAAATGACTATATGATAATTTAATGGAAACTTGCATAATTTATGACAAGATAATGCTGAGTAATGATTCATCCAGATCAAAAAGTCTTTGGTTTGTATTGTATATCTGAAGGATATCTGATTTCCAATCAGCATCTTTTTAATTTCAGTTGCCATGACCCCCAAAATTGTCAGCAATCTAATAAAGAAATACTAGACTCCCACTTAATACCATATTATGGGAAAATAAAAATAAAGAAATAGTAGGAGAACTCCTAGAACAAACAAATAAAACCACTTAAATAATTTTATTGGAGATCATGAGCAAAGACCACACCAAAGAGAGGCACACAACCGTTTATTGAATGTGTTATATGGACGGTGTCGGGAATAGTTATTGTGTAGGAAAGACTCACTGAAGATCAGCAGCAGCTCCTGGGCTCAAAGAGCCCTGAATAAAAAATAAAAAAAACGAGACAGAAAGGAAGAGGAGTGGATGATGGGAAATAAAAACAGGTGTGCAGGACAGGTGGGTATTCAACAAGTGACAGGAAGGGGAGTGTAGGAGGTGTGGTCCTGCTTCTGAACAACAGGTTAAAATAGAACAAAAAAACAAAAACTATCTCTGATCACAATTTGGATAGGTGCTAGCAAATGTTTTGGACAAAAATCTAAATCTTGGCTTACTCTACTGCGAGACCATGCAACTTTTATAACATACAACTTCAAATCAAATTGATTCATAAGCAACAAGATGCATTCTTGCTAAATGTTTGTGTTATTTGTTTTAAACAGTGGGATATGATGACTTAGACACAAAACAAAAATGAAAGTTTCTGAAATTATCCTAAGACAATGGTGTGCTCAGCTACCTTCAGCTTCCAAAGAGGGTCAATTTCAAGTTAAGCCATGGCGTTTTTCTGACCTTCTTTGAAATTAGTTGACAGCTTTAACCTACTAAAGGAGTTTAGTTGTTTAACTTAATACAAGAGGGTAAAAGAAAAAGTAAAGCGTTGTTAAAGCGAAAGTTAAATGAACTGTAAAACCTTGTATTACTATTTCACATGAGATTGCTTTAAGTAAAACTAGTGGTGGTAGCCTAATGTAAGCTAAATCTGTAATTTCAGACTGTGATGACCAAATTATATTTGTGTAAAACAACTGTCGGTAGTGTGTTAGCTTAGCTTAGCATGGAGCAATCAGAGCGCCAGCTTGGCTAAGACCACAAATACCTTTTGAAGCTAATCCATTTTTCCCCTTAGGGAGCCATCCCTAAAGTGATCAATAAAATTAAGTCTAAATCTAATCTGTAAAAATTGTTCATAGTTTTATGTAATGCTGCTTTTTGGTGGAAAATAATAAATTGGGCTAGGGCTAAGCTAATGTTTTCTCATTTTTTTACGCTGTATTGAGCTAAGCAAAGCTATCTCGCTAATGACATAAATTTTCTCTTTCTTAGAGCAAAATTGGGAATAGTTCTGTTTTATAACAACTGTGTCAGCATTACCGTGTTTCATGAGGTTTATGCACTACTTACAATAAGTTCGTTTTTTTCCATGTTATTAAATAACTAACATTAATCAAACAAAAAGAATGGAAAAATGCATCATTAACTAGTGAGGACAATTTAAATTGTTTAGGTTGAATCATCTTGTCAGAAGTTGGCATTATTGACATGGCTGTTAATGTTTGTTATAAAAGCTGATTTCAAATTATTATTCATTACATCGGTTTTTATGGGAAATAAAAGATACTTTTAACCCCCATTAGAAATATTTTTGCAGAAAAAGTGAGGAAAAAAACTTAGGTATTCAAATTAAAATAACTATGGAATTAAACCAAACTTTTATGTTATAGATAAGCAAAATGTTAAATTTATAATAGTATTCTGGTTCATGTTCTGCAAAAGTTGCACAGTCCCGCTTTAGGTATTTTTAGTATTCAGTACTTTGGCTTCCAGAGAGGCATTTATACATACAGGTAAACACACACACCTCCGGACAGACTAAAAGCACATCATGACTTTCAACAATCTCAATACCATTGGAAGAATTACATTTCACAGTACTTTTGTCAAGTTATTTGGCATAAGGGATTTTATATTGAGAAAATAATTTAAAAACAGTAGAAAAAATAGCATTTTGCCTTGTTGGGACCACAACATCGTATCATCTTTTCCTGTTGTTTTTTTCTCTTTTGTTTTTGATTCTCCATGCATTCACAGATTTCACACAGATACATTTACTCGCATACACGACTACCTTATTGAAACAGCTTACAAATAAAAACACTATTAAAATGGTGGCCACAAGGCTGTGCAAAAGGGAAAACCTCTGCCATCTGTCTGTCTTAGCCATCTCTTGCAAGTAACAAACTATAAAATAGCACCATTATACAGTGGATAGGATTCTTACTACGGCTTTTTTATATGAAACCATCATGTACAATGATTGATAGTAATGCATAGGATAACATAATGGGAGTATTGTTTGATTATACACAGAAGAGGAAGAGCAAGAGATGAGCTGTCTTGGGCAATTTCACAGAGGCTCAAGCAAAGTGCAGCTACTGTCCACTCACTTCTCAGAACTGGCTTTTTCCTTTTTCTTTTTTTTTTTTGTGTGTACTTGACCCTTGCTCATATTTGCACAGTCCTCATTTATGCTGTGGTGTGAGTCCTTTGTATTTGTATTTGTGCATTAGCGTGTCCGGTGTTTCACGTGTCCATGTAGACTGATCGTGTATGTTGGCAAATATTTAGGAAACTGTTAAATTTTGTGAATCATTGGTGGACTTTGGTGAGGGATGCTGTTTTGTTTTACATAATCACTTCGGGCTATGCAGGTGACATCCAGAGTTGCTTTGTTTCTTTAAACTTACTAATTTTCCCTTGCCATGAATTGGTAAATTGGCTGTTCTCTGGTGTGTTTGTCCACATTTACGAAACAAAGCAGAGCCTCAATGTTTGCCTTGCTCTTGTTGTAGAGCAGAACTGAAAAACCTTCATCAACAGTAGTAAAAATGTTTTTACCACTAACCAAGTATGACTAAATATTTAGCAACATGTAAACCTAATTATGTTTATTGAGTCCAATTTTAACTAAAACATTCCCAAATGAGAATTTTGCATTTGGTAGGTTTAAAACATGACTTTTCACTGTGAGAGTTAGCAAACTAGTGCTTGTAAGCAACTCTCCTTATCTATAAACAGATGTGTTCATATTAAACAGTAATGAAGGTGTACGTTGTAACCAAGACATCCAAAGTGCACGTGACGGATGTGGTGTGAAGTTGTGTCCATATCATTTAAATAATGAAGCGTTAAATGTCTGTGTTATCGTGTAGCAAGAAAGAAGCCACATCTTTGCATTGTGTGGACCGACATAGCCTTTGCCATGGTAATATGTCTTTTTTGGGAAGGTTTCTTGGTAAGTTGTTTTATAACACCAGCTTTAACAGCTTGCGCCAGACCTTGAGCACAGACCTTCACTCGTACTGAAATTCTGACAATAATCAGATCTGGCAACGGTGTTGACATGTGAACCGGACACAGACAAACATTTTGCCTGATTGTCGCTATTTGATTATTCCCCGTTTTTGCCAAATGGACTTTGAATCAATTGAATGACCTATTTCTGATAAGAAAACAAACACTATTCTCTGACATGTCAAAAACGGGATATTAAATGCTTTGGATTGTTATTTTTTCTGTGCCTGAAAAGGGGAAAGCTACAGCTTTGTTTGCTAATATTTATTGAATCACCTTTCTCTCAGATCATCATTCATCTGCTTTCCAACCATGATTTGAAAGGATTAGCAACCCATTTATTAAACAGGATTTGGACTTTATACTGACCACTTAGTAATCATTTGAACTGGGTTTAAGGTGAAATTAACCACAACAATATTTGAAGTCTGATAATGAACTAATTGATCTTTGTCCTGACATAATCATTTATTCTTTTTTATTACAAATCAAAGTATCCACAGTAATGCATGGTGCATAAAAAAGGTCAAATATCCGCTTCGAACAGGGTTGATAACTGCCAAAAAATGTGACCGTTGGAAAAAGGAGTGAATGCATTCACTCTCAGATTAAAAGGATTTACCTCCATTGAGCTCAGGAGACAAGGTGGACCAACTCATTCTCAAACATAGCCTGCTGCTTTCTGACTGATCTGCATTCAGGGGATTCTGCTCACACATGGAGGTATAATAAGCTCTTGTTCGTGTCTCAGCAGCTAAACTAGTCTGTTACATTGCGTTAACATAGAATTCTTCCTGATATGGAATGGTGCAGTGTATAAAATGATCACAACTCCCCTCATCAAACCCATAAACACCACTCAGCTCCTAACTCTCAATCATTTTGGAGAGCTTTTCAGGTTATTGTTAGCATCCTCTTTGTTTTGTTTTACAGTGAACCATTCCACAGGGGTACTGGGTAAGGCCACCACCCTCTCTCTCCCCAAGTCACGAGGCATTTGTCCATTCGCTCCATTACTACATTCTGTAAGTTTTGCCCCCGGTGCTGCCTCGACTTGAGTTTTTCTGGTGCACCTCCTGCAACAAAACAGAAGCATTTTCAGGAATACAGCAGAAATGCAGGTGAAAATAAAACATGTTTGGTAGGTTACTTTAGAGGCGATCCGCCTGCGTCCTTGGACCTTAAACTTGCACAGAGGAAACCATAAATCTGTTTCATCTGAATGAGTGAATAGGTGGATCTGCTACAGCTAACATCTAAAAACCAAACAGTTGCCTTCAAGGGACCTCAGAGCAAAATGTTATGAATTGTGACTGGGTCATTGTGGCAACAAAGGACTCATTCAATCAATAAAGGGATCATGCATAGTGAATCAGATATCAAATGTTACTGTTAAAGAAAACAGTATCACGTATACCTATAACAGCAGGCTTTTTTGGGCTTCTGAAAGCAATCTGCCATTACACGTGTCCCCTTTGCATCCCTTCGACGTTTTACTTCTCACCTGTTTTTGGCTTATTACAACTGCACAGCTTCCACATTTCCAGCCTTTCATGCCTTCATGTTGGATTTGATTTCATGTTTGGCTGAGAAACACTCAACAGTATAACCTAAATCCAATATTCTGTTGGGGGAAAATGTCTTATTTCCCTTTTTAAATAAACTGCACTAACGTCTAATCCTTCAGTTTACACCAGTCAGTCACACAAAGCCTGAAACTGTGCAGATTCCCTTTGCTGCGCCAAGGCAGGCTGTATAATGGTGCCTGGCACTGGCGATGTTGGCAGTGGACCTTTCCAGTCCATTGGGTTTGAAACGTGGACTTTTTGGATTCTTGTGGCAGTTTAGGATCATTATTGAGTTTTAAAATGTAGTTTCAGGTATTTTTTGTTTATAGTAGCATATGACAAAGCAACACATACAAACCAGGACCCGGTGTTCCCAGTTGAATGTTTTCCAAATAGATGCACAATGGTTTGTTGTGCCTTTCCCAACTCAAAATGAGGACAGCATCAGGTAACAGTGATGTGAAGACCAATACAGATAACCACGTTTCATCCCGGTCTGTCACAGAAAGACGTCTGAATTTAAGTGGAAATTCTGCTTGGGGAACATGAATGGCCCTGCGTCTGCCACAAAAACCACTTAGCTCCTTCTGCTGCTAATGGTTTTCTTTTTTGAGAGGCAAAACCGAAAGAAAAACAAACAAAAAAAAACATTACTGCACATCGGCCGGTCGGGGATAAAACAGCCTGCATTTAGACATCGGTCTGATTTGTTACATTTAATAATATCAAACATCCTTGTGTTAAAGAAATAACTGAAAAAATGAAATAAAATAACCCAAGGGATCATTTCCATACCTTGAAGGAAGAATGACTATGTCCAGGTAAAGGTCTCTGCAGAAGAGAAATGAAGCCACTTAAGTTAGACAGAATAATTACCTCTAAGATGCAATAAAGTGCTTTTCACTTGAAACTACCAACTCTTTGGGTCACTTAATCTGGAAAGTGCACTTAATGAGATTATATCTTCATCATGTTTACTACGGTTATTAGTCGGTTAATGCAGCTTTACATAAAGACTGGGATGAGGCGCTAATTTAGCATCTGTTGGGAAGCGTTCGTAAAAGTCTTGCTAAATGTCAAAGTAACAGAATTCGTGCACAGCAGCAACACTCCTGATTTTGTTATACTGCCTCAGTTAAATCTGCCCAAAGAAGGAATTTAATAATCATTTGTGTTTTTGTATGAGTTTCTTGGCCAGGCATCTTCAGAGAAAAGCTGTTTTCCAGTGTGCAGCTTTCCTGCCCAGCTAACAGGCTGTCAGTCAGTTCACAGTAAAATGTGCACCCATGAATCTTTATCCTTTCCCCTAAAATAAAAACTCACCTTCTTGTTTTTTGTCTTGTCTTGTTGCTGCGCTGTCCTGCGCTCTGTGCCCTTGTCCACTTTGTGTCCAGGGTTACTAACCTTAGGCGCCCTGGGCACATCTGTGTGGCGCTGAGCGCGCGTAGAGCGAACCGCCTTGGGCTTGGCAGGTGCACAGTACATCTCCAGGCGCCGCAGCTCACAGCTTTGGAAGCAGCACTCATCCACAATCCCGCGTGACCGCCTTGCATTGGGGCCATAACCTGTTGGTTTACCTGTTTCAGAAAAACAGAAGGAGAATTTAAAGCAGATATATATGATGTTTTAAAATCCTTTTAACATGTAAATCATGAATTTATTGTGTTTATAAAGTAGAACCGCAATGCTTTGGTCTGAATTCCTGCTTATTCTCGCTCCACACACACCTTATAACCCTGTACTGAGGTAAAAAGTGCAGGATAAATATTAATATCTCTTTGGAGTGATGTTCAAAGATCTAACCTTGATCTAATCATATTAAATTATGTTACATGTTTTGCTTTAAGGTTGACGCTATTAAAAAGAAGCAGTTTGAGCAAAAACAGTCCACAGTAATACTTTAATTTTGGTAAAATTTAAGTAGTAAATTTACTCATCAGTCTAAATTGCATGTGAACTTTGCAGCTCCAGCAAAACAACAATGGAGTTTCTAAAAATCAGTCTCTTTTTTTTCCCCTCTCCAGTATTTTATATGTGACAGAAAAATTAATTAAACACTTTCTTGCAAGCCACCAAACGCTCACGGTATAGCACCGATTTTCCTGAACAGTCTTAATGAGATTGATTTCTTCCATGTGAAATTTACAGTGTATCAAGTTGCACACCGTGGACCCATTTTTGCAGCTGCTTAACTGTTAAAAAAAAAAAAAAAGAAAAAATAAATGGCGGTAGTCACCCAAACGCTGAGTTTATCCCTCTCAGCCAATTTGGCTTGTTATCATATATGCAGAGGACCATCTGGTGAGGCCAAACCACAAGTCCTCTGAGCAGGATCCACCTGCAGAAACATCCAGGCCTCCATTGACTTGCCCTGCTGTTCATTCACAATTTCATGTGCCAGAATCACCCTGAAGGCTCACAGAGAGAACACACCGGCGATGGAGGCACGAGGAAAGGAGCCGTGCAAATGTTCTTGTCAGAATTACATTTATAAGGCTATTTTCAGGTGTGCCTTTTGACTTCAGGACCACAGTAAGCTGCAGTGACGCCAGTACTCACTTCCTCTTTTAAATCCCTTACCCCCCCTCCCCTCCATCCTCTTTGGTGGCTTTTAGAAAACCCAGACTCTCCATTTACAATTCCCAGCTCACCTTGAACAATACAGCCCTGATGGGCTTTTCCCTGTTACCAAATGAAATAATAATAATTTAATATGGCATTTACAAGGAGGAAATGCCTTTCCCTCTTAGAGTTAATAGCTCTTGGCTCAGAAGGCTGCCAGTGCTGACAAAGCACATCAACCTCTGCTTTCTGTCTGCCTTGTCCTGACAACGTTGTTTTGGACAGAGAGCAGCTTTCATTCAGAAACGGAAGCATCCCCGCATCCAAAACGCAGTGGAAGTTTGTGGAGGTGGAGGCTTTCTCATCCCACGTCAGGTAGAAGGATGCTAAAAATACACGGCGCACCTGCATTATTCAGGAAGCAGAAAAACTGGGTTTATTCACATCGTAAACGTCTAAAGCAGCAGATCTGAAGCAGCTTAATTCATTTTATGTTTAATTCAAAATGCCTTTTCAGAGGTTTTTAAGCAGACACAAGGCATGCATGAGAGAGACCAACCATGGCTTTTAAATTAACATTAAGGAAGAGAGAGAAGTTTGACGTAGAAGCTGGTTGGTGATTATATAATGCCTGCTGAAAGTGGAGCTATCCCTGGTTGCATCGCCCATTTTCCAGTCTCTCCGAATAAAGTTTTACAAATTAACATCCGCCGCCTGGCTGGAAATAGGCTGCCACCCCGCTGGACAAAACAGCTGGAAGGGAGAGGAAATGAGCTGGCACCGCTTGTAGCATGTGGGATAATCAGATCGGAGAGAAACATGCATACAATAATCAGGTCTAAAAGCTTTGGTTTCATTGCTGTAATTCCTCATAAACAAAGAATTGTCTTCAGTGTTGTGTTGTTAAACAAATGAGAATTACAGCAGCAGGAAACAATGCTTCTGGTCAGGCTTACATCCAGCTCTCCTTATGCTACAGAGTTCTCTGCACAACATTATGACTTTTAAGCTTTGTGAATGAAATGTTTTTAGTGTTTTAATGCAGCATTTCTTAGGGCAAGCTGAATACCTACATTTAGACTTGCAGGAAAATGTCCTCCTCCTTTTTAATGCATTC
>JBAMIG010000025.1:4512644-4530966 GCA_037177335.1 Kiunga ballochi
GGTAGGTAGATAGATAGATAGATAGATAGATAGATAGATAGATAGATAGATAGATAGATAGATAGATAGATAGATAGTGAATGAAATGACATCACATAATGGGATCACAATTATTGCATCAAATTTGAATAAATTCCCTCATGGGTGATCCGTGAACAGGAAACCAATACATTTAGGCTCAAACTGATTGGACAATCAAACAAATCCATTTGCATGTGAATTTCATTCGTCCCTTTAACACAGAATAAGCTCAGGACATTTACTCAGGGAAATATAGATGTTTGGGAGGAAATCCTTGCAAAGATCTTGTTAACAAGCTCTAAAGAAGACCACTGCTGATCCAATAGGCTTAGTAAGGTTGAGCATGTCTCTACTTTCAGGAATTTATGCTGTTTAGAAACATGGGGGACACTTTTCTATGTCTATGTTTAAAGTCTGCATCACTGTGATCACATTGATCTGTGGATCAGAACTTATTTCCCACTTGGCCATAATGACCACAGCAGTGTGTAAGAGTTTGCTTCTACAAGTGTTGATGTATTTTATGGGTCATCATTAACTAAATCAAATTAACATGCTCTGATTCTTGGGAACCTGCTGATTCAGTACCAGTATCAGGCTGTGGACTCACATTTGGAGCAGGTTTTGGAAGTCGCCTTGGTGTTTCGACACCTTAAGTCACACAAAGTTTAGATTGTACTTCAGATATTAGTTATTATTTACCATCAGAAACATTTGGGTTTGCATGCATCAACATGTGGTTTTCACTTTTGGCTCTTTAAAGCAGCTCTTCAGTAGATGTGCATGTAAACGTTGCTTTTTAGAGCGATGCTTTAGGATAAAATAGCTCTTTAAATGATTTCCAGCAGGCAATAATCATTGAATCCCACTTAAATTATTGTCACCGTCCTTGGCATTCAACAAGCTCTGCAAACTTTATGTTCATTGCTCTGAGGAGCAGATCTGGAGAGATGGTTGGATCCAACATCCAGAGTGACACAGAAAGTCTCTGACTTTTACAGCTTTGTTACAATCAATTAAAAACAGTGGATTCCTGCAATGCGTCGGGTGGCTCACAGCTGGACAGGGACTTAAAAGCTGCACAAAGGACTGACTTTATCGCCGGTACCTGAAGGTGTTTACAGCATGAGACGTGTTTCTACGCCGGGAGTATTTGTAGATAATGTATTTATTAAAGCTCCACAGTTGAAATTCAGCTCCTGCATGGGATAAACTGGTTACAAGCTTTTTGTACACCCTCACTTGGTTTTTGAGCTGCAATAATCAGATACTCTGAGACCAATCTGACCTCTCTGGCTGTGTATTACTTCATCTTGTCTTTTTGGGAAGACGTTTTACAACATCTGCACATTCACATCTACAAGTCAGGCTAATACTTCATTGCATCATCATCATGTCTTGGTTTTTTAGGTAATGGTAGCTTCAATCAGACCTCACCATGACAGCGAATGAATTTAAAAGTATTTCAGTCTTAATCATGTAAAAGATTTTATAAACTATTAAATCATGCAATGATCATGAAGTCACAGGAGCACAGTTGGGCATTGCATCTATATGTTATTGCATAAGCTGGTCTAAACTGCATCTCCATGGTATTCAGGCAGAATGAAAAGCAAGGAGCTTGCAGTGAGACTAAGAAACTGTTAATAAGAAGCAATATGAGCAGTTTGGAGTGGTGCAGCCAGGGTCCAGAGGGACACCGGGAAAGCAAAGCGCTTCAACGGGTCTTAAATAATCGTTTCATGGCATGAACCATGTTGGCTTTTCCTGCCTGTATTGCATTGTTTTGTTCGTGCAATCATGCGCCTTTTAAACACAGGAGGCTCATCAGAAGTCCTTACCTCCTTCCAAATAACTTCATTTACCACCATTTAAGGAGGTTTGTATCCCTTTTCTTTATTCATGTTACTGCCTTACTTAGGTTATTTATCAGCTCTATCACATCAAGCATATCATGCAAGATGATAACAACACCCTCAAGTCTTAGTTGTGAAGATCCAGAACTCTGGATTGTGAAGGATGAATCTGACATGTTATCGACATGGTGCTCTCTCATTTTTAAAATATTCCTTCATGTTTTAATTTGGATTTAAGAGATCACTTCAAACACAGGGTTGGACTGACTTTCTTGGTGGGAAATTTTGTGGAAGATAAATGATCAGTGGTGCAACTGGCAATGAAAATCTTTTTATAACAATCGCTGGAAATATAACAAAGGCTGGATTTAACGACCTTAGTGGCCGCTACCTTAATACCACCCGATAAAGCCTTGTTTTTCTTTGTACATGTCCTACATTGTGTGATTGGATTAAACTGATTCCAAAAGGTAAAGTGCTGTCGGGTCCCTGTGAGGCTTCAAATCCCTCCAGTCTCTGCTTCACCTAATGTACAGGTCTAAAGCTGGAGCTGTCCTTTACATGAGACGCCTCTTTGTTCTGTGGATCCCTAAATGGCAGCGGGGTCTGAGATTTATTTGTCCAGGTTCTGATAGGAAAAAGGACACCTTTTCCTCAGTGATGGAGAGGACACAGGAGGTCTTTCTTCAGATCCTTCCACTGTGTGTCGGAGCCCAGTGTGCAACTAGGGGAGGGAGGGGAGGGGTGTCCTTATCATCCCGTAATCCACATAATCCCCTGCTGCTGAGGGACGAGGCCTCGTCATGTGTGTTTGGGTGAAAGCGTGTGCGTGTGCATGCGTGTGACGTGCTGTTTACACACTCTACTTCTTTCTAGCTCGACTAGTTCTGAGTAAAAATGTCAGGGACTCATTCTGAAGAGGTAAAAAATATTTTCTCCATTAGTCTTTCCTCACATCATCTGTTTCTTTAAGCCCAAAATAACCACTAAAGAAGGACAGGCTTAGAGTTTTGGCTGAAGCTTCAACAACAAGGTGTTGGCCAATCACGCGATGCCGCTGTAACTTAATGAGCAAACTTTGTTTGAGAGGAAATACTGAATGCACAGGAATGATGTCATATTTCAGCTGACCTAAATGTGACGAGGACATGGAGCTAGTTTATGCTTCCACTTAAGTAAAAGAGAAACCTACACCCGATCTGATTCATCCCACTGTTCTGCCTGCTAAAGCATCACAAAGGCAACTGCAAATTGAGGATTTCTAGGTCAGGCTAATAATAGGAAAAACTGACTGCAGCTTTGTGTGTGTGTGTTTCTTTTCTTTTTTTTTCTATTTGGCAGACCACAGTTTGTTTAATTATCCTTATATATATAAAAAAATGTTCCCCTAGCAGCCATTTAGCATTTCTGCTAGGGGTAGGAATGGCACCTCACTGGTAGCAAGTTTAAGGTGGATTTGCTAAAGCATCGCAAGCACAGAAAGACCCCTGTTGTTGCAACACCGTCTCCAGACACATTATCACTCAGAGGACTGCCAAGTTCAACACAACCAGGCTGGAGGGGTAGAGTTCAGGGAAAGGAGCATGCCTCCTATGGCCGAGCGGAGTCTTATAGAAAACAGGGACCAGATGGAGCCTTCAGATATTTTATGCAGCCAAACAAGAAAAAAGAAAAGAAAACAGCATGACGGTGAGAATATGAGCAAGCGGGAACAACTGAGGAAGACAGTAAGCAGCATATTTTCCATGGTACAGCACCCCACTGCTCAAACTTCATCATCTTTTCAGTAAAAGGACGGGGTGTTTGTGAAATTCGCCTCTTTTTCAGCAGGAAAAAGGAGCATTGATAGATGGATGCTGTGCCGTCCGTAGACAGCTCATCGTAAAATGCGGGAAAGACTAATACGTTCTCCTGACCACAAAACCGTCTGGTCCTGCTTAAGAAATGTATTCTACACGGAGATCCATGAAATACACTGGCCCATATTCAGAACTTTTACAGGATAAACTTAAAAGTCCTACAAGCCGATCTGTTAGAAGTATAAGCATTAAAGGAGCATCATGAATAACCAACACAATACCGTTTAAATCATTAATACTTCAACAAGTTTAGGCTTTGCCAAATGAAACCTTTTAAAAAAACACACAAAAAATACCCAAATAGAAAGAAAGAATGAAAGCCAACATAGTGGCTGATCACAATCTGCAAATCAGGTTTAGTAAAATTCACTTTAATTCCTTCAAATGTTACATGTAGTTACACACTGTTTCCCAACTTTAATATGGATATTAGAACAAAAGAGATGTAGCAAAGTCTATAGAGCAAAAAACTCTGAACGGGGCAGAAAGCTGGCAGTTGTAGAGAAACCCTGAAGCATATGCAGGTGTTGCCAGCAACATCTGGACAAACGAGAGCTGCAGCTTTGCAGTAGCTTGGTGGATCTCCAAGAGCTGTCTGGCAAACACGAGCCCTGATGCAGAAAAGTGGATGGGTCATGGAAAACCTACATGGAGTCGGGTAATGCTGAGGAGCAGTAGCGAGATGCATGTTGATGTTATGATATAGCCCACAACTGACAAGTGTGTTTAAAGATGTGATGACATCCAAAGACACAAGCGCACCCTGACGTTCTCTGGAGCAAATGTGAGGACTACGAGTCTGCATCACTTCCCCCCCAAAGCTAAAGACATTTCTTGCTGTTATTTAGAGAAACTATTCATGAGAGGGTTTGTGGTGAAGCAGCAGGAGTTCAGCCTTCATCTTAGCACATAGTCGTGTTTTATTTTGCCACTGATTTAAAACTACTGCTTTTATTTATTGTTTGGGTATGTGTTTAACTCCAAAACAAGAACACTGGGAGTAAAATAGGCATCATGGCTGCACTGTTAGAAAGGATTTTTTTGCAAAGTGTTCCTCAGACCTCTCCATTTCTTGCTGTTGTGCAGGATTTCTGGACGGATGGTGCAGAAGGTAGATTTTAGCGATAGATTTCAGCAGAAAAGCTTAATGAAGCAATACATTTCTGCATGAGAGATGCTGGAACAATATGAAGTGGCACAACGTCCAAACCCAGCCATTGAATTTGCTCAAACTGACTGAAATAACACGTAAATATTACATTTAAAACAACTAAATTTATTTTTGATTGTGACTTTGCTTCGTTTTCTCCTCCAGCCTCCTTACGAGAAGGTTGTTTCTCCATAAACAGCCCAGAATAATGTTTAAAACATTTGTTGTTGGATTAAAAGACATATTTTTAATATAGTTTGTTATAATTAACAGCAAACATGTGTTTGTGCGCAGAGAGATGGGAAGACATTTTGGGGAAATTGGTTTTCTTGAGATAGTATAGGCTGTACTGGTAACTCCATATATCATGTGTTTGATCCTAAAAGAAAAAGCTTGAGATTTAAATCTCGGATCTTTGCTCCAGGGTTTACTTTGGGTTGTTTTTTCTTCTCTGGTGGAAAAAAGAAAACTTCAATGAACATTTAGCCTCCCTCCCTTTTCAGCCAAATCCCCCTTAAAGCCCTTTCCCTGTGGGCCAAACTGTGATTCCCACTAACAATAGTTCATCAGCATTTCATCTAACTTTCCATGTTCAGCCAAAACAGTGAGAAAAGCATTACAGAAAATGGGCATTGATAAAGTTAAAGATTATAGAGAAGGAATGAATGAGGGAGACGTTCATGCAGGGAAAGTCAAGACAAGATGCCAAACTGGCTGTCGTTTTATTTATGAGCCCGCTGGAGGTGGAGAGCTCTGGGACATATACAGCCAACCTTTATGAATAAATAAAAAGGTGCACTTACTGAAATAAAAGCCTCTCTCCCCACAGACAAACTGCAGCGTGTCGACCAGCTCCGCCCCGCACAGGGTCTCAGAGCCCGCCCCTGTTGCCGCCGGAGTCAGGGTGAGGACGCACAGCAGTAGTGAGAGGGTGTGGCTACAGGAGATACAGCACATCGCACCCTGCGCGCACGGGGAGAGGAGAACTTTAACAGGTTTACAGCCGGACACAGATCATCACCAGAACGTGGCTTTTATCTTATGAAACACAGCTGCGTTTTACTCAAACAGGAGGTTAAAACCTTTTCTAACAATTCCTGTAACATTCAGAGTATTTCCACCATTAAAAGTAAAGCAGATGGCAACGTTGCAGGGTTTTTGGGCACGCGGAGGAATATGAATTACATCTAAACTTTTACTTCGTGCCAAAATCATTCAAATGGAAGGCTGACCAACCCTGGTGATGTGGAGCGTCCGTGCGTAACGGCGTACGAAGCACATCTAAATTGAGAACACACTTTTCCCTTATCATCCTATTCAGCAGCAAGTAATAACAGTCCACATTAATCAACACCATCCATCCATCAGGTATACCATTAGTTATCACTTCAGCGTCCCCCTTACGCCAAAAGCTGTCTGCGCATTAGGCTATTACGCACAAAAATGTAGGCTACTTCAAAATTTAGAAGTAAAAAGATGGAAAATAGAGGAATAACCCCACCAGGGGATCTTTCCGATCCAAAACTATGAGATGGAAAAGGGCTCTTCCGCCAAAGCCTGTGGAGGAAGCTGACTGGGCCAAATGTTCACAATGAAGAGAATAAACACAGGACATTATTCATCCACACATCAAGCTTACACAACCCCGGCAACCTGAATCATTTCACCCCGCTGCAGCAGGTTAGACATTTAGCACTTAATAACGCACACTCAGTAGTAATTATTTCTGAAAGAGCAAAGCTGCCCTGGAGCTTTCTGGTGAAAAGGCGCAGGATGCACAGAGGCGATGGGGATGAAAACCCCATTCATCACTGCACCTTTCCCAAAGATGTCAAAAGGGGAAAAAAAAGAAAAGTCAATTTAATCAGAAGGTTAACAATCTAAATGTAAATCATGAAAGAAAATAAAAAATAAAATAAAGATGTGGAGAGAAATTAAGGATAAATTAAAAAAATGCGCTTAAATCAACATTTATCAGACAGAGAAAAACTAAATAACTAAACAGCATAAGTCTCCGATTGTTGCGGGTTCATCTCAGTAAGGAGGCTCAGTGCAAATTGTAAGAGCAAGTGAAGAACCAAGGTGATAATCTATAGTGTCAAAGAAATCAGGTAAGTTACCTTGAAGACATCACATAAATGCCACTGAGAGGAATGAGCGCTAGACATCCCCACGGGTCTCCACAACACAAAGCCCGGCGAAAAGGAACTTGTTTGAAGTCATTAAAAACGGGGAGAAAGAGGATGAGATGCGGGCAATGTCACATCTCAATATTCCGACTTTGTTCCATTGCGCAGGCTCGTTTTGGAGAAGTGAGATTTAGCGAACAGGAGACGGATTTAGAGAGAAAATCCCTCACATTTATCTACATTACACAGACATTTTCAACAGGAAACAGCTGGGGCAGCATTTGCCTCCTACTCGTCCTAAGTTATTCATTAAGGATTTTGGGCACAAATTCAAATAACGTCATTTCTTTTCTTTTCTTTTTTTTCTCCTCTGAACGGGATTGAATTTTGATCTCTCTCAGAGTTGGTTAGTTGTTCACATCAAGATGGAAAAGCGGTGCTGCCCCAACAGTAGCAGCTCACACAGCACAGTTTTATGCCCCGAAAGCTCATGAGTATAAGTTAAAGACAAGCTGAGGTTAGAATATGACTCTTAAATTTGCGTAATTCGGCACCGCGTAATTCCACCGCGAGAACATCCAAAGTCTGATCTAATTAACGTTAAAAAAAATCCTTAAAAACACTTTTCCACTTAGTCACCACAGTGCCTCGAACTCGAACCCCCAACAAAAAGCAAAATGAGAGCAGTGTAATACATGTGAAAATAATGGAAAATGAAACATTTTATTGCAGTAAAGCGCACAAGCAGCGCGAGACTCTGGCACCGTGCAGGGGTTTGCCTGTTGTTCTGCACACTGTTGATGTAAATTACTGTAGAATCCCTGCTTATTTATCATTTTAGGACAAATAAAATAGTCTGCAAGTTTTAATTCAAACCAAAAAGGTGATTTGAGATCTATTTGAGAGCCTTTATGTTGAACACACAAGTGTCACCTGCTGTCATCCTGTTAAAGTAAGGGGTCCCCATTGTGTCACAGCAGAGACACACCAAGGCTTCAGACAAGAGGAGGGCTTAAAGGGAGCTGCTATCACCAGGGATGGGATATCACCACTGATCCAATCACTAAACATGAGATCAGTGCTGTGACCCAATCATAAAACAGGACAGTCTTGCATCCCGGCATGCACAGTCTGCACTGTGAGTGCATCACAAGCATGGGATCCAAGAGGAGACTGAGGCTAAAGGCACAATGTCTTTTTATTACAAACATCCATTCTAAGACAAATGGATTAAAGGTGGTTCTGTATGACACATTTTTATTCACTGACTGCTTGGACAAAACTGCTTGGACAGGTGACATATAAAAACTATGTAAGAATGAAAAAAAAACACTGAAGTTTATTATAAGCATCACACTCGAGGTTTGCAGAAGCGAGACCTTTGCCCTCATCAAAAGAAATCTTCCAGTGAAGCATATAACTTTGGAAAGTCACAACAGTCTCAGGAAAAGTACCTTATGCTTCCTTTAACCCTGCAAGAATAAATCTGTCAAAGTTTGTACAATTTCAAAGACTTTTTGCATCAGTTTATGGAGAAAAAACCTGACCTTTCCCCCCTTATATGCCAGGAATCAGAAGCGTATTGATCATTTTGACATACCACGTGTAATAAATGTTAGATACCTCCCACAAACCTGGTTAATGTATTTTTTGCATCTTGTTCAAAAGGGGCAAATTAAAAAAGTTACTTTTCTTACCACTTTTCATGTCAGGCATTAAAGTGTTAATGGCACAAAGAACTCATTGTGGTGCTATAAGCTATTACTATCTTACTCACCACTGTAGGTACATATTTGTACTCTTGTACTTTGTACTTTATAAAGACCAGTATAATATCTCTTGGGACAATCTTGAAGCCTTGAATTAGGTATATTAGGCTTATTTCCACCTTAAAATGCGTATGTCTGTTTTGATTACCATGTGTCAGTACTTCTTCAGAGAAACTTCCAGATATGTACTGGAGCAGTACCAGCATACTGCAGAGCAATGTGTGGCCAGCGAAAGACCTGCGTTTCCTCTTTATGTCAACATGATCACCTCCATGTTTGCTGTTCTCTGAAACCGACATCAGAACTCATGAACTCTGAACTCTCCGCTGGTCGCTGGTAGACATTGCTTAACAGCTCTGCTAATGTTATATGAAACATGAAGGGTAAGGGCAGTAACATTTGCCACAGACAAACCGATACACTTACATCATAGTTTGAGAAATTGCCCTTATTTATATGATCTGGATTTATATGTGCAAGGATAAAAGTTGGGAGAGTGGCATGATCAGATTAAACCTTATCTGTTTTAGAAGTCATTCTTACTCTACATGAAATGACACAAAATCCTCTTTTTATATTACCATGACATTAAATTACTTAACCCCTGTCTGCAGTTTTGTGACAAATGTGTCTCTTCAAGGATGCAGCGTCTCTGGTTGCCCTTCCCTGGTGGGTTGCATCGCCATCAGTGCTGATACAACATGGAATATGATAATGATGTGCCTCAGATCGGAAGGACAAAGCTGCTTTTGGATGACCTTGCTGGCTAGCGTCAGAGCAGGGACAGAGGCGTTCACTTATCGCCACAAGCCTCTGGGTGAGAACCTGATTTTAAAAGTGAAATCTTCTTCTTTCTCTGCTGGCCGACATAAAAACAAAACCCCACATGATATAACGTGCAAACGCGCCATCACAGATTTTCCTGTTATCTGTGTGGTTGTGGTCTGGCAGCGTACTGGTGATGGGCTTGTGCAGTACATCTGCTGATGCAGTAGTGGGAAGAAAAGGAGGCGGGTGGAAGGGGAGGTTGACCTTCCTTTGCTCTGCGTCTATAATGCCCAGTTCTCAGAACTGTTTCAGTGCCAAGTTTCTCTCTCTCTTCTCCCTCGCTCCTTCTCTTTTCACTTTGATTGCAAGACTTTTGAACACCCCCCCCCCCCTCATTCTTGTCTACAGAGACGTCCACCTCAGTGAACTCATTGACCAGGGAAAGGCTTGTTTTCACTCCCTTCTGGTGTGGAAAGGAGACACTCTTGCAGGAAAAAGTGTCGTTATGTGCAACGCTAACAACAGACATGCTTAAAGGGTTCAGAGCTGGAGCTCTTGTTTGGAGAAGTGATATAAAAATGCTTGCTTTTATTTCTCTCTCTCTCTCTTTTGCAGCCTTGACAGCATCCCGGTGGATATGTCGTATAAAAGCAAGTGTCCGAATCAGAGACTTCCACACACGTGGAGCAGAATGCAGAGGAATGGCTCAACGTGAACCAAAAGAAGATGAGCAAAAAGAAAGGTAGAGTGAACTCTGCTGCAGAAAGCAGGGTGGAAAGCTGCTTTGGAGTGGTGGTGGTGGTGGTGGTGGGGGGTGGGTGGGGGGGATACAGGGCTGGTTCAAGGTGGGAGGGAAAGCAGGAGGCTGGGGATATGTAAGGGCACACAAAAACAGGTTCATGTTAGGGGACACACAAACACACCGTTGATTAGGAGAGCAACCCTTCACTATTAGGGTTTTTCCAGCTCTGTGGTTTCTCTGTTACATTTCCTCTTTTATCCATTGACTAAACCAAAAACCGCTATGCAAAAACAATGAAAGCGGGGTCTCTGTTGCAAGGGTTAATTTAAGACTTTTTAATAAGTCTAAAACTTTCCTAGGCTCAGTGGTTAAACAGGGCGTGGTGTTTCACTTTCCGTGTGGCACCGCCATCTATTCCTTCAGAGCAGATACTGTTATCGAAGCTCTCCACTGTGCCATAGACCGTTCATATGGAAGAAATAAAAAGGTGCGTCATGGAGCGAATGCAAGAAATGGGGGCACTTGTTTTGATATGCTATGTTTCCTTAGTAACATGCAGGGGTCAGAGGATTTTTGCAAAAAAGGGCCAGGAAATTCTGTGGTGCCTGTTGATGATCAAAACCTACTTTTCAAAAACACAAAGAAAAAAAACCCTCTGGGATGTTTTAACTGTTTGTGGCAGGATTTTCAACAAGCTAAACGTTCAGCCTGTACCAGTCTATTTAATGTTGATGAAAACAAAATTGATGTGGACAAGAGCAAATGGGCCTGAATGAGCTGAACGTGCAACAAAAAGGTCAACAAATCGACAGTTAACTGATCACTATATACATCTGTTGTACAAGCTGCATGTGCAATGTGCAGGATGTAAACAAAGAACAGTGTTTCCATCAAGTTTTCTTATTAATTTGAGGCAAACCAAAGAGCTGTTTATAGTAAATGTGCATATTTCCTGCCAGCTGGAGGAAGCTTTCACTCATTTTTCTTTTTGGACAGGAGGTGATGAGAATCTCTAAAGCAGGGATCTCCAAATCTGGTCCTCAAGCGCCGGTATCCTGCAGGTATTCCATGCTCCCCTGCAGCAACACACCTGATTCAAATGAATGGGTCATTACCGGCATTGTGCAGAACTTTACTGCAAGCTGTGGAGATCCATCAAATATCAATCAGGTGTGTTTCTATCAGGAAAACTTCCATACCTGCAGGTCACTGATCCTTACAGATTCCTGCTGCTCTAAAGCAATGTCGTGGAATAAACATGGAGGTATTTGAACCTATTTTAGGAAAACGGATAATGGGCATCAATGAGCAATGTGTGCATCCTGTAAAAGCCCATCAGACTGAGCCAAAATGAATCAGTGTCTCATCGTTTAGAAAGGAAAGAGCATCAAAATACTCTGCAAAAGAAATCCCACCGAGGAGGCCCCATCTATGTCTGCAAAACAGGACGTTACTCCATTGCAGAGGGATGGTAATGTATTTACCTTGTAAAGAATAAACAAAGGCCTGTTAGGTGTTTATCACTGTACGATCGGTTGTTTACAGTTAAAATTTATGTAGTTCAAGGCTAGTACAATAAGAAGTATAACATCTGAGAGACCAGTTCAAAATAGGTTTGTTCATTAAATAAAAACAAAGGAGAAGGGAGCCTCGTCTGAAATAAACACGAAAGGGGAACGGACCAGCATACTGTGGGCTGTAGGATCCAGGCTGCCCCTGAACCATAAAAGATCCACCAAAACAACCAAGACAAAAACTAGACTGACCCTCCCTGGTCTTAGAGAGCCAGAACCCTGCAGGTTTTCCATGTATCCCTGCTCCAGCACACCTGATTCAAATCAAATGAATCCGACAGCTTATACAGGTCTGCTTAGTGATTCATTCACTGGAATTGGATTGGTTGGAACAGGGAGACAAAGAAAACTCAGGATGGGTGCCAAGGCTGGTTTAAATAGTTGTCATAAGTCCCTGTCCACATACATGACATGGCTATTAGGCAATGTAGCCACTAGAGGGCAGTGTAGAGTTCAGAGCTCACTTACACAATTACATAAGTGTGGAAAAACCATGTGTTTGTATTTCTGTATATGTTTGTGCCATGTCTCCTCAAAAGTTTGTGAATTTCTGATTTCTCGCTGGTTATACTGGGCAACACCGCCTCCACGGTTTCCGTTAGCTTAAAGAAGCTCTCAGAAAATTAAAATACTCATGAAATGAATCCAGGATTGACAGCTACACCCATTAACGTTTAGCAGAAACCTAAAAAACTCTAAATGTGGAGAGTCTAACTACTCCAAACTGCTGCTCTAGCACATGCTCCTGTCAGGTTTTCACCCAGAAGGAACAAAAAACTTTTGTAACGCACAAATATTTATTTCTGTGTTTTTTGCAATTGTTCATTATACAGATACACGACAGCAATTTGCTACCATCTTAATTCTTTTGTGTTGGGTGAGTTAGATCTGATAAGAAAAAAAAAATAAAGAAGGAAGATATTAATCCCCATTCTAGTAGACAGGGACATTGTCAGTGAACTGTTTGCATGCTAATCGAAAGACATCAGCTCAGTGAAATGTCTACATCTGGCAACATCCCAGGATCAGCAGAGACGAGCCTTTACAGAGCTGCAGGTGTAACACATGGCACACACTTGGGTTGCCCTTTGTAGCCTGTTGACAGTATTTTTTGGTACAGACGTGTTGTGCTGTGCAAACATTTCCCTCCCAACCACAAAATCCTGGAATGTCCAATAGAGTCGGAAAAAACCACTAAACTAGTACACAATAGTCTCATTACAGCTTTATGTGGTCTCCAAGACAACAGCTAAATATCCAAAATAGCTTTTTGTTTCAGCGATACTACAGCAATTTGGTTGAAATGTGCTGCTTCATGCTGTATAGAGTTGAGTGAACAGATACCTCAAGACCTCAAGACCCTGAGGGAAGAATACTGTCTGTGCTGTTTACTTATCCCATGCAGAGCAGCGATTGTGAGGGTTAAAAGCCGGGGTCCCCTGGCTCTCCCCTGCTGGATGGAGAGTGGGTGTGGTGCTCCTCTCTACTCACCACCTGGCACCAGGAAGACTATGTCTAGGAAAGAGACCTCTGCCAGGCCTCAATTATGGTGGTGTTGGTGGTGGGGGATTAATCCAAGACACACTGAAGCAATTACAGCTCCATATAAATCAATATGCTTTGGGTTAAAAGGCGATCAGCTCCCAACACTCACTGAGTTTTGTGATTTTTCTCAGAGATGGGAGCAACTTCTCCTGAATTCAGGGGTTTTGCAGCTTCTGCGGTTGCAGTCGTCACTCAGGCTGCGCCAACAACGGTAAAAACAGGTGAAAAATACTGAGAATAAACATTGACTTGCTGTGACCTGACCTGTGTACACAAGTTGTGAAATTAATGTTGCATAAAAGGGACATGCTGCACAAACAAGCTCCCATGTCTGTCTGTGCAGTCCCTGCAGTGTTTTACTGAGAACTGATAGAAAGATGCTAATGAAGGATAAACACTGAATTATGTATCAGGATGGTTTGTACAGTTCAAATCCTTCTGCAAGAGCTTTAGTAGCCATGAGGCTAAAGCTGCCCACTGACCCTCATCAGCTCTGCTGTACTGCCACCTAGTGGCGAAAGATAGACACACAGACACTCAAACTGGGTGAATCTCAAGAATACAGAAGAAAATGTAGTATTTCAATCGGTGCGACAGATATAGTTTCATTTAAATGTTTGTCCAATGGGAGCAACAGAAACCAGTTTATTTTCCATAATGTTGTGTTTTTACTAAGCTATTTAAATTGATTTCCAAGGTTTATTTTAATTCCCAAGAAGCTGCAATTCACAACATTCAGTACTGCAAACCAGACTTAGCTTTCCGTTAGATATTTATTTGGACTCTACTGCATGTTTAATAAAGCTGAGATAATCTGGCTTGACCAGTATGAATACTTTTCCCTCACTGGTTTCAGGAAGGTGCCGGTCCTCTGGAACAACCTCTTATGCAGCACTACATTACCCACTTGTTCATGATTAACCTGATTAGTCCTACTCTAACAAGTCTCAACAGGTGTTTATTGTTTGGTTAGTATATTTCAATATCAAGCACAAATGTGCCAAAGCCACATGGGCTTATTAGATACTTTACATGTAAATGCAATTCAAGGTGTAAACAAACTAAAAAAGAAAAGCAAGTGTAATGCATCCATCAACTTATACATAAAAATCCAAATATATATTTTTATATAAATGTTTAAAATGGGACCTTCTGGTATTGCTTGTTTCACAGCAATTCATTTCAAACATGTTTAACATTGGTAATGTAATAAATAAATAAATCAAACATCTTTTCTGCTTCTGTAATGCTGTAAAATGTTTCATATGGAATCATTTTCTATTTAAAGTTTATTCCAGTATGTTTAAAACAAGCTGGTCCCAGACCACCGCAGACAAGAAACTCTTCATATACTTCAATTTATTTATTTGAGTCAGGTGTGTTGCAGCAGGGAAACTACTATTCTCACTGAACTGCAGCCACGGAGGACCAGACTCAGCCATGCATCACTGGTTTAAAAGCTAGAACATAAAAAAGATTGATTTATTTAGTATTTTTTTACTACAATAAGTTGCTTCTGTGGTTGAGCAGGATATAAAATACTTTGAACTTTGATAGTAATTATCAAACCAGTAGGCTAGATCAGTAAAATTTTACTCTTTATGTGGGAAACAGATTTAATCAAACAGGACCAGAAATCATTGTGATATCAGCTTGGATTCATAAAAACTACAAACTTATTCAAAATGTTCAAAGCAGCTTTGTAAGTGCTGACATGTATGAGTCACAGCTGCAAATGGATGTTGTGCTGCCGCATCCCAAAACTGCTGTGTTGAATTGACATCTGGTGACCGTGGAGGTTTTATGGAGTCTCTTTTGAGCTTTGAGGCTGAACACCAGCATCTGTCCTGGAAGGCCATTGTATTGTCCAGTTTAGAAGTTTCTCTGTTGCAATATGACAGTCAGTAAAATATTCAGGAAGTACTCAACAACAAGCTGTTGACGCATTTCATTATTATTTATATATAAGTTATAAAAGTTACTATCAGTGTCCACTAGATGAGTGTATTCTGTGACAAGATAAGAGTTTGTGACGGGAAGATCGTTTAATATTTTGCTTTATGTTTACATGGACTCATAACAGCCTCTGGGTTTGTTTAGGAAGTAATTTTCATGGCAATTTCATGTTATGCTTCCTATAATGATTAGTTTTATATGCGTTTCATCCTTTAACATGTTCAAGCATAATGTCACTGAGATTAATACTCGAATCAACAACTCTCTGCGTGAAATTCTCAACTGAGCAGCACATTCTCCTCATTGCTCTTTGCTAAACTGATAATAAATCTGTTACTTCTAATGTGAGAGCTTGTCCACACTTTAGGATGATATCCACCAGATACTCTCCTGGATGACCTGGACGGATCATCCCCATCAGTATCTGGCGCTAGACTTCACCAGGCTCCAGAGCAACCCGTCTGTTTCATCCTGACAACATATATGATTATGTAATGACGTGGCAATGAGGCTTCATGGGTTCCAGTTTACCTGCTGATGGGCAGACTCTCCAGAGCTCTGCCCCGACAGAACCTCTGAACAGACTCAGGAGTTGCAATTCTTTACCCTGTGCCATTTTCCTTTGTCCTGATGAACCTGTAATCATTTCCACTTTACAACCAGACAGACAGTTATTGCCTTAACGGGTTTTTAGTACCGTTTCTGCAATTAAGAGATGCAATGATGCAAAATGCAACATGTATCTGTTGTATGCAGGCAGAGGATCCAAATGCAGGTAAACTGATTTTTAATAGTGCTCTCAAAAGACTAACACACACCACCTACTGCAATAAACCTATGATTACAACTGAAAACTGTGACTTAAATACAAAACAGAACCAAACGAGTAACAGGTGAACCACATGGCCCAAATCAACACAGGTGAACAAATTTACACAAACACAAGGAAAACCACAACACAGGAGGCAAGAAACTCAAGAAAGCCCTTAAACCCAATCGGTATCAATCAGCTGTTTGTTTACAGAACCAGGCTCAAACATTAAATCCATAAACTCATGGATGGAATAAACCATATCCATCCATCCATCCATATCGGTCACCTCTCTGGTGGGAAAGGAGCCTGAGCTGGTGCGTGAGGTTGAGCGGTTCCAACTATATCTAGTTGGGTTCGCCTCAACACACAGCTCAGGTTCTGGGACCAGTATCCTTTACAAGGGTTGAACCTCCTTCCACTGTGTAATTGCCACCAGTGAGAGACACTGGACAGGTGTGGGTATACTCATTGCCCCCCGGCTGTACGGTTGTACATTGAAGTTCAGGGGCCAAGAAACACAAGAAAACCCTCAAACCCATAACATTCCTCTCCAAGGGACGTCCACCAGATGACAGAAAACAACAAAAGGCCAAAGCAGGGCAGGAGGCCCGGAGGAGGGACCAGAGTTCTGGGTCGGGTGGCAAGCCTGGAGACAGCAAGGGACAAGGATCCAGGCTTGGGTGGTCGGCCAGTAGGCCGCAGTGACCGATCTTTACTGGTCACATTCTACAGTTTCCTTTACTCCAGCATGCAAACGTCTTTTTTATCCCACTGGATCCATTTAACAGCACAGTTTTGTTCATTTGTCTTGCAGCCATCCTTTGCAGTTGCAGGCAAAAAGTGGAAGACCTAAAATGCAACTTTAAAGATATAATATGGACAGTGTGTAAACATCAGAGGGAAAAGATAGTGTGGTAAACTTAGTCATCTCACCCATAAATTGTCCACTGTACCGAACAAATGACAACAAAAAGACAAGGAACAGGATGCATGTGCTGTTTTTCTGTTTTTCTTCTTTTTTTTTTAAAGAGATATGCACCCAAGATAGACATAAAACCACCAGAAAAGATATGTGTGGAGATGATAAGTGAATCAGACAGAGAAAGATGTTGTTTATTCATTAATCGTTGTGAATATATGAAAAGCTTTCAGTCATGCAACTGTATTTAATTTCCTAGCCTATTTTCATGACACCATATTTTATTAAAATAAAATTAATATCTTGTCAGGACAGCAGGATTTCTGACACTTCCAATATACATTTTTATGTATATTACTCTTGACACTCCAGGCCCAGCCAATCGGGTTTGGTTTCATTCATTCATGACTAATGTGAAGACAGAAAAGAGGTGACACACCAGGAGTGTGTAAGGACATGAGATTTAATCTTTTGATGTGTTGAACTTTTGATGGCAAATAAAAAAGCAAGAAATTCTCCATGAGAGCACTACACTGAGTGAGAGGATGGCTCAGGGTGATGGAGAGCTGGAAGGTGTTCAACAGGTTGCAGGTTCAAACTCATATTAGGGAGATTGTTCTCATCTTGAGCATCTTAAAGAAGTTATTATTGCTCCTAGAAGTTTTCAAAGAATATAATTAGACAATATACATTGTGAAGCTGCTGGGAAGAATAGCTCTGACTGCTAGGAGCATCCTCTGTGGTTTGGGAGACATGAGATCAATTCTTATGAACAAGCAAATGACTTTTCACTTCAACACCCAAACTGAAAAGATAAAACAACCAGGAGAACATGGCAATGTGGGACATGTCTTTGGTGGCGTAGTGGGGTTGACAGGCTCCTGTAAGTCACCAGTGGTTCAGTGTCCAGATTAAGTCCTGCTTCATAAACTTCCCTCTGTGCTTTTTTTTGTAGAGGTGTAAGAAACTTTCCTAGAATATGGCAGAATTCTTTATAAGCTCCTCTGTCTCACTAAGTCCATCCAGAGGAACGTCACTGGCAAATAAAATTTACCCCAACACCATCTGTCTGACAATAGAAATTCATTTCAAATTGTGCTTTTGTCTCCTTGTCTAACATAATAGCTTTCCAGGCTGCATTTTGCTTGACAGTGAAAATGAAGCTGATGGACCTTCTCATCCTTTATTGTGTGTTGGAGTGCAGATCACATGGGTTTTCT
>JBAMIG010000025.1:4536155-4546641 GCA_037177335.1 Kiunga ballochi
CCAGTAACACACCCAGCATCACCAGTAACACACCCAGCATCACCAGTAACACACCCAGTATCACCAGTGACCTGACAAAGCTTCCCTCTGGGATTAATAAAGTATTTCTTAAATTTGATTTAATTTCCATTTAATAAAAGACTCATCACAGGAAGACTGATCCATTAGAACACCTTTTTTCCCTAACTAATAAAAAGGCTGTTTTGAAGATCACAATGTTCAAATCATGGACAGGAACAAGTGGTTTGGTACTAAGAGAGGCCGTCTATATCACAGTGGACAAAACCCTGCAACACTTTTCCTTTTGCTCCTTCATGAGATGAGATAAACTTTTATCATCATTAAACCAGCCTCCCAGCATCACCCAAATTATCAATGATGGTCCGTGCATTGACATGTCACAACCGGGCAGACAGTGATACAGTGGTGTTTTTACTGGACTGTGTGGACGTACACCTTCAGTCTGTTTTTTGTCTTGTGTCGTTTCTGTGCTGTTGGGCCCTAAAACATAAGTGGTTCAACAGATTGCTAAGGGAAATCTCCCATTGTCTTCTCAAGAAAAATAAAAACCCTGAAGAAGCCGACTTGACCTGACCTACAATGTACTGAAAGGGTTTCCGTTTTAAATCAATTTCTGTGACTCAAACTGACCACATAAGCAGTCTAACAAATGTTTTATAATGCTGATAAAAAAAATTATAAAAAAAAAAGCATGTCTAAACCATTGCTTGCAATTAGATGCAAAACAATTGTTTTTGATTGATAAGCCATTAAATCTGATTGGCAAAGAACTGGAATTGATAATTGAAAAAAACATGCAACGTGTTAAAGAACACACTTCAAACTGTTTTGTTTTTTTTTTTTGCTTAATTTAATACCTGCTGGATGTCTGGTACAGGTAAAAGCCTCTCCAGTCTGGAAAGGAAATCCAGCATCAGCATCTGCAGAGCGTTGTCAAATTCAGGCCCGAAATCTGTAGGAAAAACATCCTGAAGGGAAGATAATCCCGGTTTATACAGCTAGATACAGGTAGCAAGCAACACCAGAGTACAAGAGCTTATTAGAAATGAACTCAGATACCTGGAAGAACCTTTCCTTCTCTTCAGGGTCCTTTAATAAAAGTTCAACCTGATCCACAAAGTTTGTTTCTGGGAATTCAACATGTGTAAAATAAGGCTGGAAGACAGAAACGCTCGTTGTAGTTTACAAAGAACAAAAAGGATTTCACATTAAAGATCTATACATCACATTCTATGAAGCTTACCTGAGCTGCCCATGTAGATACGAGGCTTTTGATTTGATCCAGGTGCATCTCAATGGATTCTGTGTCTGTGATCTGCTCAGATCGGCACAACTCGAGAACCATCTGCAAATGTAAAACCAGTAATCCCAGTGAAAAGAAAGCAGATAGGATAGAAACGCTGCCTGTACACAGTAACGCTGGTCTCTGTTTACCCGTGCTCTGAGTCCCAGGAGGAGCTGAGCTTTCTGATCTGCGTTTAAAAGTTCAGGCACAATTTCTGTAACGGTGCTGATGAAGTCCTCCACCATCCCATAATCATGTACAAGACCCCTCTGCACAATGTGGCACATGGCTGCTGACACGAGACGTAAGGGGGGGATGAAAAGGCGAAGAGACGGGAGCAGGAGAGGTGGATCTGGAAGAGATTTTAGTGTTAAAAGAAAAGCACCGAAAAATGTAATGAGGTGGCGAGTACTTCTTTTTAATGGCTGAAACTCACATTTTTAATCTGTAAATTCAGGCAATAATGGCAGCAAAATGCCATTTAAATAAAGTCAATACTAACATTTTTGTTCATTTATTAAAAAAAACATTTTAATTGAAAATTCCATTACAATGTTATTATTATGTAGTGATAATACTATTAAAAAATAAAAATAGTTAATTGTTTCACGTTTACAGCATAGAAATCAATGCAAATATTTATGTTCATATTATAAATTAACAAAATATTCATTTAAATTAATTTAAAATATCATTATTGTTTATGGGGAAAATTAACAAAATATTAATTTAAATTCATTTAAAATATCAATATTATCGTTTATATTGCCAATTTTGAGTTATATACTTTTAACTTATTTGTAAGCATCAAATAACAACAGCAAGATAATAACTAGGAAAACAAATACACTAGTGATTAATAATTAAAGCAATACCTGTATATGTGCACGTTTGAAACACTACTTTACATAGTTTCTTTAAAGGTTTCATAGAAAACGTTTCTCAGCCAATTAAACAGTAAAGAGCAGTCATTTAAAACGGCTGCTTTGACAGAGATAACTTAGCAAAGCTATAAACACAACATAGTTAAACCAAGCTACTCCTTGATGCATTCATGGATCAATAACTGGGTCGTAATAATGACGATCGCCTACAACCACATGACTGATAAATAGACTACTGCTGTTTTGTGACTTAGCAAATCAACCATTATATGGTCTACTGTAAAATTAATTACGTTAATTTAAACTAGATTACTTTCATTTCCTGGCACGATTATTAAATAAATACTATTTGTGCGGCCGTTTAACCGTTTGTGAAGCTCTCGAACCCAATAGTTGTTTTGAACTAATGCTAACTCCACCTTTATTAAAAGCCCTCGAAGGCAGCATTGCTAGTTCCCGTATTTACTAACCTGCTAAATGTTCGTAATCTTAACCTCCTGCATTTGTTAAGTATTCACGAACTTGTAAAAGCATCAGGCTTATTTGTTCACTAACTACCCACAGTTATTTTAAACTTAATTTGTCCAAGTAGCGCACACAGCAGCCTTACGGCGGTGCAACATTGCACAAAGCAAACGCCATTTCAGATCGGGATACGCCATATTCAGAATCGGACGCACACGATCCAAAAGAAAACCAGATAACTGATGACGGCAGGCAGTTGTTTACCTTCATCTTGGCTTACCATTTTCTACGCGATAAGGGTTCTCCATGTTGTTTCCGACAGTACTGAAATGGAAAAATAAAACAACTCAGGCTTTGTTATGAGTCCGTGTCCATCAGACCCTGCAGTGCAAGTTGGCGGGGAAGATGGGCGGCTTGATTTTCCGTTCAGAGTGCGCATGCGTACTAGTAGAAACGATTTGGTGGTTCATTCGGAAACCATTATCAGTTAAATACGCGTGTCCATAGTTTCAACCTCCGTACACATGCATTTTGTTTATATTAACAAAGAAAAACTTTTCATTTAATTTAAAAAACGTTGTCTAAAAACAATTTTTTAAATGAATTCCTGCCTGACATGTGACTGCATTACTCATTACCTCTGTCTAGTGGACAGTTTAGTGCACTACCGCAAACGCTGTAAAGTTAAGCATTATGCTTTATTCTGACAGAAAGGCCCAGAAATGGAAGGCATTGTGCATTTTAGGACTTGAGCATGACACTTTCTACAGTTTACAACAAGTGAAGTCTAACAGTCACCTGACCGTGAGGAAAGGCAGCCATTGTGCACTTCTGCACTTCTTTTTGATTGATACACATTTCTATCGTATTTGGTAAGACAGAGAACGGTGTAAGAAGAGATTGCAATCATGCCTGAGCGCTTCAAATGGGATACCCTGCTTTGACTATCTTCACTAGTTGGCAGCTGAAAAGTTTGTTCTGGGGTGGGGTGTTTGAAACTGGCTTTATTCGCTGCACCTGACATTCTTCCATAAAAGTCTTGTAGCCTACTGTTGTGCACCATGGGACTCCAAACAGACGTGTTTTCTATCTATAAACTATCTCCTGACCGATGCTGTCCAGGATAAAAGTATCTGTAATTATATCAAAGTCACAAATGATAACAAAAAAGAATTTTTTAAAATTATTATTATATAGCCTATAAAGAAATAATTTATTCTTAAAAAATTATGTATTTATGGGACTTAAATACTAAGAAAAAACTTTATCAGACTGACTTTTACTGGGAGAGTTCAGAGAAAAGATGCAATACAGGTTGGTGGGCTGAAGGATCTGAGGGGTCATTGGCCTTATTTCCAGACCACCCCTCTCTAACCTCCCTGCCTCCCAGTTATAAACAAACAAATTTAAGGAAACATTTATTGTAAAATGTTGTTGAGTTCAGATCAAAATTCACGTTAGAACCAGTTTCTTTTATGTTCATCAGCAAAGTTCTGAGTTCAGCATTTAAAACCAGCACTTTGGGGGAGCACAGCCAAACATTGCTAATGTCAGGCTGGTAGGGGTGTTACAACTAAATTTGTGACCCATCAGAATTGGTGACCACAGGGGGCGCTGTTCCATTTTCTGTCTTGAAAAGCACATATAATTAGATGAGAAACATTAGCATCTGACTGGGGAAATTTTAATCTGAGTTTATTATAATAACGATAAAGTAAAGTTGCACATTATGGTGGTGATAAGAAAGGATGACATGTGAGCCTGACTGTCAGCCTGACAGAAGAGTAACATGAGTGATGAGTTCAGTTTTCAAATAAATTTTTTAACATTTTATTAAGTTTTTATTTAGTTCTGACAGTTTTCAAGACCTTTTAGAACGTATATGTAGAGAAACGTATGCAAGCACCTTGTGTAGTCACAGATTCTAATGACTCACAGATTTAGTTGTAATAGGTGTTGTGCAGAGAAATGTTGTTTATTCTTTTATTCTACCAGCTGTGTCTATGAATGCTACCCATATAGAACAACAAGCAGCAGTTGTGTCTATACGATGGTCAGCCAGATGTTTTAAATAAATCATCTGGAGCCTTTTGATTTATCTACAACAACATTAAACTAATTTTTTATTAATTCATCACATCTATTAGGCTTTGTAGCGTATTCACAAGCACCACCTGTTGTTTGAAACAGCCCAGACTGGTAATATTAACACATCAGTTTGCTGCGGAAACATATTTAACATCCAAATCTGTTATTAGCTTTGTGTACGCACACTGTGTCCCTGCACCATATTTTCCCAGAAATTCAGAAGGGTTGAACATGTGTTGCAGGAGACACTGAAAAAACACAACCATGTAGTTTTGTTTAAAGTCAAATTAGCTTTAGCATTAGCTTCTCCCATGTTCAGAAAGTGTTGGTTGTTCAGAGACTAAAGCAACTGTAGAGAAACCTGAATCATATGTTGTCAACTTGGATTGTTATCAGTGAACTTTGAAATGAAATCACAGGATTTGGATAATGTTGCACAGCGGGGCTGCAATGGACTGGCGTCCCATCCAGGGTGTACCCCGCCTCTCGCCCGTTGGCTGCTGGGATAGGCTCCGGCCCCCCCGCGACCCCGTTAAGGACAAAGCGGTTGATGATGGATGGATGGATGGATGGATGCACAGCGGGGTGACAAGGTTTATCCAAGCTTCACCATCCTTGCTCATTCAACCCACTGCACCTGCTCAGGTATGAGGGCAGGCCTGCCACCAGGATGGTGGCAACTTGGGGAATACAAAGTCCTTCCTGTTTTAATTTTTTATAAAAAATAAAAAAAAAAGAGCAAAATTTTCCATAGAAAGAACTCATGACATAATAAATAAGAACAACATAAATAAGTAAATAATCTGGAACCATACTGCTTTGCTGGGAGAGGCTTAGTTTGAAGAAAATCCCGGCTTTAGGACGTATAACCTGAGTTATTAAGCAGCAATAAATAAACCCAGCTGAAGCAATTTACAACAAACCGAGTAGCCTACATGAATTAGCCCATATTAGCCGTTTACACTCATAATTTACAAAATACTTAAATCAAGCTAATTTTACTGAAACACTATGAATTATTTCAATATTCTTAATACTTCAGTAACACTGGAAATAAAGTATATTTTAGCTCCCTTTGCAGGGCCATTAGAAGCATATGGACATGTCCACAAGGGGGCAGGTTGGTGCTGCTGTGTGTTCTCGGGGTTGCACATCACAATCTGAGTCTGTGGTCATGCTCTCTTAAAAATGCATGTTTATTTTTCTGTCTCTCTACATAACGGAGATCAGTTTGGTTTTATTATTTGCTTCACTTGGGTGTCAGATTACACAGCAGATGCAGATGACAGTATATGATGGAAACAAGCTTTTAATCCTGTGATCCAGTTGGAGGGGATGGTGCACGGTTTAGACATTCTTCTGCTTTATATGCAGTTCAGAATGAGTTTTCCACCACATAAACTGGTATAATGAATCTCTGGTGAATACATATGCAACTCATACAATCTTCAGATCATTTTATTAATATACTCCTCATATTAGGTGGAACTGGCAAAAGAGACCAAATGATTAATTAGTTATTGTGCATATGATTAGCTCTTGTCCTGCTGGCTTCAAGCGCTGCTTAAGTAAACAACATAAATGTAGAGACACATCAGTATGTCTGTGTTTTCCTGCTTTTTTTCAAGCGAGACTGTATCACCCTTATAGTATATGTATGTTTATATTTGTCTTTATCTTCAAACAATAAATATCTTCATATTTCTTTTTCTTTTTTTATGACTGCAGGCTCATCTGCTCTGAGTTTACAGGTATTTTTGCTACTTTTTTCTTAAGCATCTTCCTGTTTTTGTGAATAGAGACAGTTTTAATCATGAACAGAGATAGTGGACTTGCCTGTTAGCTGTAAGCTTGCAGTGCAGGGTGACCTCGGCCTGCACAGGAAGGCAAATCAGTCCTCAGGAGTATTGTTTACATGTTTTTGGTGCAGTAGAATGGTGCCTTACCTGGACACTCAGCTGGAACATTTCCTCTGTTAGGATTGTTTGGCATGTTTTGTCTCTCCTTAAGACAGCTGTCTCAGAGCTTCATGAAGAGCTCAGCTGTTTACGTGGACTTCCATGAGTGGCAGTAAGTGATCACAGATGTCAGTTAATGGTGTCGTCCCAGTAGACTGCAAACTGGACCTGTACTGCAAACCTGAGAACCTCATCAGATCAGGAATCCTTAATCTTAGTCTTTACTGTCCTGCAAGTTTCTGCTGCAAAACATGTAATCCCGATTAAAGCTTTTGCAGAATTTGATATCAAGCTTTGCACAAATCGGCAAAATACCCATTGATTTGAGTCGGGTGTTGCAGCAGGAAAACTCCTAAAAACCTCAGCCCTCGAGTACCAGGACTGATGATCTCTGGGCTTGAGGTTATATGGAGCACATGGTGGAGGTGTTGTGGCGGTGTACTGTATTAAACATGCCACAAGAGGGTGCTGTGACAGCCCGAGTGGCCTCCAGAGCACCTTTTAAATGGCCATCGGCACCACGCAGAGCTCTTATTTATTATTGACAATAATCTTATTTATGAGGATTGCTGTAATAAATAAATAGCTCTATTACCTTCTCTGAAATTTAATCCAAGGATGACTTCTGTGATTAATTTACCTTTTCAGTTGATTTATACAATGTTGAAACGTACACCAGGTGAGCTTGTATTAAAGTGACTAATAAAATAAGAACTATAAGAACTAAATAAAACCATATCCATCTTGCTTTTCTTCTACCACAAGCCTAAACTGAAAGAAAACAATGTGAAACCAGGAAAGTGTTTGAAAACTGAAAACCTGAAATAAAGTTTGGCATCTCTGAAAATGAGTTTGGAAACATTAAAAAGTATTTTGAGTGTATGAAAAATATTTCCGCATAATTTTGTACTGGAATCTTGTGCATTATGCGTTTTTCAGAGTTTCAGCCTCACATTTTCAAGGATTCAAACCTCTTGTTTGGTCATCTCTGTTTTCAATGGAACATTTTCAGAATTTCAAATATGGCGACGTTGCCCAATCACATTCAGATGCAAAATTATCCCGAAACCTTTTAATATGAGATCTGAAAAGCTTGTTTTTTAAAAACCGAAGCAGTGACACAACGCTGCCAAAAATCCCACCATGGCAACTTCACAATGGTGTGGACATTACTCTGAAAATAAGAGGATGATCAGTTTAAAAGTAAAAACAAGATCCAGTGTTGCACACAAAGCTCACATACAAAGCAGAAGATTTTGATTTCAAAACTCAAGTTTTAAGGTTTCAAAATAATTTTGTAAACATGCACACATTTTCCAATCCAATTTTAACTTATTTATACTTTATATCATTATTTAAGTGCATCTGGCGCACATGTGTCAAAGTCCAGTCCTCAAGGGCCGGTATCTTGCAGGTACACACCTGATGCAAATAAAATAGATCCATCCATCCATTATCTACCGCTTTGTCCCTACGGCGTCGCGGGGGGTCCGGAGCCAATCCCAGCTGTCAACGGGTGAGAGGCGGGGTACACTCTGGACAGGTTGCCAGTCCATCACAGGGCATCAAATAGATCCAATAGGTTCTTTTTAACCTATTAAGTAATTTCTGTCAGCTGTGTTGGAGCATGGAGACAACAAAAACCTGCTGGATACCGGCCTTAAGGACTGGACTTTGACACCCCTGATCTAGCGTATGCTGCACCCAATGAAAACCTTGTTTGTTGTGCTTTAGAGCTGATTTGCATGTGCTCTTACTTACAGGGACTTCTATACAAGGAGCTGAGAACGTTTCAGACTGCGGTGATCAGTGAATGTGGCATTTCTTGTTGAATTTGTAGAAACCAGTGAGGACATTAACTATGCTGCACTATTTAAATGGGTCTTGTTTGATGAGTTTTTTTTGTAAATAGCTGCTAGTTTGTACATGTAGCCAATAAATCCACTTTGAGGTGGTGGTGAATAACTTTAACTGCAGCTACAGACGAAAATGGCTTTTATAATGGCACAGTGCCTGAGGTGGCATCTATAACAGAAGTGGGTGTTATTGGTTATTCTGACCACTTACATGTGGACATTTGGTCCAAATTTAGGCCAAGCAGTCAGTAGTTTCCTCCCCACTGGTGCACATCGCAGAAGATAACCAACAACAGCGCTGATCAGACTTTATATGAGCTTCCCTGTACCCACAGTTATACACAAGCAGACACATGCATTGTAATCAAGCAGCTTTATTTCACTAATTTCAGAGATTCATACCTTTCATCTGAATTCCTACATCCTCTGGACCTCGTCTCACCTCCATATATTTCACGTATTTGTTTGATTTCCCTTCTTTATGATTTCACATGTGGAAAATTTGTTGGAACATCACTGTCACAGGTATATAGAGCATGGAGAGCCCTCCTCCCTCCCCTGAGGTTGGGGTTCTCCCATGTGTTACACTCTGATGTGGTTAGCGGTGATAATTGGATGCTGTGGTTTCTATAATAAGATTTAATGCCAGCAGCTTCACTTGGGACCACTGCACTGGATTACACCATGAAAGGATGTAGGGCAGGACAACGGAGACTGTACTTTGATTATGAGCCACCAGGTAAATGTGTGCTTGCTTGTGTGAGTGCCAAGTTTAGGGTTGCAGGAGAGTGTATTGTGCTTTTTTTTTTACAGCTGTTTCTTGATTTCTGTGTGTTTAGGCCAGTTTGTTACTCTCCTTTAAATCTAAGTATGTGCTAAAAATAAAGCACCAGGCCAGTGCTGCTGCATCTCCCAGGTGTATATTGTTTTTAGCAAACAGCATCCTGCTCATTCCCCAAAGAGCCCAATCCAAAAAAAAAAAAAAACAACAAAAAAAAAGCTCATCCTGACCTGTTGCCTGCTTTCACATCACCCCACTCGGCTCCCTTTTCTCCAGAGACAGCATTACATATAACATTTGCAACAACACCACTGTTGATGGAAGGTTTTGGGTCCACTTTCATGCCAAAAACAGTACAACTATTTTTATAATCCTTAACTCAGTTTTTTTGCTTTCTGTATGTGCATTAACATGCATAGAGCCGTGTTTGCATCTGTGCAAGAGCACATTAGCATGTAGCTGCAGAAGCAGCAGGAGATGCTAATGTCTCTAAAGCATCATCAGTTCAGTAAAAAAAAAAAGAAAACATTTTTATTTGCTTTTTTATATGTTTGGTGGCAACAACTAATTCTTTCTGAACTCTTTTGAATGAGTTACAGGAGTATGCATTAGCTGGGGGTGCTCAGATCCTTTAATGCATGCAGCAAACTGCTGGAGGTATTCTTTCAGCCTGTGGTGCCTTTATGTGGTTGTGGTGGGGGAGCAGCATCAGCTCCAGGGATGCCAGCATGATTAATAAACTGATCTATAAGGCTGGCATTAGTGTTGGGCACAACATGGAGACATTAGAGACAGTCAGAGACAGGTCTCTGAACAAACTGGTGTCCATCCTGGACAGTTTCTCACATCCACTGGAGGGAAGCAGACAGACTATACTGCAGCTTCACTGTCATAAAAAAGATCCTGTAAATCATTCCTTCCATTCTCAATAACCCTGTATAATAACTCATCCATGTGTGAGCAGTAATTATCATTTCTGCATTAAAACCACAAAATTATCTATAACGATATTTGTTTAATATCTCCGTTCATAACTAATTATTTAAGGTTTTTTTTATAATGTGTTTGAGTTGATTTTAATATTATGTTCTGCAATAAATTTCTTGAATAATTTTATTTGTTAATTTTGCTATTGCTAGAAAAACCCA
>JBAMIG010000025.1:4553485-4576392 GCA_037177335.1 Kiunga ballochi
ACCACAACCCTGTGCAACATCACTGAGATTGATGTCTGATCACATAACGCTTACAAAAGAAAAAGATAATCTTGATATGGGTCAATAGCTTAACTGTGGTCCGCAGCTTGTCCATCAGCTAGAACAGAATAACTAGCATTAACTTCATGGTCAAACTTTGTCCTTGGATGAGAGACAGCTGATTAACGTTTCAAACTTCGGGCCCTGCAGTCAGATCTACTCCAGAAATGTCGCTCAACTTTTTTTCTGTTCGTTTTGACACGGCTCTGGAGGATTGTGTGTGACAGTTTCATTTTCAAAGACTTTAATTGGTTTTAGCTTGCTCACCACTCACTCACTTGCTCTCTCTCTCTCTCTTTCTCTCTCTCTCTCTCTCTCACACACACACACACACACACACACACGTTAGTGAGAACAAAGTCAAAAACAGTTGGATAACTTCCTCTCTGGCATTATAAAATGTTGCATTTGGCTAAATATTCCCTCCCTGCAGCCTTTTCCCCTTTGAGTTTTATTGTATTGTAACTGGGAATTAAATATATATTTAGTTGATTTGTATCATTTAGACCCAACATCCCTACCTTGGGAAATTTCAGATTATCTAACACTTACCAGGAGGTAAGTGTTAGATAAGGTAAATGAGGAAAAGCTAACTTTAAGGGATCCATCAAAGGCAGCATCGAGGGAAAACCCTATCAGTTGGGCCTCAACAAAAAATAAAGGAAAAACCAAATCAATTGGCAGACCGAACCAGCAAAATCGTGCCACATGAAAATACCCTGAAACATTACAACAAAAAAACTTAATGAGGTGGAAATAAAATTCCAATGGTTTAAAACAAAGTGCAAGCAACAAACTAAGCTTAAAAAAGTCACCAAAATGATGTTTTATAAAAGTAAAAAGAATAGGAGTTAGACTAAAGCAGCCAAGACATCAATCATGAAATGTTAATGTGACTGATTTTCCCATTGGTTAATGCAGATTAAGGCAATAAAACGGGCATAAATAGAGCCAACAAACATTGCCTGGAGGAGACACTTTTCTTACTGTTGTGTAACTCTTTTTGTGACCCAGGGTGAAGCTTTATTTTGCTCCTGATCTCCCTGCATGTCTTCATTCTGCTTTGACAGTTTCCTGCGTTTTTGCAGATTCTACAAGCTTTCACAGGTGTGTATCCAGATTCGTAGATTTCTCTTGTGGAACTGAACTAATTAATGAGAGCACCCTGCACAAGCAGCAGTACAAGCAGGAAGTGCTACACATTACAAACACACAAAGTGACTGATCAATCAAGCAACCAATCATGAAATATTATTATTCTTAAAAATGCAGTCATGCAGATTTACACTGTTATTTCAGACAGGAGTTAGAAAAAAATAGGTTTTATTGTGAAATTTAGACGTGACAAAGATAAATCAGTAGCTGACAATGATGTGTGAAAGTTCTGCAACACGGATGTTCCTCAACAAGTGCACTCTCTGACTCACTGCATTTATATCCCCCCACTTTGCATGCCAAGGTCTGGCCCTCTCCAGAGCATTATCCTCTTTAAAAGCAGCCGAGTGAATCATCTGTAAGTGGCGCACCAGGATGTAAACGGTAAGGGGAACACACTTAATTAAAATGTTGGAGAACAGAAATCAGGTGCTGCGTTAGTGTGCTAATCATGGCTAATTTGTGGGAGAGGCAGTAGCGACGAAGCTGGTTCTTCTCTCACATCTGGAGTTGTGCTGGGAAATTCTCCATGGCAACCTAAACCAGCATCTCAACGAGAGAAACAAGAAGAGGTGGGTTGTCTCTATAAATATGGATGTGTGAGCATCGCCACAAGCTCATACATGGATGAGTTCTGTTGTGTTGAGCACAGCGGGTCTTTCATACCACTGAGAGGGTTCGGTTCCCAGAAACCTTCCCTTCTATCAGAAATATTTTCCAAATAAGCCACATTTTACGTTATCTTTGCTGATCCAGGATTTAATTATATTTTAGAATAATAATAAATATCAGTGTCCTTTCCTGTTTTTAGTACCGTAGACCATATTTCTTGTCAGAGTTTAACAGCCCTTCCAATATTGTTTTTTTAGACTCATTATTATCCTTTTACAGATGCAAATAAGACAGCTGGGATTGGCTCCAGCCCCCTGCGACCCCGGTTGGGAATAAACGGTAGAAAATGGATGAATGGAGGTGCAAATAAGTACATCCATGTCAAACAATATCACCACACATATTTCCCAGGTAAGTTTTATGTTGGTATGTTTGTTAGGCAACCAGTTCACTAGGGGGCAGAGCAAAAGCAATAGCTAACATGGTGGAACATACATACATATATATTGCAGCCATTAATAAAAAAAAAAAAAAGCTTTTTCTCCTTTGTTTTCCAGAGCAGCGAGTTGTACTGCTTAACAGGTTATGCATCTGCAGGGACGTGCACAAAAGGAATTCAGGGGAAAGACAAAAGGCTCTATCTCTATATGCTTATTTACTGATACGCATAAAGCGCAGGGCTACTAAGTTTAATCCCACCAGGATAGCATTCCAGGTTTGCAGTGTTTCCCCACTTTCATTGACCTGGCTAAAATTCAGTTGATCCAGCAACGTCAGTGCCGCTCAGGTTGGGTTTGCTGGAGGTCACATGCAAGGGAATAGTAAGGAGTAACTAAACAAGTGTTACAACGTGACATGCAAAGGTATTTTCACAAGAATGTGGAGCAAACCAAATATCTTTTTATGCACTTCATCAAAACATACAGAAACAAACTCACAAGTCATTGCATAGTGCATTTTATACTACAATTTAGGAAAACAATCATTCTCCCTCACACACACAACCATAAAAAAACAAGGGCGGCTGTTTCAATTATCACATTCCTATGCAGTTTAAAACCTGCTTTTAGCAGTGAAACAAATTCTCTACAAGGTAAGCATCATATTTGTGATGTGATGCATCTTAAAGTACAATTGTCTTTGTAGTTGTACAACATATAAAGCATAACCAACATCTTTTTCACCACACAAACGATGCCCAAAAAGCTTCGTGGTATGATGATGAATGGCTCCTGATGGACAGCTTGGAGAGAAGGCCGGCAAAGATAGGCAAATTTTTGGGAGGGTAGACATTGATTGATTCAGTGGCTGAGCTGGCTGATGAACGGAGCTCCAAATGGCGGCTGAAAATGAGCAAGAAGACCCGGGCTTGGAGGTGAGGGCAGTTGGTGGAGAGGGTGAGCCGTGGAATATTGCTGGGATGGGGATAAATAGGCAGGCAGATGGTTGGGTTGTGCTAAGCATGCAGGCTGGCATGCCGCTGAATCAGAAGCACAAGGAGATGTACTGTCAGTAAAGAGCAAACAAGAGGAACAAGACGCAGACGTTTAAATAAACACCCGAAGAACATTTGCTGCCATGGTGGGTGATGGAACCATCTGGCAAAGACTGGAAGGGAAGCTGGGTTCGACTTAATGATGGCAGGTTGCTCAGGAGAGGCCACACCCACGTAAACACAAACAGAATCAAACGGGGAACTACAGGATAAAAAGAGGGGAAGAAGAATCACATGAAAGCATGTTTTTAGCAGGAAGACAGAAACATTTTTTTAAAAAGTCTTTTGGAATATATGAAGTCTGGAATGAATGTAAATGAAACAGATAAAGCCATGTTTAGATGAGCTCATCTGCAAAAAACAATTGTCTAACAACATCTGGCAAGAAAAGAAACCAGTTGCAGGAGTTCGATGCAGGATTCTGACATCTTATTAAATCGCTTCCTCCTTCCAGGTCGGGATTGCAGGCAGACGAGTTCAGCACCCACACCCTTCTCATGTGATTCAGTCATGCTGAAATAAGCCTCTCCTGAGAGAGACTGCACTGAACCGGGAGCAGATGTTCTGAAAACTTGATAAAGCCTTCACAGATGTGTAAGCCGCCCATGCACTAATGCAACCCCACACAGTCAGACATGAAGGCCCATGAATCACCACTGATAATCTGGATTGTTCCTTGGTTTTTTAATCCACAGAATATGGCATTATGTTTTTCACATTTGGGATAATCTTTGCATTAAGCTTTAACCTGCAGTTGTTGAGTAAAGGCCAACTTTGTTCACAGGTAAGGATTTCTGCCAGTATCCATGCAGTGGTTTCCAGTAGAAAACCATGACTTATTTCGGTTCTGTGACACCCAAATGCCCGAGCATAAAGTTTGCACAAAGTGCACAGAGATCCCTCCTGATTCTCTGAATATTACGTTTTTGTCGTTTAAATTGAGGAACATTCATTTATTTTCTGTACAGTTTATTCCAATTCAGCATTGAAGGTGACTGGAGCTTGTCCCACAAATTAGAGGCAGGGTACACAGGGTCAACCCAGAGAGACAAACACAACTCATGCTCACACTCATGCCAACAGACAGCATGTGATGAGTACCTGGAGAGAACTCGCTCATACACAGGAATAACATGCAAACTGAACATAGAAGCCACTATTAGAACTGCTCCCTGTGGTCCAAACCAGCAAGATTTTTGCTGTGAGGCCACAGGAGTAACCACTATACCACCATGCAGCAAGGTTTTTTTATAATTGTTCCAGCTATATAACAGTTTTAGGTACTGGTTGACCTCCAATACCCATCTTTTCATTTGAGGGGCTCTACTTCTCTGAAATGCTCCTTGTACACCCATTCATGTTACTGGCCTGTTGCTAATTAACCTAATTAGTTGTAAAATTGTTTTTGTGATGTTTTGCTGCCATCAAATGAGCCGATATTTTCCCTGAAATGGTTCTAACATCCCATTTCCAACATCAAATGTGCCATTTCTGTTCCGCCGGAATTATGAATTTAGTATCATATATATATATATATATATATATATATATATATATATGCATACATTTATATAATTTATTTTATTTTTTTAATACACATGTTTATATATATATTCATGGTATTAAAGAGGTATAAAGGTTATTATCCTGAAGATGATTTCATAAGTGCAGTTTAAGCAGGATTGTTGCTGTTTAAATAATATATTAAAACAATGAAGCAAGTATGTTTTATAGCAGTTTTTGTTTGTGGTCACTTGACAACAAAGGTCACTATAGAAGCACTAAACATTGAAACAAGAAGAGTTAGCATGTTTATTTATTCTGTGGGTATGAGTAGTGGGGAATGCAGCTCAACAGCACAGGCTGCTGGACTGCATACAGTGTGTAGACGTGTGTATGGAAGGTACAGTTTGACTGAATATTAAAGAGGAGGATCTTTTTGGCTCATGTCCGAGATGATCCACCACAATGCAAAGGGAAAAGGCCTCACAGGGAACGACTTGTTAAAATATGCTACTGTTAACGGAGCAGGAACACAGTTATATTAAATAAACAAACAACTTTTACGTGTAAAGCCAACCCCGCGGTGCCTGTAACATCATGATGATAACTCCTTGTCACTTTAGATGGTTCAAAATAAAGTAAGTGATAATTATCTCCTTCACTCCTCTCTGTCACCTGGAAGAAAACTGAGTGAAAGAAGAAATAAAACTAAAACGCAGGGATCGCGGAAAAAAAACGTTGAAAATATTTATGCAGCTTTGCAAAAAGGGGAGTAAAAAGAAAGACAAGACAAAAGTGATTTTGAACATTAGACAGGACTCAAGGGAGTAATCTCAGCAGATTGGTGAGAGACAAAGCACACTCTCAGGTGTGTGCCACAAAGCTTTACAGATGAGCCAATCATCATCAGCCGCTTTTTGATGGCCGTAAACATGATTAGATGATTGCATATGGCCACTGGTAAGCCACTCAGTCTCCAGCCATATGTTCATCTGACAACCGTCAACACTTCCATTCAGTCCTCCCTCTAATTTCATATCAGTCTTTGGCTGCATAAAGCTTTTCAGTTTGATTAAACTTTGGAGAAGCAGGGGTTGAAATTTCCATTAGTTTAGTTACTTTTGATGTTGCCGTCACTTCTCAGGAAAACATCAGCTTTTAAATGCGAGTTAGAGACTACACGAGTGTCCACGTGCGAAGCCTCTCCCAGACATGAATCACGCATCCGTGTGCCACATTTTCTTCCTTCTGTCGCAGGACGGAGAGAGAAATCTCTCAATCAATGTTTTCTTTGAACAAGATGAAATATATGCATCCTCGCACTGCACGTCATGAGCTTTTTTTAAAGCACGTTTTAAAGGCAGAGAGCTAAACACCACTATCCTGCAGCTTTATAATGCTTACCTGCTCCAACACGCCTGATTTAAATGAAATGGCTTTACAGCTTGTTCTTACGTTTTGCATAGTGACCCTTTAATTTCACGTGTCAAAACAGGCAAACACATAAAACCTGTAGAACAGGCTGACTTCTGTGTTATGAGGCCAAATCAGGAGAGAAGATAAGGTGTTTAATTATTTGTACTGATTTATGCTTAATCAGAAAATTAAGATAAATGTGCTGTAAATTAAAGGTAATAATTACCGATATCACAAAGTAATCTGGTCCTAACTATAGATCTTTTAAGGAATTTGAGAACAGATATTATAAACTGAGTCAAAACGGTCATTTTGGTGGCTTCATTTGAAATAAATTTAACCACATCCTCTCCAGATTTGCTCTTTTTCACTTTTATAAACAGGGAGTTTTGCAGAGATAATGTTCACAAATTGTACCAAGATCTTAGTGGTTGAGTTTTTTAGGGCACTCCAAAGAGATATCCCCAACATGTCTGTTTGATGAGCCTGAAACCGTTTTTATTTGTGTTACACATCTTCATTTATTCACCTGTGTTCACTGGTAATTGCACACTTCCAGTAATTCTAACACAATAAATATTTAGTGTATACAAGAGATAAAGTGATATATTGGATCGATGACCACCTGCTTCTACCATTAGTTAATCTAGACTATCAGCCAGACTGAATCAATCTAGCTAAGAACCAATTTTGATGCTTGATTTATGTGACAGTAACCCATATAACCAGATAGAAAAAGAAGAGCTTACAAGATCAAAAGACCAAAAAAAAAAAAGGTTAATTATTTTTGCAATGCGTTAATTTGCCTGCATGCTGGTTTTACATCTGTGTGTCTGCACATTAATATTCATGTGTAGAGTTTGCTGCTGGAATAACTGTGAGCAGATCCGTGCTGGCAGCTCCGATAATACTACAGTGCTTATTTTATATCCTCAAAAGTGAGAGACACCTGCACAGAGTAAGAAAAAGCAAAGCAAACATACAAAAAAATATTACTACTGTTTGTACGAACATGAATAGTAAATTTATACTCTTATGTTACTGCTTTGCAACCTGACATGTGAACAGTTCACTTCGCATTACATATTTAAAGTTACCGCCATATTGCGTAAATGAAATTATAAAAACACCCAATATCATTTTAACTCTGGGTTTTAGGGAAACAAGGATGCCAAACACTGAACACATTTTGCCCTCTCAGATTTATTATGCAATCATATCCTGATGCGTCTGTTCAGGGATACAGCTTGAGTCCACCATGCAGAGAAAGTGGCTGAGGAAATCCAACCACTTACTGTGAGCTGACTAAAGGAGAGGCTTTAGTTGCATAAAGAGCAGCATGATGACGGCTGCACTTGACAATAACTTTTGCAGCTTCTATTAGCTGCTACAGTTGACCTCCACAGTCCCACTAAGTTCATGATGTGCACTCAGTAAAAACACATCGATCTACATATCTAGTCTTCCACACTGTGACTAATTGATGCATGATGCAAACTAGTGAGCGAGCGAGCATTAGAGAGAGAGAAAAAAAATCAAACCTATATGTTATTCATAAAGTCAGCACTTGGGAAAATTATCAATGATCTTAGGGCCCTTAGACAATACATTTGAATCTCTTCATTTGTTTTGATTTTTGTGCTGCATTTGATATTGGCAAATATTGCAACCAGGGCAGCTGTTGATCAGGAGGAAGCGCAGGTATCTGCAACTGATAGGTATTCAGCCAATGTTGAAATGATTAAATTGGATTTATCTGACAAATGACAACAACAATCTCTCCCCATGGTAGCTGGGATTGGCTCCAGCCAGCCCCCGCAACCCCGTTTAGGAATAAGCGGTAGAAGATGGATGGATGACAACAATAGAACTGGCCTTGATGCTCCTCAGGGTTCTGTATTTGTACCACTACATTTCTGTATGCATGCTTACTTTGTTTTTAACACTATTTTAAAATTTCTTAGTTAACTGATCCATTTTCAATGCTGTACTAATCACTAAACCTAGATTAACGTAGTTACACAGTATTATTATTATTGCATATGTTGCTGTATGTCACTGTTTATAGTGGCTGAATATTGCATCTTTTCTGTTGATCAGCTGCAACTGACAATGCTCGTCAAATTCCAATATACAAATGAGACAGTAAAGACTAAAGCACAGACACACTGCATTTTCAAATATGTAGCCACAGAAATCCCCAAATTCAACTTATAATAAATTACAGATAAAATGCAAAAGAAAGTGAAGATGCGGCAACATTCGTACAGACATGGGAAGAAAAAAAACAAAAACAAACAACAAAAATATTTGGCAGCTATTGTACATGATTACATTTTAATTTAAGTGATTTAATGCCTACATTACAACATGTTACATACGGCCGCTTTGTGTACAAGATGCTGCAGGATGATGGCTGGGTTATATCGGGGCATAATTTCAGCAGATTCACGCGACTGCTGGGCTTCTAGGATGAACTGATCAGTATTCATATCAAAGGATAAAGGATGAAATTGAAGGAAAGAGTACAGAACAGTACATTCTGACCAGCAGGAACTGCTATCCTATCAGTTTTGCATGGCAGGGGTTTCAGTACTTAAACTAAAAGGTTTTAAAAACCTCTTCCTACTACCCACCAGGTTCCCATCTTCCCCCACTCCATCTTGCCTTCCATATGAACTCCAACCTAATCAAATCAAGCATAAGCCTCCTGCTTCCAGTAAAATTGTGTCTTGCTTAGCATAAGAGCCAATGAAGAAATATTCTTGGACTATAAATAAGAATAAAAGAGCCTCTTTGTATTTTATTATATAGCAGATGAGAAAAGCATACAAAATCACACTAATTTCTGCTTGTCTAGGCTAATTATAAGCTTCTAAAGCAGAAAAAAGCAGCGGGGTTTCAATTTAATTTGTGACTATAAAAGATTAAAGTAATAGGACACAATGCTGAAGATTCAACATATAACACATTAAAAGATAGCTAACAGTGTTCCTGACGTCATTTTTTTTTAAAGGCATGTAAATCCTACAATAAAGGGCAGCGAGATATGTAGGATGGAACAGCGTATTTATAAAATAAAAAGCAGAATGACTCCCTCAAAAGGCTGTTGGTAAATACAAAGCTGTTATGATGTCCAGGATGTTACCCCGAAGGTAAATTTCTGGGCAGATGTTTGTTTTTGGCACAAAGCATCAGCTGTTGTGATGGAAGACCTGGTTGTTGCTTTACTTTCATACACAAGATAAAATGTTGGATAAGTAGAGCTAAAGATTATCTTCATAGCACTGAAAATTAATCTGTTTAAGGGCTCACCTGTGGATGGTTAAAGTGTGGGCCATTCCTCAGCATCTCCCTGGGGCGATATATCTGATTTATAGAGTATATAGGTATAAAAAGGCTCAATTTTCAACATTAAAGTTAATTTAGTTCAATGTAAAGATGTCAAAGAAAGATGTCAAAGTGAGGCTCTGTGGCGTTCCTGCATTCATCTCTTCACAACTGGCCTGTTCTACTGCACATCAGCAGCTGAGCATCATTAAGTCATTAGGATGCACAACCTGCTACATGTCCCATAAATGGTGCATTGACACCTCAGGTGATTACAGTGATATTAATTTAAAGCTTCACCACAAATTATCCATTAATGAACGCACTCTGAAGCTTTTTAGAAAACACAGAGAGGTCATGTTTGTTCATCAAAACATCAAAAACTGTCCGACTATGCAGCCGTTTCCAGCTGCTCTTCCAGAACTTCCTCACACTTTGCAGAGAAACCCCTCAGATTTCATACAACTGTGAGTAAACAGATTTATTTGCAAACAAATAATAAAAAATCTGATTCATTTAAGTCAAACAAGATCAGTTCTCCCCGTGTTCTTTCTGGGTTCTCCGGCTTCCTCCCACAGTCCAAAGACATGCACTTTGAGGCTGATTGGAGACTCTAAATTACCCATAGGAGTGAGTGTGTATGGTTGTATGTCTGTGTGTGTTGACCCTGTAGTGGACTGGCAACCTGTCCAGGGTGTACCCCGCCTCTCGCCCGAAGTCAGCTGGGATTGGCTCCAGCCCCCACGTTACCCCGTTCAGGGAATAAGAGGTAGAAAATGGATGGAGGAAACTAAAACAAGCAAACTGAATGTAATATGGCAAAGATTGAAATTTAATTATCACTTTGATTTAACAGAATTGTTTAAGCTACATTTTAAAGTGTTACAAAATTTCTCAAGCACAGTGATTAATAATTAATTAATAATGTCCTTAAGGAGAAATCTCAAAAGGACGTTAACCTTAATCTTTTAGTATTTTAAACCACTAGTTTTATATAACTTTGCCTTTTGTTTTGTATCCTTTTGTGTTAGTTTCCGTTCCTTTGTGGGTAAATTAAAGTTCACAGGCAAATAAAAACAAATAATTCCTTCTAGTTTCTCTTCTTAAAATTGTGGCTGCTTAGTAAGAAGCTGAAAACACTGTTGTTGACCTCATTTTAACACAAGATAATGTTTTGGAGTTGTTATAAAGGCCTTCCATCCAAACCGCTTTCACCCAGCCATGCATGAGGAAAGAGACTTCCAAGCTTTTCTGTAATTTTATCTGCTCGGCTGTGTGGAAGCAGCAGATGTAGGAAGATAAGAATTTATCCACTTTAATGCTTAATGCCACCTTGAATAATTAATCAGGATCTTTGTTAGGAGTGTCCAGCTCCATTCCCTGCACCAACAGATCCGATTCACAATAAATGACTTTCCTCAACAGGTGTAGTGCTGCACGTTGACCCATTTGTCTGATTCAAGTGTGCTGCAGCAGGAACTATCCAAAACCTGAAGAGATCTACAGCAGATGTGTTCGAATCCAGTCCTTGAGATCTGACTTACTCCTGCAGCTTTTAGATGAGTCCTTTCTTCAATGCACCATCAAACGGCTCATCATTCAGCTTTGCAGAGGCCTGGTAAGGAAACCGTCATTTGATTCAGATGAGTTGTAGAAGGGTTGCATCTAAACCTTGCAAGACATTAGATCTCCACAGCTGGACTCGAGCGCTCTTGATCTAGTTGAACTTGGATCTAAATTGTGAAAATAGCATGTTCACCAGCAAAACACAGACCCACAAAAATCCCATGATCACAAGCCCTTGAGGAAAAAAAAACTGCACGTTCCTGCCCAAACACCAAAGGTGAAGGTAATGAGCCTAAAAATGTGTAAATGTAAAAATACCTTTGGGTGTTTTAGTGTGTACTGAGAGCTAAGCTTTGTGCTGATATATTACATTCTGGCAGCTGCGCAGCGTTGTATAACGTTTAGCAAAATCAAAATATACAAAAGAAATTGGAGAAAGCGATCCTTGTAGAGGCAGTGGAGAGTAGGAGAGTTAGCCATTGTATAGAAGTCTCAGTTCTATAAATGTGACAGTCAAAACAGCTTAGAAAAGGTAATAGCAGAGGAACAAAGAGTGATTGTGATCATGTAACTGGGCACGAACGACAAGACGCTTTTTTATTGGCCAAAAGATAAAACCAAAAAACTATGTAACTGTGATAAAAAAAAAAAGGTAGGGTGATGTTTTATACTAATTTGTTATGCGATTGAAGTGATAATTAAAAACACAACATGTTTTAATGCTAAATCAGGATGCAGAGTTTTAGCTAATACCCCTGCAGAACAGCGCTACTTAAACACAGCAAGCTAGTCATCTTATTTTAGTTTTATGTCTAATTTACTGTAGATTTATCGGCTGCCAGTTTAAACCGAGTTACTGTAGCATAAGGAGCAGGTTGGGGCTGAAATGTGAGGGGGTGGTAATGGGTGACAGTGGGTTGTCAGATTGTGTAAACACAGTGGGGACCTCCCACCCTCAGGCTCTCGACTATCACCTCCCATAATGGGCGGATTGGACAAGTTCTGTGTGTTGCAGTGCTATTTTGGCACAGAGAGGTGTGTATGAAGCTTTGAACAATGACACACGGGTGGGCACAATCTAAAAGACATCCCGCTGAGCAACTAAGCCGAAACCCAAAGCTTTCAGAGGAGCGTGTGGGTGAGGGCTCAATCTGGCAACCCGCTAGCTGCAACCTTCCAAATCACAATTGAAATCAAAGACCTGCATTGTCTTGACCAATTCCACCATCTGCGTAAAATTGCAGAGACCCCCTGCAAGGTATCTCATTCAGTGGTGCCTGTGCACAAGTTTGCAGACAAAACCTTTTTTATTTGATCACAGAATAAAAAGCACTTTGTTTAGGCCGGACTTGTGAAGAAGTGAAATGTTACTGATAATGCGGGGGCGCTCACCTTTATTTGTTGTTTCCTCTCATTGTTCTTGTTTTCCTGTGTGAGCCTGATACTCTGTGGTGTGGTGGGCTCTTGGATGATCTGAAAGTGTCAGAATGTCTTTAGAAAAGACCTAGTGGAAGGCATGTGGAGAACCTTTGACTCAGTTTGCTCATCCAAGACTTTACCACACAGCGACGCTGGACATTGAAGACCACCTGCTCTTTAAGTACTTCAGAATAATAATGATTTTAGAGACTGATTACGTGGTTATTTAATTTTCCTTTGCAATTTTCCCATTTTCATCACAGTGTAAAGGACAATTATAAAGAAGAATCACCCACATTAAGTGGCATGGCAATAGCTTTAACCCACTCAAACTGGTCTTTTTGCTGACTTGAACTGAGCAGTTGTGTTTCTATGGAATCAGATTTGTTTAAGAATTTCCCAGCCAAAATTTCTAAAACTTAGGCAAAATAAATAATCTCAAGACCAAAAATGTTAATAATTATGGAAACTATAAGGATTTTATTTAGTTAAACCGAGTATTTTTGTTTGCGGTTTCCTCTTCTTTCGGGTTGTGCTTCACTGCTTTCAGTTCTGACAGAAACCTTTGGTGGGCGGGCTCTGTTGGGCGGGCATTTTGATTGGCTGGTGAGTTTTTGAATGGCGCATCTGTCGCCTGAATGTTATTTCAACCCCACATATGCTTATATGCTTCCAACCGCATGTGGCTGTAGACATCAGACTCCAGCGAGCGGTTTCTACAGCGACTTGATTTTACTTCTTCAAAAATTAACGTAAGCATTTGTCACTCTAGCATTTTTTGACCAAGCTGGTTCGGTGCTTGTTTAAAGCCAGTGCTTAGCTGGTTCAATTCCAGTGCTTCAAAAGAACCAGGGTTATAGCTGTGTCACTCAAAAACGCACCAGCAAAAACTAAAACCAAACCATAAAGAATCAAAACCAAAAACTGTAAAGCACAACTGAAAGAAAGGAAAAGGAAACTGCATATAAAAACTACTCAATTTAGCAAAATAAAAGTCTAAAAGTTTTCACAATGATTGATAACTTTGCTTTTGAGATTATTTTGCTTGAGTTTTAGAAGGTTTTTCTTAGAAATTATTAAACACATCTGATTCCATACATTTCCAATAAAGTTTTTAACACAATGAAAGCGATGTTTGTAAAGTTTTGACCAACAACAATTGCAATTCCCAGTGTTTTTCCCTTGAACATCTGAACACATGAAGTCCTCTCTGGTTCTGTCCCTACTCTGCATCTAAAGGAGAGTGAGAAATTTACAGGTGTTGCCATCTAGTACTGCAATTTAAATGCTGGAAATGTTGGAAAATGTAGTATGAAGTTTAATGCACAGACCAAATCTGGCCCCCAGGAGCCACAAGATATACTGCAAGTGTTAGTAGTGTTACAACCCACCTGACTCGAACAATGGGTAATCAGATTTGTGCAGTTTGATATCAAGCTGTTAGGGGTTATTCAGATTTGGTGTTGGAAGTGTTGCTGCTTTGTCCAGTGAGGATGAATCATCATATATAGAGGAAATATGTCAGGCATGGTGAGTGTACTTTTATTTTTGCAAAACGTTATACAACACTGCACATCAAACCCTCTAAATCATAGATTAAGAAGATGATTTGGGATGATTGAGATCTTTCATTGAAATAAAAAGATGCATCATTAAATGCAAAATAGGACAAAATCCTACCAAAAAAGGTCCTGCATCTGGTCCTGTGTGAACTTATTGTTGCTAGTAAACATGGCCCTGTCCAACGTTTTTGGGATATGTTGAAGCCATATCTCACTTTTAATGTTTGCCATATTCTAACATGGATAAAAAAAAAATCATTTAGAGGTTTTGCAGATCATTGCATTCTCTTTTCAGTTACAACCCAATAATTTTAGGTTTACATTATAATTTTGTGCCTCTACCTTCAGAGCCTTTAGACTTTAGAAAAATCTCTGTTCTAAGTCAAATCAATCAAAGGAAACAACTTTGAAGGATGCAGAAAAGCAGCATCAGATGTGTCCACTCATCTGGAAGTGTGAAGAAAGACGGACGACGTCTGTCAGTCAGTCGGAGTAAAAAGTAGCACAGCAAGATTCACTTTAGCGCCCAGTGAGGAGAGAATAATGCAGACAGCTGGGAATCATTATTTAAAAAGCCTCATGGAAACGGGTGATCTGGACTGGGAGAAACATTTCAGTATTACAGTTGAAAAGGCAGAATGAGAAGAAAAGAGCGAGGGAGCTGAAGGGAGAGTATATGAAAGTTATTTTAATGGCAAAGGAGAAAGCTGTCTGCGAATAAATTACTGGCTCTCCCCTGGGATTACTAATGTAATTATTTGAATGAGGGTTCTCATTAGAATGTGCAGAGGTGTGGAAGACTTGAGGAACAAAATGGGAAACAGAGTCGGAGCAAAGAGGGTTTAGCGACTGGAAATTAACTTGCTGCTCCGAGCTCTATAATTGATATGAAACACAGATACATTTGATTGGAATAAAAGAGAACAACCAGGATGAGACAATCCCCACCGTAAGAACAAAAAAAAAGAGGATTAAGATGCAAATATAAGAAAGATAATTCACTGGTCACAGATAGTTTTATTTGTTGAATAATCTCTGAGAACCAGCAGAATATTCTCAGTTTTTTGTCCTTTATTAATACAAAGAAATGTCATGTACAATGCAGAGATGTCTCCAGGGAAGTTTGGTCTTAACTTTTCCTATTTTGCAGTTCAAAGACATGAAGAATTTATTGGCAACAACAAAATCACAGCGTATGGACACTTCCATGAAAAAAAAAAATCACGAGCAGCCTGTTTAGTTAAGGTATAAAAGATCCAATGAGTAAAAATGTCTCCAAAGACACAGGTCACCTTTTTTTACTCTACAACTTTAAGTTGCTTTCAAGTATTATCCGTCAGTCATTCTGCGAGAAAGCTTTTCCTCTTGTTGGAAGGTAAATATCTGTGTGGAGATGGTCTGAACAGCAGAAGTCCTCGAGAACCTTCAGCATGCCGGAAAAAAACAACAACCAGCATGTTTTCTTATTCTGCCATGACAAAACTGAACATTTACATGAGAATGAATTGAAAACACAAAAGTTCAGTCCAGCTATGGAGGCTGTTGGTCAGGAGGTGAGAGCAGACGCTGCTTCAGACTACATGATGACCTGTCCTTAAAACACTGAACCCCACATCCCAAATAAAAGTCGCTTTGGAGAAAAGTGTCTGCTAAATGACTTTAGAATAGAAAAAAATAGATTTCTACCCATCTTTTGGGGTTTTAATCAATTAAAGTATTAAATAAAAACAATCCCTAACCTGCTACCGTTTTGCACTCTTCCCCTTCAAGGAGATTTAAGTCAAGCTGTTCAATTTGAACTTAAAATTACGAGCGAACAACGTAACAGGAGTCTTTCCCAAAATACAAATTTGTTTAAGAACAGTCATTAAGATGTTTTGTGTTTGTAGCCGACATTCAATTAGTTTATTCTGAAGTCAGTTGCGGGAAAAACAACAAACAATAAGTTGGATATTTGCTCATGAGAATTCACCAAACATGAGATGCCCGACTGCAACCATTATATAAGGATCATACCTCAGTGGTAGGTTTTCACTGTATTAGGTAATGATGACTATCTTTTAAGGTTTGCTCGTCTCTATATTCAAGCAAACCTGGAATCAACAGGATCACTTGAGCTGCTTTGCAACTCTGAACAGGCCAAATGCTTGTATGTATAAACAGAGGTTTGCTCCTGTTGTCCACATGCAAATGCTGCTTTTGGAAACAAAACCTAAGAACCTCCAGGGTGAGGATTCGACTAATGTTGATGTGTCTACTTGAAAGCCAGGGTTTTTGGTTGTGACATCAGATTGTGCATCGCTAACTCCTTGGTTTATTGTTAACATATTTCCCCCCGCAGGCTGAGAATACTCATACATGTGCGTGTTTATTAGGTTTGCATATTTAGCTTTTGTATATAGTGCACATCCTTTAGTAGTTAATGCAAAGTTACTGTTGCAAAGACCAGATATAAGGTCACAGGACTGGTTGCGATAAAAGTTATGTTAATTTTTTTTAAGGGTTTTTGACCAAATCTAAATTTAAATCTGTTCCTTACACACCAGCTATGATGCCACTGCTGTTTATTTTTTTCTACCATAAATCACTAAATTATCCAATTGCTGATATCCACCATTGTCCCCATGTTTGTTATTCTGTTTACACCCCATAAATTTGGCAACTTGTCTAAGTTCTCTAATGTGGCTCTTAGAATCCTCTGGTAATAAACGGAGTACAAACAACTGTGCTCATGATGCAGCTGGATACCTGCACAAATGGGAGGTCAAAGAGCAAGTACATTCTCAGCCTTACATGGAAAGTGACTTTGTACACATTTAAATACAGTTACAATATGGCAACAGGAAAGCCAGCTAGTACTGTTAGAAAGACATATGCAAACAGATACAAAAAGAAAACGTGGTGTCTTATCTTATTCTGGGCACATAAATTAAACAATTTGACCCAAATAGATGTTGAACTGACGGGAAAACTTTAAAGGTTATAATGAAACAGTGGTTACACAATTTTTGTTTGCCCCAACACAGTTTGATTAAACTGCTGCATCCTTATATTAAAGCGAGGGAATCAGTTTAATCCTGTAGATTTTCACAGACTTTTTTCTTTTTTCTACAGTGCTGAATGGTGCTATTTAGATTGGTGACTTTATTTTTAATTTATTTTGAGTGTTATCTTTTACTTACCTAAATTATGCTCAAAGAATCCTCCTCCGTGTCCCTGATTTTAATGTACTTGCCTTTTTTAGTGCAATAGGTCTATGTTTACTTGCAAACACCTAGATAATTAGTGTATGTTTGAATGCAGAGACATCCTCTGCTTCCCTCTCTTTTGCCCATTTGAAGCCATTAAGATGCGAGAACAGTGCAAAGAACGCTGATGTGAAGAAGCCGGTGTAAACTGCACTCATGGAGAAAGTTCATACATAATGTCAGAAAGCTGAGAGATCAAAGTGTGAAGTGATCTTTTTATGCAAAGCATATTCACATAACTTTATTCATAAAATAGAGCCAAGAAAAAAAATGTTAGATACTAAAATATTGATAATTTTCTCTTTTTTTGAAAAAATAAAAAAAAAGTTAATTGACAAGAAAGAGTTAATAATCACCGAATGGGAATAAGCAGAGAAAGTAAGTAAATAAATAATTATAACAAGCATTTACATTACTAAGAAATAAAATGTACCTACCACAGATTTCTGGACACAAATAGTTTATAAGTTCTTTCTTTTTTTTTTTTCTTGGAAAAAAGCACATCAACGGTTTGGAAACCTTCAAAGTTCAAGTTTTCTTTACCTTGAGAGTAAACATTTACAAACATCAATTAAAGTTCATGTCACTTTACTCTCCCTTTTTGTTATAAAAAGAACAGAAAGGTCCAGTGTTCTCTAAATTTACCAGCAAGTTTTCCCAACCTACTCCTACTGCTTTCAGCTTTCGCTAGCATGACCGTTGAGAATTAGCATTAGCGTGTAGCGTCTTTAAGTCCCAGGCCATCACGCTTTATAGCCATAGGCAAGAGGAACTTGTCAAAGCATAAAACAGGAGAAAAGGAACAATGGCGCTACATAAAAGTGGGACAAGCTTCTCTATCTTGTTCTTTCTGCTGGTCAAGAAGCTAACCTTAGGCTACGATACACCCCTGGTGAGTAGTGTTGACATTCAGCCTGTGGCGGAGACATCCCGGTGCCCTCACACACTTCTTCTGATGTCGTAAATGCCGACATCCTGGCATGAGAGAAATGTTAAAGAAAGACGGAGAATCACTTTCGAGAAGTAGTTAGAGCTTGTGAAGTTGTCCTGACAACTCAAGCCAAAGATGTGGCTGTAGATGAGGTGTTGGATTGTTCCACGGTTGATGTGGATTGAAAATGGTCCTCCATTGCCTCTGAGTAGAATCAGATTGTCATTGCAGCGAGGACAGAAAATGCGTCCATTTGTCTGCAGATAAATGTCTACATAAGTCTCTGCTTGTTCTTTTAAATTCAGTGTTGGTATAAAGAAATGACAGCACTTAAAATGACATGGAAAGGCTGATGAAGAGTCCATCGTCACCAGGTCAGCTTCACAGACTGTCCCAGGGAATGACCCATTTGTAAAACCCACACCTGTGTAATATTTACAAAGTTCTGCCGTTTAACTCCAAGTTCATCTCCTGGCTCCTTTCTTCTGACTGGTGGTAGGGGTTTGGGGTCCAGCCTCCTCTAGTCATGTGGTCCTGGGGTTGGGAAGGTCAAAGACAATGGGTGGATTCATGGGAAGGAAGTTGACAGTGCAGGCCGAGGCGTTGACGAACGTCGTGGTACCGTCTGTCATCATGCCATAGCCTGAGGAATTTAGACCAGATGGGGAAAAAAAAAGAGATATTGTGAACTCGCAAACACTGAATTTTGAGCTGAAGTTAGTAATGCAAGCACAGGATGCGTTATGTCCTCATACATGTGGGGGTATGCCTGATTTTCCAGAGGATGCTGAAGAGATAACAGGAAACGTTACATGCCAGTCTGAAGTGGTACAACGTCTTAATGGTCTGCTTTTAAATCAATGTCTGACGCATATGGACATCTGACATAAGTCACAAACTACTTAAATAAAAGCAACTTTTATTAAGAGTTTGGCTGCATTGATACACAAAGAAGCTTATGTGTTAGTGTGATGTTTGGTTTCACTTTAGTCTGTTCCTGCCTGCATAGAAGTAACCTCTGACCCTAAGATTATATTTGACAGAAAGAAAATAGCTAAGAGAAAATCTGTTTGAGAAAACCTATTTTATTGAGGGAGTAATAGGACCATAAGTTATTTGAAGGAGTTTGCAGGGGATGATTTTCTAACTTTAAAAACAGAGAGAGTCCTAGAGAGTCTTTGTGTCTCTGAATAAGCTTTAACAAAAGGAGGTCATTTAGGGAGGAATTGTCTTGCAGGAGAAAAGACTGGCCGGAAGGAAGAAGAGGCTGGACTGAAGAGGAAGAGCAACACCCTCATAAATACACATTTACACGAATCTTGCATTATTGCACCACACATAGATACAGAATGTTTTCACAGTATAAAGAAGGAGGTCTTTGTAGGACGGGCGGGTCATCTCATCTGAACTTTGGAGCTTGACACTTGGTATATCAGAGCTGGCAGCTCCAGCTGTACTCGAGAGTTATGCAACTTTTGCCTTAAAGAATAGTCAATTGAAATAATTTAAATCTCTGGTTTTTGTCTCTTGCTCATGTATTGGATTCAGTAACATTCAACCTTTTGGTTTCAGGTATCAAAACAGAAAAAAACAATAGCACCACAAGCATGACTTATTCAACTGCATTGTTCTGACAGGCGAAATAAACGATGATGATGTTGGTAATGACCACAATGAATCTAGATAAATATTGATGACAGATTAAATAGAGGAACTAAAAAATGAATTGTTTTGCAGAAGTGCCACAAAGAAACACGGCGGTCATCTTATAATGATGGAGTGAAGAATATTTTTATCTGTATAATACCAAATACTAAAAGAAATACCAGCAATATTTGTTCTTGTTTTGACTAATCGTGTTGTCTTATCAGCAGTTGTAGGATTACCCTGTTGGCAAACATGTCAACTGCCACCTCAAAATATTACAGTTTAGCTGTTTGAAGCAGATGTCTGCAGGACTGCGCTGGTCCTTTTTCCATTTCTGAATACTTCAACACAAAAAAAAGAATAATTTCCATCATCTCTGAATCTCTCTCGCAGAACTTTCATAATAAAGTCTACTCTGCCTTATATAAAATCTGATCTAGTTTCTCATCTGGTTCTCTCTGATGGGGAACTGCTGCTCATGGGGGCAAACGTTGACCTGATAACCCTGAAAAACAGCAATCCTGCTAAAAAAAAAAGAAGGAAAAAAACCTGCTCTTACTGGCCAGAATGAAATGCTAATAAGAATATATTGGCTCATCTGTTCTGTTTGATTCAATACTGTTACAGCACTGCAAAAAAAAAATTCCCTTATCCAGCACACCCTCAACTTGAACAAAGATAGTCTCCTGACAGTATGAAAGAATGGCATCACACTGTATCCTGCAGGCTTGTGTTTCCAATAAACATCAGGCTGGTTTAATACATTTCACTGGAACAACGATAGCGCCACACAGCAGGGCTTGGAATATGCTTTCGGCTATCTCCTATACAGCAGGGAGACAATGATTGATCAGTCTCGCCTCTTGTTTGTGACTTGCTGCTGTCAGTCACAGGCTGTGCTCGTTTTTATCACCCAAGCTAAAGCATCCTCAGACAATCTGTATAGACCAGATTTTAAGGTTTTCCAGGTACAACACACCTGGTTCAAATCAATGGCTCATTAACAAGCAGGTGGAAAAGATTAAAAAAACTTATTGAATATCTTCATTTGAATCAGGTGTGTTGCACCAGGAAAACCCTAAAAGCTTCTGGATGGTAGCCATTCAGAATCGAAGTTGGTGACCACTGGTGTATAGACCCAGAGATGGTGGGTGAAAGGTTGTCCCTTATTGACACATCAAGAACATGCTTTTCTCATTTTTTATATACTTCTGATTCTAATTGTCATTCATAATTATCTAACAGTTATTTTTATACTGATACTATCATAATAAAAAAGGAGGCCAAAATGTCCAAGACAAATACAAAGCAAAACAAACAAAAAAATATTTACAGAAAGCCTGAGATTATGACAGCATTGTCTGATAGACAATTGAACCTGAATGTGAAGATGTGAATGTACAGAAAGTCAGAATAAACTCAATGGAAAGTTGCCAAAATGACAGTTTACAAAATTCTGTAACAGATTGGATTCCTGAATCTCTATTCTGTAAATATGTGAGTTTATGTTTGCATTTATTTCCAGTCATGCAATGGTTAAGATTACTTTAAACTAGTATAACAACATAAGCAGGTGAGTGGAGCTATGCATAAGAGTCCAACCTGTCTATTTAACTGGACCGCTGTCCTTGACCCAGTATAAATACACTGGAGGGAAATGTAGACAATGACCAAAGTATGTCACTACTGCTATACTAAGAAATGTGGCCATTATGATATAAGTATTTGATTCTTCTGGTTGACTTGCAATGTAAATGCTGATTTATGCTGAAATTAATCTTGAGGACTGATCAAATGAAAATAGAAGGTTTTATCAGCCATGGATGAAGGTTTGAATAAATGAAGAAAAGGCAGCTGTTTTATGTAAAGAACAGCACGGTTTGGTTACGCTGATGTTGCAGTTCCACAAAGTGGGAAAAGTATAAATAACCACTAGAAATCTGTAAAATATAATTCAGAATAATATATTTATAATAATATTCCAAAGCACAAGTTAAAATCTGCTGTGTGCTCCATCAGGCCACACTTAGGTAAAGTTTTGGTCTCTATAGACTGAATGAGCAAAGATTCCCAATAACAGAAAGATTCTTAGTTTTGACTTAATTCATTTTCTCTGCACAGCACAGCTTTTTAACAATCACTCTTATAGTCTCTGTTCTCCTGCATGGCTCACTACATAATTGGTTATTTCACCTTACAAATAGTCACTCAACTCTGTGGAAAGGCTAAAAGATCACTACTTTTTATTCCCAAAGAAAACAGACCAGAGTAAGTTCCAATCAAGCTATGTCTTACAGTCAGGGTTTAGACAGCATCACAGCACTGACATCTGACTAAAGTCTGACACATTGCTGCATACAAACAAACAATGGAAAAATGTCTTGTTACATTTGATACAGTTGACCACCATAAATTACTCCACTGTCTGGAGAGCAAGGTGGGCCGCTTGGGCATTGTACTGAATTAGTTAAAAACCCACTCGGGGAACAGGAAGTACTTTGTTTTGAAAGGTAACTTTATATCTGAGCAGACAAAAATTGCATGTGGAGTTCCCCAATCCCATACTAGGACCTGTTTTGTTTGACATCTACATGCTCCTAAAGGCACAGATCATACAGAACATTAGTTACATAGCTACGCAGATGACACACAGAATTATATTACAGTGTCACACCAGGAGACTGAGGTCTAGTACAGCCATCTTCTACCGCTTATCCGAGGTCGGGTCGCGGGGGCAGCAGCCCAAACTTTCCTCTCCCCAGCCACATTCACCAGCTCATCTGGGGGGACCCCGAGGCGTTCCCAGGCCAGCCGCGAGATGTAATCACTCCAGCGTGTCCTGGGTCTTCCCCGGGGCCTCCTCCCACAGGGAGGCGTCCAGGAAGAATCCTAACCAGATGCCCGAGCCACCTCATCTGGCTCCTCTCGATGCGGAGGAGCAGCGGCTCTACTCTGAGTCCCTC
>JBAMIG010000025.1:4576492-4592296 GCA_037177335.1 Kiunga ballochi
TCTGTCCATAAAGGTTATGAACAGAATCGGTGACAAAGGGCAGCCTTGGCGGACCCCAACCCTCACAGGAAACGAATTTTCCAGTTGATCTAGTACAGGACTAGTACAGGATCTAGGTAAATGCATGGAAGAGATTAATGACTGGAAGTGCGTAAGCTTTCTGCTAAAAACAAAAACTGAGCTGATTGTCTTTGGAATAAAAGAGAAATAACTAGAGGTGATCCCAGAGTTTTGTTACATCTAAACACCACCAACAATGGGCATCATGGTGGACTCAGACCTTAATTTGGAAAAAAAAACATCAAGGCAAGTCAGCTTATCTTAATATATCAAGAGGAAATGATTTGACGTCACAGAAGGACCTAGTCAATGCATTCATCTTCAGTTGGCTGGATTATTTGAATCAATTAGACAACTTTAGCGTATTCAGACCTCTGCTCTTCACCAAAACCAAACAAGTGGACCGCACCAGTCCAGTTCTGAGGTCTTTAAACATGCAGAAGAAATAAAAAGGTAGATTTTTACAGAGGTTTCCACCTGAAACAAATGTTTTTTGTTGAACTCCTTTTAAAAATAAATGTGAATACCTTCATGAATGTGTCCAAACACGTGTAATTTGGGCTGCACTCTTCTCTGAACTGTGTTGAGTAGCTCCATGCATCCAACACGCTGCATCTTCTTTGGGACCCAGTCCAGAAAACCTGCCCACATAGAGATGCAAATCAGATGCCAAAAACTGCTGTTCGCACAAAAACTGCAGATATACGAGAACTGCGGCCCAAAAGGGAACAGCAAAGTGGATTATGTTATAACTTTATTTCATCTTTTTTCCTATGGTTTTTGCTGCTTGTAAATAATAAAAATCAGCAAATACAAACATAAAAAGACCAAGGAGATGACATACAAATAGGTAAATAATCCTCAACAAGGCAATAAATAGCTTGTTGTGATACAGCTCTTCCATTTAAAACATTTAGTTTATTTCATTATGCAGATTAAATGAAAGCAAAACTGTAAGAACCCAAATAAGAAATGAATAAATGAAATAATGACAGGAAGCAAAATCGTTTGTGTTTAATTATCAGTTTGCTTCAATAATGATCACGTTTGTGTTGTTTCAGCAGTTTGTTTAATTGGATGCTTCTGTGGACTTAAACTATTTTCATAAAATGTGAATTTTCCTGACTATATATCACATTTTCAAACCAAGCTCCTTATTTCTGGCTGTTTGTGTGGTGGCAAACTGCTCAGCGCAGCACAAACAACCAACGACTCAGAAAGCGGTCATATAAAATGAAGATCAATCAAAGCCACGCACAGATGCAGACTTCACAGTATGTGTGACAAGGATGAAGCATGGAGTGTTTATAATTTAGTGGCTGTACTGGGAGGAGGAATGCTGCTGGTGCTGAGTCAATAAAAGCATCAAGTTGGAGCAATAAAATGAGTGAGGAGCTCATGCTGCCATTGTTCCTGCCTTCTGTCACTCTGCCCAGACACAAAAAATGAAGCGAATACAAATGAAACGCTACAAAGACAACAAAAGGAAAGCAAATGAGGAAATAAAGTGGAGCGCGGAGTGAACAGTAGAAGCATGAAAACAGAAGAGCTCACTGAGTAAAAGGATCAGATTATAACCAAGTAAAAACATAAATGCTGATATTTAACTTAACAGTTTCACAAAAACCAGTTGAATTTGTACAAACTGAGGGAAAAATATTCCAACTGATGTCACAAATAATTTGTAATTCATGTAGAATTTTAACGTCTGAAGCCACAGAAAGTAAAAAAAAATAGCAAAAGTAAAAACTTAATTATATAATAATTAATTATCATATAATAATAATTATATTTTCTTTTAATTGCTAAATTACTCAAGTTAAATAGAGGTTAAGTATAGCAAAGTCTAGAAAATTTCACAATAATAATTATTATTTATTATTATTATTATGATGATCAATTATTAATAATAATAATATCAAACATTTTAAACAGTTCAATAATATCAATAAAAACAAGATAAAACAGGTTAAAATATTATCAAAGTGAGAATTTAAGCTGCAAAGTTTCTGTGTTGCTCACTGCGTCATAGTTTACTGCTCTGCAACATGACATGCTGCTGCTTTAAATGTTGCTACTGTTGCTGCTGCCTGTCAATGCAGTAATGCTGCATGACGGATTGTAGCCTCCTGCTCCCCCTCTTTTGCTCCCATTTTGGTCAAGTAATAGTTTTTTACAGTATAATGCAGTATATAAAAATCTTACAACTTCAGATGAAAATACAGGCTTTACGTTGCTGTGCAGACAATGAAAAAGAAATGAGAATTTAAAGGGTTGGGTCTTGGGGGTATTTTAATGTGTTTCTTATTTCAAACAGCTGCTGTGTTGGGAACCAAGCCTGTTTTCCTCTTTTTGTCTCACTTTCAGCTTCTTTTTTTCTATGGGCTGTTAACTTCTTCCTCACAGCCAGATAAAGAGGCCATATTTTTCCTCCCTCACCGTGGATACTCGGCTTTATCGCGCCTCGTAAAAGACAGTCACTGTCTGCAGAATGAAATAATCTATCGCTCGTTGCATATTCCTTCTCGCCTTTCGTTCATTTCTTCATTTTGGAAACAATTTAAAAAGTTAAATGTCGACTTATGTCTTCCATTTCCTCTTTCCATCGTTCTCCCACATCAATCCCTATTCTCTTGCCTCTGAGTTAGTGTGTGTCATGCTTTAGTAGCCTGCTGTAGTTGTCCCATATGCTGGTGGCTTATGAGCAGATAGCTGGAGACACTTGGCTAAGCTGAATGGAAAATAAATGGTTGTGTTCAGAGCCGAGACGCAGACACAGAAATCAATCACACACACTTGTCTGAGCACCACAGCTGCAGCGGAAGATGGGGTGTGAAAGTGTGTGTTGGAGTGAGAGAAAAAAAATAATGTGTGTGTGCTTTGCGTGAGAATTTGCATAGAAGATGTCAGTCAGCTTGTGAGTTAGCATTTGTTTCTCCAATTTTTCCAATGTTCTCATGTACCGAGCCTGTGTGGTAAGTGTGTATCAATTAAAATGTGATTACTGGGGTGGCTAATAATCTCCAGTGTCTCCTGGCTGGGAAGAACTGGACCGGACTGTGTCAGACATCGCTGCTTATTCGTCCACTTACCAGAAAAATAGACTTATCCACACCTCCTTCCAAAGGTCTTTTCCATTTACAGTTTTACAGTCTGGAAAAATACAAGTACTAACTCTTAGAAGCCACTTTATTATGTACACCCATAAAGTTGTATGCTAACACAAGGAGCTAATCGGCCACTCACATGGCAGCAATTCTGCATTTAGGCATGTAGCCATGCTGAAGTTCAAACAGAGCATCAAAATGAGAAAAAAGTGGATTTTAATGACTTTACATGGCAGATTAAACTATGTCAGGAAGCTCAAATCATCTCAAACATGTTCACTTTACTCCAGTTACAGTCACCAGATCTGAATCCACAGAGGTACAGGGAAGAACGGGAGATTTCTATCATCAATACAACCGATAAATCTGCCGCAACTCTGGGAAACTATTGGGTTTAAAATCTCCAGGGATCAGGGATCTATCTGGTCACATTTACAGGATGACTGAGGTGAAACTCAACGTGTGTGAGAGCAATATCTTTTATACACACAGGTATTGATAGCTAAATGAAGGCAATACCCCAAACCCACAATTAACTGGAATAAAAGAGTTACGGCAGAATAAGCTAATAAGATGGTGTTCCACACCTAACTGGTTCGGTTCAGGGCTGATAAACTCTGGGGATGTGGCTGAAGTGTTTTTTTTCTCGAAGGTCCTCACAGAAATAATGTAAAAGCATTCAGTCATGTAGCAACCAGGAGAAGAGCAAGTCTGATTCTTTGAAAGACGAAAGATAGGAAGTATTAGTGTTTACTTTATATACTTTCAGCACATGAAACACTGGAGATCCATCTCATAAAGGAGATTATTTACCAGTTAGGAGGTGTGGGATCCCTACAGAGTGGTTTCAAGTAACCTGGGTTCAGGTCCTCAGTCAGTGGTGAACCACCGTCAGTCATTAGAAAAGCCCAGTGCTCTCTCATACAGAAATGGGTCAAATACTGAGCTGTATTCCCTAAACAAGATGAATAAATTATGTAATGATACTTTTTTTGCAGAAATAGTTTTACCCGTCTCTTTTAGAAAAATCAAACTTTATAAGCGTAATTGCTCCGTTTTTGCAGTTTGTTTAGTTAAAAGAACATTGATGTTCAAAGTATAAACGCATCGTGTGTAATATTTTATAGCTATGATTTGCCAAATACAGAGAACAAAGAGGCAAACTGCATTTATGTACTCCCAACACCAAATATCTAACAATGACTTGGCTTTCAGTAACTATAAATTCATTTTAAACTTATCTGCAATCACAGGCGGTCCAGATATTGATCCATATAATCATAGTATGGATGCAAGCCGCATTGTTTATCCTAAAATGCCAACTACTGATCTACTGTTGGATCTATTCTGTAACTTGTGACAGATGGTTTGTACAGTGTTTGGAAAACGACAAGAGTTTCCAAATATGACTTTGCAGATGATTGGATCAACCATCTGCATATTACCATCTATTTTGGGCTCGACTTAACGAGTACGGACAGCGGAGTGGAGGCATTTGATTACTGAAATTCTTGCCAAAGTCAGCAGTGACCACATCTTTTCATAGTTAAAACAGATTTATAGCTGCTACGTTGCTGAAAACGTATAGCAAGGTAAGTCTGTCATGATCCTAATACCTTGTATCCTATAAAAGTCCAAATGACAAATTAAATGGAAGAGGCTGCATGTTGGTGTGGTGTTTAGCGCTACAGCCTCACATAGAAAAAGTCACTGGTTTGACTTGGACAGTGGACTTTCTGTGAAGAATTAGGGTCTTTGTGTCCTTGTATGATTCTCTACTGGTGCTTTTTTAAATCTTTCCATTTCCATCCAACCAGTGTTTGATTAGTTTTTACCTGTCAAAGACTGGAAATACTATTTCTAATTTACTATGAATGCAACATCAGGAAAGGGTAGGTACAAATATAGATGAAAATATTGACTATATGAGTAGCTGTTCTTGATGTTAGCCACTAAAGACCTAAAATTACAAATAAGAAGTGATAAAGTTTAAAGTTTATAGTTGATTTAGATGGAGATGCCATGCAGCTGCTAGCATAAACATGCTAGCATTAACATGCTAGCAGCTGCATGAACATGTGTGTATTTACAATGTTGATCTATAAACCATTAACTGCCCATGATTTAAGTGAGGATAAAGGAAATGTAAGAATTTAAAGAAAAAATGTGTTACTCCAGGTCTCCAGTCGTTAACTGTTTTTTCATGATGTACTCTGATGGTTATTACTACCGACCCCAAACATAAAGCAAAGTTAGCTCATAGATCACCCTACACTTGTGTTATGTTGCCCAAAAGGCCCCAGCAAACCCTGCATTGTTTAAAGGGGTTGATATATCACTTCTAATGCAAAATACCTATATATATAGTTCTTCTAAATCCAACTGCATTTAAACATGTCATTGTTATTGTTTTTATTAAGAGTTTCACTTTAATCCATAACAGCTAAGCACCGGACAGGCCACAAACTGTAACAAACTGTTATAGATCTAAAATATATATGTTAATGGGTGTAATATAATCTTTAAGTGTCATAAGATAAAATAAAATTCACACATAAAAAAAAGTATTATTTTACTGACAATGTGAGTTTGTGTTTTTGGAAGCATTGTGTGATGTGATGTGTGTCTCACCCAGTGGGGGGCAGTGTGTGACCAGGATGTCCGTGTTGTCTGGGATCTGGTTCCACTTGTCTAAAAGAGCCTGACCTCTTGGCAGGTTAAAGCCCCAGCCATAGTACCATGGTTGCCTGCAGGGAAAGCAGAAACACAGAAATTAAGAATATTTATATAATATTATATATCCTCATGTATTTGACTTCACAGCAGCTGAGACGGAACAAATGACACGCACTTCTTTAGATTGATAACCCTTTACGTTTATAACACTGGTACAATGATGGAAATTAAACAGATAGTAATGTTGTGAGAGAGACAAACAGTTAAGTCATAATAAAAAATAAAAAAAACCTCGAAACAGTACAGGTGTTATTCCAGAGGTGCGAGCAGGAAGGGAAACATCTCCTGCTCTGCTTGCTGGGACGGACTAAATGTGATGTGTGTTCAAACTGAGGTTGCTTTAAAAAAAATACAAGACATGTATCTGATCTAGTACCACATATAAAAGTAATCTGGGTCATATGCTTTTTTTAAAAAAGGTGACTTATGCTTTGAATTATCCAACAAAAAGAACAGATATGAATCACACTTAGACAAAAATGTAAGATTTAGAACATGACCAACAGGTTCTCTCAGTGTAACTAGTTACGGTGGGTTTCATCTTGTGAACACAAAATTCAGATTTTCCAGAGATAGCTGGATAAATTCAATCCTCAATCCAAATGAGTGCTATAATTTCAATATTATTGAAAATATTCCATTACACCAGGGACAAATGGTAAAAAAAAAATTCTAATCATGGCTGCCTTCAGCTTCCGTAGACAATACATGCGCACATAAAAACTGGAACACGGATCAATATTATATACATGATGAGACAATACTAAAACAGTTCAAATGAATATTTATAATAATGGAAACATTGCAGCATGAACAGATTGTTGAACAACTGTTGAACTTTGCAAGCAGTCAGGATGAATCTTTTCACAATAACCCTTTTATTACCTCCTCAAGTTGTCTCCAACATTAAGAATCGGCTTAAAGATTCATAAGTCACTTCTTTAGATTTGTGGCTCTTAGCCGAGACAAAACTTTGATCGCCAAATTCTATTGAGGTTGACAGGTAACACTGGTCCTCTTTATCTCAAACAGATTTACGGATGGTTGTCTCAGTTCATGGTGCCAGAGCTTCATCCTTCTTGGTGTGTGGTTCAACCTACAGGATGAGAAAATACTCATGGCCTCATGACGAGCAGCCTTCTAGGAATCAAATGGCCTGCAGGGATCTGGCAGAAAGATAAATCAAACATCTCTTTGATCGTAGTCGGTGATGGAGCTCGCAGTGACAGGAAGACAAGGGAAGAAAAAGGGATAAATGAGAAAAGAACCTAAGAGGAGGAGGAGGAAAGCCTTGATGGCTTGGGCTGACTTTGATAGCCAACTCTTCGGCTGTGAGTGACGGAAATTAACATGTCACTTACAATCTGTGCTCCGATCCATCTTCCTTTAAAACACACAGCACATGTGTGTGTGTTTGTGCGCGTGTGTGTGTGTGCAACTACAGGCGACAATGTCTGTCACTAAAGGCGTCCAAGCGGCTTCTTATAAATTGCTGAATTCAGTCACTTGAACAGCCGACTTTATCGAAAGAGGTGCTCCTGATGCATCCGATGTGGATTCTTTAAAAATCATTTCCAGCGTTCACCAAACGCGTAAAAGCAGATGTGGAGACTAAAAGATCTTCTGAGAAGAAACACCTGTCACAAACACTATGTCCTCAATTAAGAAAGCGAAAAGTTGGGACTCACAGGTCATAGGAGCAGATGGAGCGGGCCAAACACATGCAACAGGGCATTATGGGAAATCACATGACATTTCATCTGGGACTCGTGAGATTAGAATCCTTTCTCTGACTGAATTTCAGAGCTCAAACACTTCTGACGAATGATTCAGTTCTTCCCACAAACCTTATTTCAATTATTTACACTACGAATATTAAAACATTTAAACTGGCCTTAGCATATTAATAGAGCCCGATGGACATGGATGTAATATTTATGTCTATCTTAACACGGACGTCTCTGCTAAAGTGGAACGAGCTCAGCCGTGCCATTGATGCTCCGGATTTCATTTTTAATGATGAAGAGAGAAGAAAGCAGGAACAAAAGGTAAGAGTCATCACTGACTATTCATTTTAGCAAGATAAATAAGAGCAAAGAAATACTCATGAGGGTCATGGAATTATGCTCCTAGTTTGTGGCAGTTTAATTTAACAGTGTGCACTCGCTGAAGCATCTTGCATTTTTTTCCAGTAGCATTTAGCATCGCTTAGCATGTAGTCGTGAGATGGTTTTGCTAATTCTTCAAGTCAAAGCTAACAGCGTCTTTACGGTGAGGGAGTTTAGTCCTAAACTACACCGCACATTATTATTGCGCCTTTGATGAGACGATGCAAAGTTAAGTTTGAGTTGGTTCTTAAACTGTTTTGCTATTGTTACAGGATACTTCGGGTGTTCAAACCTCTGGGATAGAAAAACGGTTCTTCTTAAGAGTTTGTCCATACGATGTTTTTATTCAAGCTAACAGCATTTTCCAGGGATCTGTCCATAATTCACACACCCTCAGCCTGATGCTGCTGAAGTCATTCTGAGTTGGTGGGATTTTTTAGGCCTTTTTACACTGAATAATCAGCTAGACTTGGAGTAATTGGAGAGTAACTCTCTTCAGCATTCAGTCAGTCTGAGTTTGCTTTCACACTGCACTTCGTTAAATGAGCCCAGCATTTTGAATACCCCCCCCCCCCTCTCCCCCCGACATGGCACTGCATAACTATTCATGCAACTTCACAGCAAAAAGGAGATAAACACAGAAACACTCACTGCTGTTCAGCTTTTTTTTGTCTTGAAAATTAATATTAGCATCTTTTACATTTTGGGACCAGAGACTAAGTTTGGATTACATTAGAAATGTATTTAATCTGTGTGTGTTTCAAGAAGCGCATTATAAATGTAAATTTATAATGGATATTTTAATGCTTGATGAAGTTATGAATATATTTTATCATGTGTTTTTTTTTTTTTTAAAGATCAGGCATTTTTGGGTCTGCTATATGAAAAAGAACACAAATAATTTAAATGAAGTTACAATGCAGCAAACAGACAAAGTGTGTAAATACATCTTATAGGCACCAAACAACCAGAAAAATGTAATTGAATGATATCTTAACCTCCAAACATCCCTTTCAGTTCATCCCAGTTTCCTTTAAAACACTATGATAACGACTTGATGCATTTTCAGGTTTACATTTATAAAAACTTGAGTGGATTTTGAATGCATACTGCAACTTTGTGTTGTCACCGAGGAAATGAGCTCCGGTTGGAAAATCTTTGCAAAGTTGCCAGAAAATCTGCTGAATGCATTCTCAGTTAATAAAACAGTACATTTTGCACTCTTAATATCGGCTCATTTACATTATACAAAGTGCTTTCTTGAAGTATTTCTCATTTAAACACAAACAACATGCATATAGCTGTAAATGTTGAAGGTCCTTTAAGGTGTCTAAAAAAAGAACAACATAAAATAAAACAAAAATAAAAGTTCTGTACCTGGTTTTCAGTCTTTATTTTGTGTTTCCAAAGCTCCAGATTTCTGCGTTCCTTCATTAACGACCCCTTCCACATCAACATTTGTGCTGGGAATGTTTAGTTAGGTTCTGATCCTCCATTACTCCTAAATAAAAAGACCATTCTGGCTGACACTGCGTCACAACATGATCCATTCATTTCCTGCATTCTGTCTTTTGTTAATCTCTGACATCCAACAACCACAGAGCCTTGAGTTGCACCAGAACGTCAGCTCAAGTTGTGCTGCCCCAGTGCAGCTTCTCAGACAAACAACCTTTTGTTTATGGGTGAGAGCTGCAGGATCAACTGTGAGATGTTTATAATACCTCCAGTTAATCTCCAAAGTGAGAAGAAAATGCAGAAAAAGCACTAAAACTAAACATTTCCATGGATGTTTTTATCCATATTCCTTAGAAAAAGTAAAATAACAGATTTGACTAAATTTAAGTTGCATCTTCACACCAGATTTTTGTGTTAAGGATGATAAGTACATATTGTATTTTAGATGTGATATATTAATAGACGTGGATTGCCTATAATGCAAACACCTGCAATCCTGCACAATGCGTAATCTTATTTAATGACAGCTCAGAACAATAAATCAGCTGCGATCATAATGGTGGCTTTAAAATCCTTGTGATGTGATGACAAAGACTCCTCTGCAAAGTATTTATCCTTTATGGTGCTGCATCCACCTGCAAGTTCCAAATGCAAACACTTCCTCAACATAAACTATAAGAGATTTTTAAGACCTTGTAAATCCTGCTAAAGTAAAAAAAAAAAAAAAAACAAGTTTGTCATCAAGTTCCTCCAAAAACACTAACAGTCATTTTGTCAGCAGAGGATTAAAGTGTTCAGAATAAAGCTCTGCTGCTAGCTTTAATTTTCTCCCATCAATCATTCTGTGAAGGAAGCTGTCACTCTCTTTCAAAGGGTTTATATCTCGTTTTGCAGCAAAGCATTTTACAATGTCCGCGGTGCCAGAAAATTGTGTCTGTGCTGACTGTAGGCGTCTCCAGCGCAGTTACTAAAAGAAGATTATCTCTGGCAAAGAATTGAGCACAGTTTCTCTCTCTAAAATAAAAAAATAAAATAAAAGGAGTTTGCTGTGAAAACCAGAGAATTACTGAATGTAATTCCAGGGATAATATTCCCAGCTCCAGAATAATGATGTTTTCATCAGGTGGGGATTACAGTGGTGCAAGTGATTTGTGTTAACTTACAGGAGATGAATGAAGCGGGTAGGCAAAGTCTTGAGCACATTAAATATTCTGTCACTGTAGCTAGATGGTGTTTGCTGCAGGGTTTATGAAAACAGGAGAAAACAGATGTTTATGCTAAAGGATCCGGTCCCTAGGCACACATTCAAGTTGCACACTGGGAGCAAAACAAGTGTTCAAACTATTACTTTCGCCTGCTCACTCTGGGTTTATTTTTCCTGAGGACAAGAGGAAAAGTCAAACCTAACACTTAATCTTGAATGAATATGAATGTTTTATCACAACAAAGGCAATGCACCATCATGGTTTATTTGTGCACATTTGAATGCATCTTCTCTAACAGGGAACCATTGATACTATTGGGGTAAGTCCGTGATTGATTGAACGCCTCTGCTGAGAGCTGAGCATCCATACCTGCTTTTCATGTTCTCTTCTCCCTAATTTGCTCCATCTTCATCTCAACACCTTTCCTTGTCTTTTTTCCTCTGGTTTCATCTCTCACTTTCTCCTCATTGCTTCCCCTCACACAGCCTGACAGATGACCTGCTATCAGCACAATCTTCAGTGGTTCAAAAGCATTCAGAGAGTAAAAATATATCAAATAGGAATAAAAGTGCACAAATAAACTGCAAGGTAAAAATGTTACATGATAACAGAACTCTCTGAACACCAGTCCTTCAAGTTCATTTAAATGATGGAGGGAAAATTAAATAATCGATCCACCGGAGTCCAGTTTGTACTTTCAGGAGAATTATTTTGATTATGACCCACTAAATCACCCCATCACAAACTTTAAAATGTTATCAATTTGTTTCTTAATATAAAACACAATGTAGCCAATCACAACTCAGACTTGAAGACAGGGTCAAGATGACTTGTTGAGGCTTAAAATGAGCATCAGAATAAAGACGATTCAGACTGGCTGAAAGAACAGTCAGGAAGAGAAAAATATAAAGATGCCTGAACAAAAATACTTATTAAAAACAGACCCTTCAGAGAACACGGACACTCTCCTCCCACCTCATTTCCTCAAACAAGAGAGAGTTTGTATCTTTTACTACTAAAAAGCTGAACCAACAACATCAGCTATGACAACCAGCATCAGCAACACCACCACTCCCTGACCGGGTGACAACATAGTAAAAAAATTAAAGCAAAGACAAAGGAATCTGAACAAATTGCATGCAGGTAGAATTTTAAAAAAGGTCAATGTTTGCTGTGGTTTTAATAAGGAACAAGCGACACTTGAGAAAAGCAGTCGTACTTTCCTCCCATCCCTCCCACACAATGGGACTCACAGCACTCGTTTCTGCTAATTTCACAGTTGCACCTCAACGAGATGGTAGTGCTCCTGGATGCGGCTGCAGCACTACTATAGCCTGTGGTGGTACATGGCAAGCATGCGCACGTTTCATTGGTCTGCCCACTCAGCTCAGCAGGGAGGCTTGTCAGAGAGACTCAGAGCGGGAACAAGTTGTTTAATATGTTAAAAAGACACAAGTTCACACACTCTTTTTAAGACTCAAACTTCTTTAGACACATGCCATGTAATCCTTAATCATGCACATGAGGTTAAATCATAGAAAGAAACACTTTCCATGACAGTCATGTCAGCATGGATGGTTAAATCCTCAATAAGAGCAGCAGAGGGCAAAAAGAACCACTGATGAGTTTTATGGACAAAAAGGCAGATTATGCTTTACTAATGATTATAGACTGGTTTACATTTGGTGTAGATATACAGACAACAAAAATCAGCAGGTTCATGGATTGTTCTGCAAAATCAGCTGATGCAAAGCGTTTTATGAGTATAAGCGCAACACCAAGCCTAACAGGCAACTCAAAGGCCATTGTGTTAGATTACATTTTTTCTTATCATTCAGAGTATAAAGTAAGCATGTGTATTTATATCTCTCCTTTCTATATCAATAAGACCCAGAAAACAAGATGATTATTGTATAGTTTGGTTTTAAATGACACTTTTGTTTGATGCCTGTATGTACAAAGATATGGAGGCATGAGGATTATATGTTTGTATATGACCATCATCAGTTGCTGGCTCATTAATCAAAATAGCAGATTTCCTTGGTGTAAAAACTGTTACGTTATGTTAGTTGTGTGTAAAAATTAAGCAGTTGTCCATTTTATAATGATAAATGTTGCAATTTAATCCCCATTTACAGATAATTAAACAAAGTAGGATGTTTTGCGGTTAACCTATGCTGACAGGGAGGTTGATATTATCAGGTAAGAGCAAGTTTATTTGTATATATTTCCTCTTGAGCGTTTGTTTGATATCGTTCCTGAATAAAAACCTCTATAACTCAAACACTAGACTTAAGTTTTTTTCCTACCCTTGATTGAATTTCTTTAGATAAATGTCATTGTGAAAGTAGTTTAAACAATCTTTAAAAACAAAAAAAAAACCCTTTGACAAATTTAGGGATTTGTTTCCAACCTGTCTGAAAAGAGAAAAGGTCATTTGCGGTTCATTCTTCTGCCCTTGCTGTGGCCTTGGTTCCACCTGTGTGGCGGTAACACACCTCCATCCAGAAAGACAGATTGGAGACATATTGGCCCTCAGCATGACTTATGTAACTCACAGCAGGCTTCAGCACTCTCACACAAACATACACAAAGAAATTCAAAGAAAGGAAAGAAAAGAAGAGCTTGTGATGTGCACGGTTTTACAAATGTATGACTGTACGCGTGCACGTGCAAGAGACAGATCTGCTTAATGTTGTAATTGTTGGTGAGCAGTGAGTGCAGCGAGGGTCTCAGCAGACAACGCTGGAAGGATTAGAAGACTGCCAGAGCTCTGATCTACACACAGTGTTATACCAGACACTGTCTTCCCTCCACTGACACACACATATATAAATACACACACATACACACACACACAAATGTGCACTCACTCAGCAGTGGGGCCAATTGGGTTTAGTTTGATTATAAGTATCCAAGCATCCTGTGAAATCTGGAGAAAGACATTTTGGCATCACAGGGCCCATCTGTGGGACAGAGAGTGGGGACATCTGTCCATTTGACACACACACATACACACACACACTGAGTGAGATTCATCAAGGAAACAGTGAGAGGACACCAAGAAATGCAATAGAAGCGCGTTTCCCTGATCTGTGTGTATGCATGTGTGTGTGAGCACTAATTTAGAAGCACTAATACACACAAAAATGTGAGAATGACATTAGGGTTTGCTACTCATGCGTATATCTAACAGTGCTTTACACACTTTACTCATAAAATATTACACAACTGTTTTGAGACTGTAATATATTTTAACATTTATCTTTATTGTAATATTAATTAGTGAACAGAATAACTGTATGACATGACGGTATTAATGTGCTCAGAAGGGACACTTAAAGTGCTTTTGTGTCATTAATAAAAACAAAAATCAGTTTTTGTACTCCAGCAGAAGTCATCTTTAAATGCACTGCGTGCTTCATCTTATTATATTCCTGTATATTTTACATACTGTTCAAATGTCCCATGCTTTGCAAGCTAGCAACAAAAATTATAGATGAAATATTCTCCTTTGTTGCACTTATCAGTAATATAATTACAAAATAAAACAAAATCAAACCTGTTGGACTCAATGTAATCAGAACAACCATCTTGTAGAAACATGGCAGCTGAGTTGTTGACAGTTCATTTCATAAGCAGGAATTTTAGCTACGCTGGTAGCCATTGTTGTTTTGAAGCAATAGCTTTTGTAAAGCTTAGCTTGCAAATATTTCACAGTATAAAATTCACCACTTTGGCCCCATTCATCCAGAAACTAAAGATTTCTATGAAGTCCTGCTGTTATGTTAGCTGTGTGAAGCTCACAAGAGTCCGAACAATTGATTTAAAACTTGGTTTCTATTTAGTTATTCCAGCACACAGACTGATTCAATTAGGTCTCAAGTAATAAAATCCTTATTTGTGAAAACAGCTGGTGTATGATAACTAGAACCACTCAAATCAACAACAGTCAGCCAATCTAGCAACTAGCATGCTAGCTAGTTGAATACAGCCCCTTTTAGTGTGTCAGATTAGCTCCAATTATGTATTTATATCAGAAGTGAAATTGTTAAACTATAACCATTTATGCATGTTTTATTTATTCATTTTATTTGAATTTTTTTTTGTTTATTTCCTGCTTCATCATATCAGATTTAATAAAGCAAATCTCATAACCAATTTCCCAGGTTGTGCACAACCTTGTTAATGAGTTATTAATTTAATACGGATAAGTGTGAGCAGGAAATGTATAAAAGATGTAGGACAGTGGCCCCTGAAGACCAGAGTCCTGTTTGAATATCTAAGCAGCTCAACAAGAAGTGTTCAAAGTTTAAAACTGTAAAAAAATGTCATGATGTTAACCAAACACTGAAGTTATTTCACAGAAACCTCTTCACACTGCAATATATTATTCATACAGCTGAAAGGTTTTTTTGATGGATAGTATAAGCTATAAATGCAGATTGTGTGCATTGAAGCACCTCTGGCAGATCCCAGTCTCCCTGATGTTTCCTATTTTTAATAAGAATCTATCATGTTGTGCAAAGAAGAATGAGTGTGAAGCATGGGGGAACTTTAGCTATGAGAAATGACAGACAAAGAAAAGTCTAAGTTGTGAAAGAAAGACAAAACAGAGGTAAAAGCGGGATATCGAGCGGCATACAGAGAGAGGGAATAAACGCAGACATACGAGTTAATTCTCCTGTTCCTGCTCTCCTCTGCCTCGCTGACACACTTCCTCTCCTTTTTTTCTCTCACTGCCTGGTTTTTGTCTCCAATCAATTTGGATGTCAGCATCCAAAACTGATTGTAGTCGTCCTGAAACGGACAGATCTGTGTCAGTTCAGATGAGCCGGACCAACAGGGAGTCGGATCGAGCTATTTGTTGATTTAGTGTTAAACTGCAGACTGAGATAAAAACATTTTCCTCTGAAAGCAGAAACATACACCTAAAAATTTCAACTGATTTTCTGCTTTAAGACTTCAATTTATATATATATATATATACACATATATATACACATATACATATATATATATGCACATATACATATATATATATATGCACATATACATATATATATATATACACATATACATATATATATATATATACACATATACATATATATATATATACACATATACATA
>JBAMIG010000025.1:4598117-4612347 GCA_037177335.1 Kiunga ballochi
AGGAGGGCGGGGAAAATGACAAGTTCTTTATTTTCTTATTTTTCCTCTGCCAATCCCATTAAAGAAGCATTTCCTAATGTTTATTGTTCATAAGCTACTTTATTATGGTCTTATAGGGATGAAGGTGTGATACGTGATGGAAGGAAGGAGTGGGAAAGAGGGAGGCAGAAGGGATAAAGACCCAAGGGGATGAGTGGAAGCGAATCTCTGAATCAGATGTTAGTTTTTGTGTGCTTTGGTAACTAAACCTAGGACGCATGAACTCTAAATCTGTCTTTTTTTTGTTATCTTTTAATAGAGCGCACCAGTGGAGGAATCATAACAAATTGTGGATACATGACATAACTATAATACCACCTGCAGCGGCTTGCAGATATAATAATTTTATCTTTAAAAAAAAAGACTTAATTTAAAAATAGAAAAAAAAGGCTAAAAGTGATGTGTGCACATTTGCCCAAAGTCAGCACTTTGAGCCTTTTGCAGAAACTTCAGCTGCAAGTTAGAGTGAGCTCCATACATCCAACCACCAGGATCTTTCCCACTTTAAAAATAAAACTGCCAGCTCCTTCCAGTGTGATGGTGCCACATCTTTCAGCCATGCCACTGGTTGCCTTGTGTTTGATCATGGCACTGCATTATCTCTAAAGACACCCCCCCTTAAACCAATCAGCAGTTTGTTTAGGGTCACTGCCCTGGTGGAGGGTCAGTCTCAGATAAACCAAAATGAGCTGTATTTAGCATCATTAATCATTGCCAAATTCTTACCAATTTTCCAGTTTCTGCAGTTGAAAATCTTTCTCTCTCACACACACACACACACATTATATACATACATACATATATATATACATATATATACATATATACATATACATACAAATATATATATGTGTGTGTATATATATATATAAATATATATATAGTAAAATATGTCTTAAATATGTGGTTGCATTCATCTTTCATATGTATCCTTTTAAATTCCAGTGTGCAATAAACACAAATTGTTGTCAATGCACTAAAAACTAAAAAGACTCTCCTATTTTTCCTCTCCATCATTCCAAAGACTTTTTCTGAAGTTTTTCCTCAATAGAGCGAGTACAAAGCAAACTCCAAAAGCTCAAGCGGGACCAACGGTTACTTTACACCACTGCCATCACCACCATCATTAAACTCATTATCATTAAAGAAAAAGCTTGTTGTGGTGCCGTTGCCTCTCCTACACCCCTCCCCCTTTCTCCTTTACTTTTAGTAGCCGTGAAAACATCCAAGTTAATTAAAACAAGTGAGAGTCCCTTCCATTTCCTGCTCATCAGCGAGGACAAGCCATCAAACACCAAGCACGTAGTCCGTTTCTGTCAAATGAGAGCAAAGGAATAGAAGATGGACGAGGAAAGAAAGGAGGGAGGAGGAGGAAGGAGGAAGAAAAACGATCTCTCTTCATCTCTTTAGTTTTTGATGAGCTTTCTTAATTGGGCCACTATAGAAGGAGAAATGAATCCTCAATAATTAAAAAATCTAATTAAGGAGTCTTTTGCATCTCCATCCTTAATTATTCCACGCGGAGCAGCGGGGAGCGATACATTTTTGCTGTTTTTCCATTTAAAGCAGAAAACGAGGTCTCTGGCTTTCTCTCCCCCGTCACTCGGCACAAAATCCCCATCAACAAATGGACTACTTTGTCTCCATCCCAGTGTAAATCCATCAGTGTAATACAGGATTCCTCAGAGACCATCATAGCAGACTTTTAATAAGGTTTAACATACTAAAGCCAACATATCTTCTCTCCATCTCATCTTGTGTCATAACCTTTACGTTTTCAGCCTCAATCGAAACCTTTTGAAAGGAGTAAAACATGAAATGCACCTTTTCTTGATTTGACCCGTGTCTTCATCATTCAAGAATAACATGTAGGGTTTAAACTCAAGTTTCCAACCCCATTCATTTCAGAATTGCCCCCTAAAAATGCAATTATTTCAAACATCTGTCAGTAAGCCCCAAGCCAAACAGGCACCCATCAAGGCTTTACATGTCAGCTGTTACCTGGAAAAAGACTCATTTTGGCTTTAAAAAAGAGACAATAACTCAAAAAACATCCATCTTTTGTGTTAAAGTCTGAATTATTTTATTTTTCAGCTTTAAGCGATAAGAACGCATTTAAAAACCATTTTTTTGCATCATAATTTCCTTAAATAAAAAAATAAAAGCAAAAGGCAGAATGTCCCTCAATTCAATCCAGCGTGCAGCTATTAATCATTTATGTGAGACATTTACGGTGATACAGAGGAGTTTAGACTCTTGCTTCTTTAGTGTTGGATCAGTTTATTAAGGTTTGAGCATTCATTACTCAGCAGCTCTCCTCAGCACTATAACACTATTTAAATTTGCTCAAAGCTTTGATCAGTCTATAGGCGAAACATTGATTCTTTTCCATTTGTTTTTGCTGTATTTGGGATTACCGTCCTGTTGCGTAATCCATGTTTAACCAAGCTTCAGCAATAAGAATAAAGCCTCACAATGGATCCATGGAAATCTTTGTGTACAGAGGAGCACATGCCTTAGGCTGCAACAAAAGCCCAAATCATCAGCCCTCCACTGCCGTATGCAACGTTATGTTCATTATGACCAGACATGTCCATTGTGATCTAGTCTATCCAAAGGTCCTCATTCCAACATTGTGATTTAATTGGCTAATTTCTGGTCAGATGTATTTATACTGGGCCTTTTTACAAGAAAGTTAATACAAACCCCGAAAAATGACACACGTGGGGAAACTAATAGATTCTCTTTTGATTGAAGAGTTTGTTTCGGTCCTTAAATGTGAACTTATAGGATCATCTTCCCAGCTAGCCTGCTACATAGGCTACAGCACAGAAAAGAAACATGTGAGTGATGGGGAAGAGAGGATGAGTAAGGATCCAAAGAAAATGGAAAGAATTACCGAGACATATAGGAACGAGATGGAAAGAACGAGGAAAGAGATGCTGCAATCAGCAGGAAAGCAAAACTCTGGGTGAGATAGCAGGCTAGCAGTAAAGCTAGCAGTAGATAGAGAACAAGGACAGAAGCTTTCTACCCAGATACAACAACTGGTTTCCTCTGATTTCGTATTTCACTTTATGGTAACATTCAATGATATAAATCATAATAGTTCCGTTTCCATGACAGTTTTTAACTAAATAAAAGTGATATTAGTGATAATTTAACATCTGCATGTGTTTTCACTCAACAGTGTTTAAGGTCGCCATGTGGCATCATTATGGCGTTTCCCACTTGCTGCAGAAAAGTTTACTTTTCCCTGTTTGCTGCATTCGGCTATAAACCAGTCACATGACTTCCCGAGTCAGTTAATGCAAAAAGAAAGAAAAAGAAGTGCCTCCATCACATTGTGAATAGAAATATCTGTAAAGCCACTTAAGAGCGTAAAAGCAGAGTTGTGTGTTTTTTAATGTAGGTTTTGCCATTATTGGATTTTTATTGTCATATTTAGCTGGAAATGCAGCTAATTTCAAATATTTTTCTAGATTTTTTCATTAATTGAATATAGCTTTTCAGAAATGTGGGTTAACTTGGCTGTAAAGACCTAAAGTAGTCAAAGAAGACAGAGAAAAACGCTAATTGTGGGCATTTAGATTACAATACAAAAGATCACTGCTGCCAGACTCAACCTGCATGATTTTTATTAACATTATAGTACATCCTTTAATCCTCTCTCACATATTATACCAGTCTTTTCTAATCAGCACTCCCAAAAATGGCTTTTTTTTTTTTTTTACAATATAAAGGGGCATTACTAGGTCAACATGATACTAAAAAGACTCAATGCAGTGGACACAGACATGTTTTTAAGTGAGTTTAGGATAAAAATGTCCATCATTAAACAATACTGATGCCCATATGAAGAAATGTTTTGTTTAATTTGTGATGGTTTTTAGCACAATGACGTTAATGCGTTGCATCCTGTATTGACTCATTTTTAAGCCATAATAGTTAAATAAACTTATGCTTATTAGTAAAAAGTGAATCTTCTATCTGTGAACTAATTAGATGTCAGATTTTTCTTTCTTAAATGTCTCCTGTTTAGGAAAATATACTCCAACCCTTTCCATTTAAAATCAACACACAAAGAAGAATTAATTATTCCTGCGGAGGCTTTAATGAGAAAGGATGTTTTTACTAGTCTTTCTGTCAGACATCAGTTTGTTCTTAATTGGCTGCTGATGAAGAAAGACTGCACAGAGCGAGAAGCTCATACTCATGTCTGCATTTGTGCTGATAGAGGAGCAAATCCACGAGTGTGTGAAGCCGTGCGTCCTGGCCATAAAGCTCATTATTAATAATGACTCAGATGTCATTTGCTAAGGTTGCCAGATTGGTCTCTGCTGCTGAGAATCTAAGTTGCTAAATTATGAGTAGAGACTCTTTCCGAGATGCCGAACAAAGATCTTTTCTACATTACCAGCTGGTGGACTTATTAAGTAAACTCTGTGTGATAGCTTAATTTTCAAAGTAGATTTTTTTTCTTTGTAAAGCGACATCAGAAAGATGGAGCTTCAATTCAGATGCATTTAGAAGAGATGGACAAGTCCTTAAAATTCAGTGCTTACTTTCATTTAGCGTCCTAAAATTTTAATCATAAAGAAGAAACCCCTCCAGCTGAACTGTGATGATTAACTCTGAGCAAAGCTTTAATGCTACAGCTGAATAATCTGCAGCAAACACTTGTTTAATTACACTGTAAAAATCCATGTGATAGTTTTAGAAAAACACAGTCAAATGTGTTTTCTGCAGCCAGACAAACTACCACGGTCACAGTTCACATCCATCACATTTCACAGCTTGATTTGATCACCATGCTGCATTTTCAGCAGTCTGTAAATATTAAGTGTTAAAACGGTAATGATGGCGCATCCAATGCAGAGACAGAGGAGCAGGGTTATTGCCAAAGGATGACATGGTTACAGTGAGATTAGAAATATCCCCATCACTCATGTCTTAAAAAAACAGCTCATGTAGGGAAGTGCAATTAAAGCATGTCGTAGCCTCACTTTAATTGCACTACATAATGTATAAGGGATCCCTTTAGTGCTGCAAAGTTGGTGTCAAGCTGAAAGACATTGCCGAGCTGTGTGTCATAACCTACACCTCATGCTCTGCAGCAGGGTTCATAATAATCTTTGCATGTGCCACTATTTAAGCTTCTGCACGTGAGATTTTGAAGCAAAAGCGAGGCCTGTTTTACAACAGGACTCAATCCGGGCCATCTTAAGCCTACCAAGCTGCATTGGGACCTGGATAGTTTGGGACAGTCTGATCATCTAGGCGGGGTTTGCCAGCACGAGAAGCAAGCTCATGTTGTGACATATTGCACTAGGATGCGTCCTATGTCACATTCTCTGTTTGCGTTCACGCTGCAAGCATTGGGTTCTTTTACATGTAAACAGAGACTCAGTTTTCAGATGGACCAGGATTCACTTCTTCAGTCCCTGATGACTTGGGTCTTGGTGACTTTCCTTTGTTGACATAAGGAAGCCCTATTGATCATGTGATGGTTTATAAATGCTTAACATCTGTAGCTGCTTGATAATAAAAGTATTCTTTTATTTTGTCTCAGGGTTATAAAATGGAGACATAAACTTAAAAAGCTTAAAAGACAGTAAAATAGGAAAAATAGCCAATTATGGTTTTATAAATAATGGCTGTAAGTTGGATTTTACAGTGTTATTTTCCCAGTTTTTATTGTAAAATCCTTGAAAAAAAACTTTTTAGCATAGAATTATAGAAAAAAGTTAATACTGCTAATACCTGAAATTGACATTTAAGCTTAATATTTTACAGCATTTGCTTCATGATCTTTCCTTACTTATAAGACTTTATGCACATTTAAAAAACATCTTCAACATTCCCTTTAAATGTATTCCAACAGGTTTTCAAAGAGTTTGCAGAAACACAAAACAAAGCCGCATCACCTATAAACATCAGGGCAGCGTTGTGCAGCATGTGGAACCAGCAAAGTGAACCAAGAAGAAGCCAAAATTAATTTAGTGGCCACACAGAGCACTGCTTTCTTCATCTCTTCTGGAGAATGTGCATTATAATGATCACCATGCAATTGCATATTGCTACTAAAACGAACATTAAATCTTTGAATTGTACTCTATGTAAATGCTAACAGCCATGCCAAAGAGAAGCAAAAATAAGCAATAAAAGATATAAACTAATATCATGTGATATCTGTGATTAACAAGTCATAGTTAGTAGGCTGCTAAATGCCTGCTAGAAATCTTTAAAACTCAAACATCTCAGTTCTCGCACCACTTAGGAACCAGCAAGCATGAGTGGAGACTTAAAGTTCCTAAATCCTCCTGTAAACTTCAGAAAAATAAACACAAAACTCGAAAGTCTGAGAAGGATGATGTGCTCTAAACACGTCATGTGCTGTCAGCCTGACATCTGAGTGCAGAAAGGTATCCCTGCATTGCATGATCCAAGTATAATGATGTCATTTCCTATTTTTCATATCAGTAAAATCAAATGATGAAACAATGAAACAATAAAATCATTGCAACAACATCCAGAAATTGCAACTTCTTTTCATTACCTGCAGTGCATGAAGTACTAAATGCAGTTGGGATGGGGATGGGTTACTCACCAGGGAGAGCCGTAGATCCTGAAGCCTCGTACGGTGACCTCAGAATCCTGCAGGTAGATGCAGTTGGTGAGCAGTGACTGGACATTCTCATAATTCTCTGGCTTCAGCTTGGAGGCCGAGGGGAAATAGTAGAAGTCCTGCTTGATGAGATCTGCCATGAACTCCTGGTCAAAGGTCAACTCGTGGTTTCCAGCAATTACTATTTTGATGTCATAGGGCAGGGTACCTGGCAGGATGGGAAGGGGGGAAATGGGGAAAGAGGAAAGGAAAAAATTTACAACCGTGGTAAGGAGAAAGAGGGGGAAAAGGAGAATGTAGGGTGTGTAAAGACAGATGAAGGGAAGGGGAAACAATTGGCTGGCACTAAAGCAAAGCGAGCAACACAAAGCCCATCTTGGTAGCCACATGCTACGGGGCTTTCCTGCCTTGCTATTTCCAGTAAATCTGTAAATCTGTCTCAGATTTTCTCCATCAGTCAGGGTCTCAACCCAGTGCCCTCTTGTTTTTTGTTAATGCAAGCATGACTAAATTCCTCCCTCAGGACATCTGCAGGAAGGATGAAGATGCAACACATGCAGAGTGATCGCCGCTAACTTTACGATGCTGTGTATAAAACATTTAAAGACTACAGCCACCACCGCTGCATCTTCACCCACTTTTCTCCCATTATCCACCTCTAATCAAACCCTCTCTCCTTCATACGCCCCTACCCATCCTCTTCTCCATTTCAATGGCTTTAATTGGCTATTCAGAGCTTGGCACAGCAGGGTGTGCCATCGATCCCAGCTCATCAAACAAACAGTAGACAGGCCTTCATAATTCTATGTGATGTTTCTAAAGCTTCACTCAGGAAACAAAAAGCCAACACTGACAAACATCTGGGTCTACAGAGCGAGGTAGAGTGGCTGACGGAGAATTCAATCACCATTGTTTTTCCATTATTACCGCCAGGACAGCGCAGCATGCGGCCCGGCACTCTGGTTTATGTGTAACAATGTGCGTTTATGCCTGACTTTCCAATGTGTGCGCGAGTTTGCATGCATCTGAGCATGAACATGTCATGTTAGTGAAAAGGAGTAATTAAACTGAGCTTTAGAAGAGGCTGACAGCCCGACGACAGCTCTGTCAAAACAGCCAATCACAGCTCAGTGGCAGAAAGGAGTGGGGAGAGAGAGGAAGGGAGAGGACGAGGCAGCAAAAGAAATACTTTCGGAAGCCCAAAAATCCTTGAGTGTGAAGGAGGAATGATAACAAGATGAAAGCAGCTGTCAAAGAGTGCCCATCTCCACAGTTTGCGCTCAGGCCACCCCCTTTTCCAACTAAGCTCCCATTTGTTTGGAAAAAGGGCTTGTGTTCAGTTGTCACCCAGACGCAAAAAAGCCCCTGTAAATGAGGGCTGTGCTTTCACAAAAGGCACACACACACACACAACACACACACCACAACACAAGCTAACAGTAAAAGATGATTCTGACTCCTTTTCATCTCCGGCATCTGAAGTAGCGCTCATTGGATAAACCAAGGCTGTAGGGATGCTTAACGCTCTCTGTAATGTTTACCTTACAATAAAAAAGCGTACGGAGCCGCTAAACACCTTAAAGCACCGATGGGTGTTAGCGCCACTGCTCCTAACGTGATATTTCACTAGCACTAATGCTTGATGATCTCCATCTTACATAGTTTACTCACTACTTTCAAAATATGTTTGGATATTATCTGTGTTAACCGTTTGTGGAGCTAAACACATGCAGGTGATTTTATGGTTCAAGACTCCTGCCATGTGTGTGACTTTGCCAGGCAGAATGAGTCCAGAGCTGTGTGAATACAGAGAATGGTCCACTTCCATGGATGGACCAGAGAAAAACTGCCCACTTGAAACACCAGACATCAGTTGCACCCTGAACCAGTCAACACTGCTGCAGTTTACGTGCATCACTTTATGACCATGTGTTTGTGGGAATATCACCCATAGCAAGCAGCTAGTGTAACTGGGCAACATGGTTACCGTGGTTTGGTCTGCTTTAGTAAAGTAAACAAACAAAAAAAAAAGCTCCATTTTGCGATGTCCCGATCAAACAGTTCCCTACGCTGTTATGTGAATGTGACCAAAGTAAATACTTTCAGAAGCTACAACCCAAATCCTATCAGCTTAGGAGGATTTGACATCTAATTGGGTTAATTATCAGCCGGTTAGCGACATGACCGGGTATAAAAGAAGCATTTCATTTAGATGTTTGGATGAGCAGAAGTGCACCAAACTGTAAACATTGCCTAACGTTGCATATCTCTGCATGGAAATCTAAAGTCTGTGTTTTTCAACCTTTTTTCCCCAATGAAGATGGAACTTCTGATTTTCCATTTCTCACCAATGTGGCATCAGTATCACGGCTAAAACCACCATAACCCGGGATAAAATGATAAATTGTGCAAACATTGCTGAAACGTACGCAGTACAAACAGACAGATTTAGGGCTGGTATCTCAACATGCCCTGGTCTGTCTTTCTCTGCCCTGTTAAAGTGGTTTTATCTAACATTTAATGTCAGATTACAAACATTTCCATTCAGAGTAAATTAGAAATGTTTGGTGAGAATGTGTTGCTCAGCATCTTGCCCAGGTGTACTTTATCACTTAGACATGAGGGGGATCAAAGCAGCAAGAATGACTGAAAAACAACCTGTCTTCCTACTGAGTCTGCAGCCGCCAGACCAAGATCAATACTTTAAGCTGAATACATTGAAAAAAAAAAAAGACTGGTTGGCTATTCATGCATCTAATGACAGAATTACTTCTAAACGACAGACCTGGTAAGCTATCAGCGTGCAAACCCATCAGAATAGCATACATTTGCTAAATGCACATGAATATCACAGAATGTGGCTAAACTACATGTCTGAAACATATGACCGTATACTAATGCAGCAGCTTTTTGGGATGGTTATTGGGGGGTTGGGTTTGGCTTGACTGGTATGCTGTCTTAAAGACACCTAAACTCAGATAAAACAATAAATGCAAACATACTATTCTGACATTAACTGTATAAATAATAAAATGTTTCTACTGTATGAATCAGTGTACCAAATATGGTCGTGGACTTCCAGATAATCAAATTTGTGAATCTGATTTGCTGACATTTATTGTAAACTCATCAATAAAATGTTTCTCTGCCGGGATATTAGTGTATCACTGCAATCAAGCTTCAAACATGGTGGAATGGGGTAGAGTTGAACTTCCTGTGACATGGAGGGGGGCGGGGCTTAACAAATCATTCACATTTAAAGAGACCGCACCAAAACGAGTCGCTCTGAAGACGCACCTCAGAACAGGGTTATAAGGTGTGTGTGGAGCGAGAATAAGCAGGAATTCAGACCAAAGCTTCTACTTTTTACAGACAAATAATTTACATGTTAAAAGTATCAAATATACCCTTTAATAGTTTCAAATACCATAAATGTCCATTTCAGGCACTTGGAAAAGTCTCTGTGTACAACCACAAGCATTTAAAACATCATACTTAACCACAGTTAGAAGTATTGCAATTAAAATGCCACACATCTCTTAGAAAAAATTGTTCATGTAGTATACTGTAATGTGGGATAATTAGTACTGATTAATTAACGTGGATGCGTCAGTGCGTGATTATTTTCTCCTGTGGTTACGGATCATGGTAATAAAGAGTTTTGGCAAGAAGAGAATTTTTAAACATCTCTGCATCAATATGCTTCATATTCATCAGAAACACGCATGCATGCAAGTTCCAGAGAAATTGTAATATGATATAGCGCTCATAGTTAAATTAATAAATAAATTGAGCATTTTTTATGTTCTTTTTTTTTTTTTTTAAACCAGGGAGTTTGATGGTTGAATCTGTAAAAGAAATCATTTACAGAGTGCTGTAAAAGTACACCAGCTGGACACAAATATCCTCTGCACTTACACACATGTGCTATCTTTATAAGTAGAATAAAACTTCAATTTCATAGATGATTTTTTCTAACTTTACTCCAGGCAAAATGACAAAGTGTGAATAACAAATGGCTGAGCGGAGATAAAAGCAGCCAGTAAGTGCTTCTGTTTGTTATTCCCTTTTTTCAGCCAACTGTTGTCAATATGACAATAATAACTTCATACAAAAAATAGATAAATGAAGAAGCATCGCAATCTCTGTGTGCATGTCCACGGCAAACAAATCCGACAGAACAGGACAATTTTCTCGCCTCTCTGACAAAAGGCAAATACAAAGAGATGGCCAAGTGGGAGTGTGTGTGGGGAAGGTGGGCATCTTGATATACCCCACTACAACCCGGACTATCTGAAACCACCCAGTCTTTTGTCTTTAAACTGAAAGGGATGCTTTTAAGCAAAAATATCTTTTTAAATGCCAGAGAGGGGGGAGAATGTTATGGAAGTGTTAAAAATCTGTGAAAATGGATTAAAGTTCTGCTTTCAGGACCGGAAAAGACTAAACCTCTCTTTGTTTCATGCTTTTATTCTTTGTTATTTTTCTGGTTTTTCCTCTTTTGTTCCTCTACCCCCACATTTCACTCATTCCAGATGTACTCGCTGCCCATTTCCCTAAACCCCATCCTGCCACAAGCTCTGTGAGGTGGCTGTGTGTGCGCAACCTGCAGGTATGTGCGTGATCTGGAGGGTTTTGGGCTCATGCATAATTTCTTGTATGTCTTGACATGTGACTGCATACGGTTTTGTGTGTGTGTACATTATGTGGGTTGTGTGTGCATGCCCCCATGGCAGCCACAGGAAATCTTCCAGAGTGTGGCCATCATTGTTCTGAAGCTGCTATGGGTGGTCTGCTCTCTGAAGAGGAAAATCCCCGATCTGGCCAAAGCTCCGGCATGTACAGGGGGATTACTACCCATTGTGTGTGCGCGTGTGTGCTCAAACAAGGGTTTGTGTGCACACAGTAAAAGAAAAAAACAATTTCCTGCCAAGACTAAGTTGATTCCAGGTTTTTTGTCTGAGTGTGTTTGTGTGTGCAAAAACTGGTCACCAATGTCCTGCCAAGTAACTTAATAATCAGTGTGTCTGAGTGTGTGTCTAAAGTCTATAAGCGTGCTTGCAGTTGCAGAAAATAAGGGCCAAATATTCCCTGCCAACCAAAAATGATTAAATTAATACCAAAGAGAGTGTCGGTATGACTGAATGCATAAGTACAGAGACCAGCAGCCAAACCTTTCTGCTGAAATTTAATTAAAAGAGAAACCCAGTTTATTACAAGTTTGGTCTGATTTTACAAACCAGTTTCACTTCAGCTCTGAAATAAATCAATCACAATCATAACTCTAATGTCATCTGAGGTATTTTACACTTATTTTTGAGCAATGAAACATGTCTCTGATAATAAATAGACGTTTTGGGAAATTTTGTTTAGTTGCTTTTTGCCTGCAGCTTTTTCCTGCTGATCGTCTTAAAGCAGATATGATGCTTTTAAATGCTTTTAACATGTAAATCTTTCATTTATGTCTGTAAAAAGTAGAAGCTTTGGTCTGAATTCCTGCTTATTCTCGCTCCACACACACCTTATAACCCTGTTCTGTGGTGCGTATTCAGAGCGACTCGTTTTGGTGCCGTCTCTTTAAATGTGAATGAGGCATGTTAAGTCCCGCCCCCTCCAGGTTACAGGAAGTTCAACTCTACCCTGTTCCACCATGTTTATAGCTTGATAGCAGTGAAACTCTAATCTCCTGGCAGTGAAACATTTTATCAGATTCACCATGTTGATTACCTGGAAGTCCACGACCAAATTTGGCTGACCCACAGCAAATACTGTGATGTAATAGATAAAAAAAAAAAAAAAGCAGAAAATTGAACGGACTGAAAAATATGACCGCATCCCAGCATGGGCCAGCTAGGGCCCATTACCCCCCGATTGTGGGGGGGCTCTGGGACCTCCCTCTGCTGGCTCCTGGGTGGATACTGAGTTTTCCGCGGGGTGGGGTGGCCGAGGTCCCTGTTTGGGGAAGGCTGCTAGTTGCCCTGGTCTCAAGTGGTCCTGGCCTGCCTCTGAACTTTGAGTGGAGGGGGTTGCCTTGGCATGATCACCTTTCTATGAGCACTTTTCACCCTGTACACTCAGCATGATCGCACAGTCACTGAGCTGTTCTTTACGCTTATTCACCTAGGCTGAACATATTTTGCTTGTTGATCTACGGCTTATGTAGCATTTGTGGATCCTTGACCCCCAGTTGGGCCCCGAGAGATATTTATTTTGTTTTTTGTACAGGTGTGACGGATGGAGTAGCATTTGGTTAGGTTGCAGTGTTTCCTTTGTGGAGTTTCTCTCGCTCTGTGTGTTTCTCTTTACCTCTCTGCTGTCTTTCTGTCCTCTCTTCCGTTCGAGTCTAGCAAATTACATAAATCCTGTAGAACAAATATTAATCCAAAATAAATAATAAAGAAAGAATCCTGATTACATATATACATGATGATCCTAGTGGCAAAGCAAATTTGCTCAGCACAACACAGCAACCAGTTGATTAAAATAAGACAGAAAGGCAGTCCAGTAAGTGTTTTTTCTTCTGTTTATTGAAGCATAGACTCTTGCAGAGGACGTAGTAAGACTCATGACTCAACTCTGGAACTCTTTGCCTGAAGAGCTTACGTTGGCAAATTCAGTTTCTGATTTCGTGACTAAACTAAAAACCTAATATTACAAAACTGCATTTTTTAACTACTTTGTTTACTGTTTTTTCTGTTCTATTGTGCTTGGTTTTATATTTGAGTTGATCGCATTTCATGTAAAGCACTTTGTAACGGTTTTGAAAAGTGCTATAAAAATATTAATTCTGCCCCATTTTAATCACAATCTGCCTCTTCTGAATTTTATTTCTAAGAATTTTCTTCAGCAAATTTCTTCCATTTATTGTTAGCATGCCATACTAGGCTGCATGGTGGTGTGGGGGTTAGCACTACAGCCTCGTGGTGAAAAGGTTGCTGGTACGAGCCTCGGAGCGGCCTCAGAGCGGGCTCCAGCAGTGGCGTTTACAGGTTCTTCCTGTGTTAGTTCTCTCTGGGCACTCTTGACTTCATCCCACTGTAAGGTTGATTTGTCATGTAATTTGTTCTGAGGAATGAATGTGTCTCTCTGTGCTGCCCTGTGATGAACTAGCATGTCCATGATGTACCCCGCCTCGTTTTGCTGGTAGACTCCAGCTACCCACGACCGCAAATTGAAATATGCGATACAGATAAAGGATGGAAATATGAAAAAGTTTTTATTTTACTGGGAATGAGGTGAAAAGTTGAGAAAAAGAAACAATATGGGATGAACCCCTTAAAACCAAACGTATCTGATGCATAAAGTGTGAGACATTTTACATCACTGTGTGGTGAACACTTTATTTAAATCCCTGTTTTTCACCATATAATGCTGGTTTCCTGTTCCCTGGTGAAACCAAGCCTATCACATGGTAATAGATACTTATATAAATAATAATAAAACTATTAAAAAATATATAAATATTTTCAGATTTTGTCAGAGGGTGAGTTAACCTCTTAATGCCTGAATTGAGAGTAACTGGGCAGAGACATCTCATTTTTTAAATCTAAGAACTTTATTTGA
>JBAMIG010000025.1:4623071-4639790 GCA_037177335.1 Kiunga ballochi
TGGTATCGCTGCTGTTTGCATATGAACCAGAATGGAATAAAAAAAAAAGACATGCTATGAAACGCTGTGTCTTTTTAACACCTTAAGAAAAGCAGATGAGGCTCCTTATTGTGCTGATGAGGATTATGCATTGTGGAAAGAAGCACATATGTCACAGTAAAGGATAAAAACTCACCAGAAGACACCTCTTTCACTGACATTGATGCATCCTGATCATGTATGAATTTATCATGTTTTTACAATTAATGTTTCTCCACATTTTTGCCAGAGAAACATTTTTGTGAGCTTAGCAAGTCACTTTGTCGCCATCACATTTAAACCATCAAAGACATAAATGAACCGCTCTCTTTGCTTTTTGAGCCTCAGTTTCCTAAATGAACAAAGCTTTGAGAACAAAACAGAACAAAAAACAAAAACAGCCTGAAATGAACAAATAAACTAAACTTGCATCCCAGCAAACACCACATAGCCAGTTAACCATTTTTCCCACCAATCACACCGAGGCCTGTTTTTCATCACAAGATTTCCTGAAGCAGAGCCAGAATTTAGTTTAGCAAGTTCCCCTTCCCCAGTGCACTGAAAATAAGTCACTCCGACATCACGCTCATCACATCCAGCATCCAGCTTTGTTATAGTATCAAAGTTTTGTCTGTGTGGCGCTGCACGAGCAGAAACCACCTCAAAAACTTTTCTATGCTGAAGGAACTTCTCAGAGAGAAGCACTGCTTTCATGACTGTCATGTTTAGATTATTAAAGAAATCAATCTATAGGCAGAGAGTGGAGTTTTTTTTTTACTTTGTGTATCATAAAAATTGCTATTCACAACCTCTGCTGTTTGACCGACTCTAAACTGAAAGCTAGATTCAAACACGGTTTGCAAATTGTGCAGACAGAGACAAATGAAGTCATACTGAAAACAGGCCCTGACCCAGAGAAGATACAGAGCTGTACTGACCGAGCCAGTCGTTGAACTTCTTCACCTCGGACGGTAGTCCCAGTTCGGTGAAGTCTCCTGCATGGATAAAGACATCCCCATATGGCATCTGGATGGCATCAGTACGGGAATGAGTGTCCGAAATGCACACAAAGCGTGTGTAGCCAGGCGGCTTGGGGGTATCGTGAGGCATTGGGTCCACCCTGAAAGGAAATAAAAACAAATAAATAAAGTAGAGGAAGAGAGGAAGTAAAAAGGAGGTCAATGCAGCTGCTAGTATACTAAAACAATAGAAGAAAATGACACGCAGCACTGTATGCAAAAGTTTCTGTGGTAAGAACCTGACAATGAAAGAAGTTTGAATTAGCATCCAGCTGAAAATCCTCCCCAAAGACTGAAGCAGCAGAGGAAACAAGAGACAAAAGAAGCAGGGAAGAGAGGCCCCAATAAAAGCTCAGCACAGAGAGGCAAAGAAAGATGTAGAGGAACAGGAAAAAAGGATAAAAGCACAGAGATAGAAAAGTATGGAGTCCTGTGGGATTTCCAGCAAGCATCCACATCCACGGCGTCTCCAGGGGAAAGAGATGGTGGATAACCATGGCCCACTTTACTTTCCTCCAGGTATGATTACACAAGCCCGAACGACTAGAAGACACTTCCTGCATCTAGATATTACTATTATTTTCTCAAGTTCTGGAAGTTGGATTAAGTTAGCAGTTCCTCAATTAGTCATTTGTAAAGCAATATCCTAACAAGCATATTTACCACAAACTATGAAGACAAAATACTTCACTGCATGAAATGTTTCCAAGTAGCTAAAGTAAATAATGTGGCGCTTTTTTATTCCATACATTATTAATATTTGTTCAGTCACTTAAAGCAGCAAGCAGATAAGCCTTTAATGGTGGGTGTGAATAAGTTTGATCATAAGGACCCACTTGGACCATAGACTATAAATAGATGGAGCTTCCCAATAGAGTAACGCAAACTGTCGTTTTGGCGCCCCTAGTGGATGAGAGGGGAACCACATTTTTACCACTTCTGCACTTTTCCCCAGCGGGGGTGTCCATTTGACTTTCACCAGGGTTCCAAATTCGGTCCTCATTGGCCACAATCCTGCAAGTTATCCATGTATCCTGGTCCAACACAGCTGACTCAAGCTGATCAGTCATTATGTTGAACTTTATTGGTCTTTGCATCCATTTAATGGAAGCCAGCTGTGTTTGAGCAGGGATACAAAAAACTTTGGACACCCCCTGACTTGGCAAATTTGCATTAACAGGCTGATCTGCTGTTTGGTCGAGGACATTTTACTATGACACTTAATCTGGAATAAATCCAAAGTAAATCAGTTTCACTAATATATTCACTGGCTACTCTTAATACTCAAACTTGCTTAATAACACATATTTGCTCAGCCAATCATATAGCAGCTCTGCATTGTGTTCTGCAGAATGGTTAAGGAAACGCAAATGTTCAAAATGAGTTTCTGACTAAAGAAAATGGTGATTTAGGTGACTCTGAAAAATGCTAAAGCTATATTGCACTAATCTTCTGGGATTTTCTCACACCACCATTATGGTTAGAAAAGGGTCTAAATAAAGTGACATTTGCCTGCAACACCTTTTGGATGTCAGGAGCTTACAACAGAGACATGCAGAGCACCACCTCTAAACGCACATCCATGTCGACCAGACACACCTAAACTGGATAAGATTAAAAAAACAAACAAAAACAAAAACGAACTGTCTGCTGTGATGAGTCTCCATTTCAGATCCACATTCAGATGGTGGGCTCATAGATCTATCTTGCCTTGTGTCAATGCTTCAGGCTGGTGTTGGTATGACTAATGACCTTTACTACCAACGTGGTGTCGTTTAAACACTCGCCTGCATGAATATTTGTGGTAACCATGTCTGTTTCTTTATGAGCTACTTACAGCAACTTGAAGCAGGATAACGCCCCATTTCACTAAGCTCAAATCATCTCCTACTTTTTTTTTTTTAAACAATGAGTTCACTGCAGTCCAATGGCCTCCACTGCCACCCTCCTCTTAATGTAGGCTGCACAGGCAATTAGTTCATTTTAGGCTAAAAAGCTTTGCAGCTGCTTGCCCCACTTTTTAACAGTTCTCTCAATATTTTAAGATACAAACATTAACAACACTGCTGCAGCATTATTTCATCAAACACTCAGGACACAAACTGGTTTGTAAAGTAAAGGTTAAACTGAATAACAATACAGTTAGCAGTGCGTTGCCTGATGGCAGGCTGATGAAACGTGGTTTAAATGACTCAAACAGTAGATTAAAATGCTTCTGAAACCTCATTTGACTCTCGTCTTGCTTTTCTTCTTCATTAAAAAAATCTTAGATTAATAGAGAAATAAAATTCCAAGACCTGAATGAGAAGCAATTAGGCAACAAAACACATCCAGGAGGTCATTTAATTAAAATACAAGAGGAAGGAAGGCTGATCCAGATGACAGAACATCATCTCTGGACTCAGTTCTTTATTTCTAAATATAATAGAATATAAACTCCTAACAGAGAGGAGCTGAGATTCCTCATAAAACCCCAAAACTCCACCATTAGTTTGTATGTTTTATGTAGACATGACTGCACCTTGTTTGAACCTTCAGCTGCATTTTACTCTGTGTAACCAAACACAAACTATTAGGCACTTTTGCAGAGGATTCGGCCATTTTGTCCTACTCACATGTGGACATGAGGCGGCTGGAAGCGTCCCTGGTTGATATTGTAGAAGGTGAAGGCCTGAGTTGGGTTGGTGCTGTACTCATCCACCTCAACTGTGGCCCTGCTGCTTCTCTGGGAATGTGACTGGGCCTGGGAATGCTGCCGCCTTGCCGCCATGATTTCCGTCAGGGTGAAGGCCATGGTTCTTTCTGACCGTGGTGTGCTTGCTGCTTTTGGTGTTTGAACTGTGGGGGATGGCCTCTTCCCGGGATTAGGTTGTTGTGTCATGAAAGGTTCAAACCCTCATTGACCTTGTAGTCTGAGTAGCCTGAAGGGCATGACCTCCTCCTCTTCCTCTTCTTCCGCACAGCTCCCACCTTCCTGAAAGGAATAAAAAAAAGCAGATGTCATAATAAAAATCTTTGTTACACTAATGAAACACAACCAGTTAGTTATCTACAGCAGTTTATAAATGCTAGCTGTAGTTAGCTTCAGAATTAGCATTTTTCCCCCCTCTACCTTTTATAAACATATTTGGACTTTTTGTTTTTAAGCTTTATTGTCACCCTGTTTTTTTCTACTTTGGCTGGAATTGTCTTTCATACGTATTTGTGTTGTTTCTAAATTTCCTGTGTGAGTCTACCTGCTGTTGTTTGCACTGTGCCAGCGTTTCCTGCTGGATCAAAATTAAGACTTTGTATTTTTCCCTTCCGTCTGATGGTCTGCATGGCTTACAGCTCCTTGGAAACATGTTCATGGGAGGCACATTAAACATATCATAAAGTACATAAAAAATATGCTGATAAACTATTAAAACCACAATTAAAAGAGAAAAACATTATTTAACTGAATATGATAAAAACATGATTAAAATGTTGTGTGAGCCACACATGAAGCTTAAAATGATTTGCTATCTAATGGTAAATATGACCATAGTCTCAAACATCAAGCACAGCTGGGAAAGCACATAGACATTTAGTGAACAAAGTGTTTCTCAAATGATCCTGTTTTGTCTGCAATCAGATTCATTGGGTTCAGGTGACGGCAGGACAGGGAGCTGGTTCAAAACTGAGGCCCTTCAGGGTATTTTTAAAGGTGCAATGTGTAAGAGTTACTGACACCTAGTGGTCAAGTTGAGCATAGAAATTGCTTCAAATGCAAAGCCCAGTTGTAAAAGATCATCAGTGGCCAAAACTCTCTCAGACAGATTTATCTTTATCTGTGCGAGGATCTAATGGCCTCATGTGCAGCAACGACTAAACTGAAAGGTAAAAACTTCAGATTTCAGGCTTTATTATCCCAAATGGAGCTTTGGGTAAAGACGATACTGCGTTTGTAAAGCTCAGAAGATACATATTAGGCTGTAACCTTTAGTTGGACACAAATAAAGCCAAAAAGTCCCCCTCCTCCTTTTCTGTTTATTTATATTTATTTATTCTTGATATTCTGCATAATTAGGGGCGTGTCCTTTTGAGTGACAGGTATCCAATATGCACCACCAAACAGACAGCTATGGTTCTTGGCCAGCAGTGTACTTTAGCCTTAGCTCACATACCTTTGTTAGCCAGTTGACGCCTTTTCGCTCCGTATTAGCTTAGAAGCCGCTAGCTTAAAGGAACAAAACTTTGGCCGTTTTTTTCTTTTCTGGATTATGTTACACAGCTATGATTGTAATGTGAGAACTTCTCACAGACTTTCAGTTTTGCTCATCAAAAATCTACGAGTGATGTCAAAGTGCAAAGCTAGCTAATATGAGCTTCACTTTTACCTTAAAAAGAGAACTATGAAAAGCAAATCCTGGAAATTTTTGCTGCTAACTCACACTTTATAAGATGCTGGGAATAAACACTTGAATTATTTGCTTAAATATGTCAAATCTCTTCATTTTATTGATTCATTTTTTGATTTTTTCCAAAAGAAAGACTGAACTGAAATGTGGAAATTGTGTCCATCATTGGCGTGTGAGGCCTGCCTGCATGCACATCACCCTTTAAGGCATAGATTCAACTCTGCAACTAATTTTTCAGCAGTTTTTAGGATAGCACAGAGCGAGCGAGAGAGAGAGTGATAACCGAGTTGCAGTAGTGACAGAGACAGTGCAAGAAGGAGGTGATAATTTGGGGACAGGCAGCATTGGCAGAGTGCACCTGGACTGGCGTGCCGTGATGTCGGCACGCCATCTTGATTCCTTATTCACTGCAACCTCACACACTGACAGCCACTGATGAGACAGAAACACGCTTCACACCACAGTTGTTTGTCACAGGCTAATCCCAGCATGATCGGTGGATGCGTTTCAGTAGTGTGCACAGTCCACGTGCACATTTTGTGCACAGGTGGATGAATTTGAAAGCCTGTGCATGCATATTTAAAAGTGTTTCTGTTGTCGTGAATGTGACAGTGACAGCCCTTCACACTGTTCGTGTCAGACAGAGAAATGCATTAGCAGATGCTGAGTGTCTAACACACTGAGCTAAGATGCGGCTGTCTGCATCATGTAGGCTGCACGAGACAATTAAATTTGCAGTCTGCAAACTTTAGCATAACTCTCATGGCTCATTTAACTCGTGTAAACTGTTTCTTCCTAAGAATAAAAGTATAGTTGCCAAAAAAAATCCACTTTGAAGTTTGAGTCTGCATAGTTTTGCATCATTTCCATTGATTCCTCTTTGAAAACTCTTCACAAAGTGAAGCTCGAGCACACGTGCTCCTAAAAAACCCACATAAGACAAATGAGAAACAATGTAATTCAGATTATTACAGCCTTAGAAAACTGTGATAATAACAAAAAATGGTCTACCTTAACTATTCAAAGTGAAAGGAAATAAATGAGAAGTATAAAAAGACTAAATGTACCACATAAAACCTCAAATAGTGCATCTTTCAGCTACAAATCATTGTGTAAACTGAATCAACCAAGAGATGATGTTTGTTTTTTTTGCCTTATAAAAAGAGCCTCATTGTTTCAAATATCTTTTTCACACTAATAAAGACAGGAGAGTAGCACAGTTGCTATAAACAAAAAGACATAACAGCTGTAAAGGTTTGAGGGCAACTGCAAAAACTTCCAGCTTCATCAGCTTTTAATCACAGTTATCAAACTGTTAAGATGATTAGAGGAGGTGTTGCAGAGCAAAGTCAGTGGGAGAGGTATGCAAGGGTAGGTGTGGATGGTGGGAAAAACACTGGAAAGAGCAGGTGAAAATGAAGGAAGAGATGCTTTATAAAGAGAGAGTTCAAATAAAAGCATGAGCCCTGCTAAATGAATTAAACAAATATATGTACATAAATTAAGTTTGAAACAAATATCTATCTCTTTCCCAACATCTTGACCTACTTGGTGATTCAGATGATAAAGCAAACCTCCCTGAGCTAAAACTGCTTTGTGAGGGAAAAGAGTTGGGATAAAACTCCTTCACCACCGGCTCATTTTCATCACTATGAAAGGTTTCTCTTTCTGATCTTTCACACACAACAAACCTGCAAGGTACAGTGTGTGAATGACGGACGTCTAGTGGTGAAGATGGGACTAGAAATGGGAATAGATGGTGGCCATTGGTGGCCAAAATTCCTCCAAACAGATGTTGATCTGCCTCTGGATCCTGGATCCGGGCCATTAGTCGGTCTCGCCATGTCTTTGTGTTCCTCATATTTTCCTCTTTTCAACCTTCTCACATCACTCAGAGAAAAAAAAATCACTTGTGTACTGTGTGTGTGTCCCTCTCACCAAATATAAGACAGATAAAGACAATTATAGCATGACACACACAAGACTTGGCGTAGGTGTTCCTGAGATTCAAGCATCAGCAAAGTAAACGACTTCACTGCATCCATTTGCTCATCTTACATTCTCCATGCGTGTAATTGGACATGAAGATGAACCTGATGCTGGTTTATGATGATATCTTTGCTCATACATATTAATTATTACACTACCAGCTACAGTTTTTATTGTTTTTTATTAATTTACCCAAATTAATTATTAAAAAATAAATAATTCTACCATATTCTCCTTTGGGTGTACATGGAAAACCTGGTAATTCACCCTTAATACATTCTGCTTTCATTTGTAGGGTTAGGGTTAACTTTAATTCTGGATAAAAGTTCAATCAAAGAGCAATTTTAACCATTTAGTTCTGCAGAGGATCCATTCAGTACTTCAGGTGATGTGAGTGCAGGAGCTTTTTTCTCAACCCTGAGAATAAAATGAACTAATGATGCTAAAAAATATGTCATGACTGATTACTGGGAACAATCTGAAACATCAATACAAAGCAGTGTTTTTATTACGGGGTCCGTAAAAGTCAAACGGTTTGTAACAGCTTTAATGAATTTCTGTCAGTAATGAATGTGTGTTGTCCCGAGATGCATCCTAACACGCTGCTGGTATCAGCTAAAAGGTGCTGCTCGTCTCTAAGAAATGTCCATGAAGCTGCCGCTCCTCATTTTTTCTTCTTTGATTTCTCTTTATCATTTTTCTCTTCACTTTTTACATTTTTTTTTATAAACACAAGACTTGCTCCTCTGGCTCGCTCGCTTCAATCTATGTGTAAAATTTGATAACAGTTACTGTAATTTTGGGCTGAAAGCACCCTGTGACAGGACAGAGCGTATCATCCATCTATCAACCTCTTCCTTTGGGCTAAGTTACCATGATTACTTTAATAAATGTAAAAATGGACGACCATCCCTTCATGTTACACACAACTAAAACTATCTTTGAAGTGGGATTCCTCTGAGCCGGGCAGAATTTCACCATCACATCCACCAGATTCAAAACCTACCTCTGCAAAAAAGCTACATTTTGAAGATCTCGAGCGTAAGACATGTTTGGCCTTAAGACCCCCGGTGTTTAAGGTTGTGAAGAAACCATGTAAAGTGCATCAAAGCAGCATTGTAGGTGCTGAATACCAGATATCTGAGAGAACAGCTCCATCAGGCATCAGCTTATAGGCAGAGAAACAATTTTTAAGGAACAATATTCTAAACGTCCCACACGATGGTTATATTTGTACCAACTCTCCCAGTGTGAACTGTCTTTAACAATGTCTGAACTCCCCTCTGACTGGTTCAACATAAAGAAGCAGGGTAGCTGAGAGGTCAGGGGTGTCCAAAATCAGTCCTCAAGGACTTTTGTCCTGCTGCACCTGAATTAAATTGATGATTTATTGTTGTTCTGCAGAAATATGCTGTGTCTCAATTCAGAGACTTCACACTTTGAAGGACACAAACCACAAAGTCCACAAAGTGTCTTTTGTAGTCTGCACACTACAAAGTGCACCTTTAGTTTTATATGAGACTGATAACAGTGCAGTTTATTATAGCTGTAAAACTGCATTTTAGGATGTTTTTTTAATACAGTAAACATTTATAACTAAAATCCACATAAAAAAGTAGAAGTAGTCATATTTGTAGTGGTGAGAAAGTTATATATTTTAGATTTAATGTAGCCGTACTGAACTGAACTTTAGTCGATCTGATTGGACCCCAAACAAAGACTTAAGGTGCTCTTCTATTTGTAGCTACTTGACTCTACTCAACTGACCCAGCAGTACTCTACTATACTGGTTTTCCATAACAAGTCGAGATCATCTAATGAGGAAGGGGTCCCTCTGCGCAATGCGTCTAGAAGGTTTGTGATGTTATCTGTTAGCGATACCACACAACAAAACAGCATGTTAAGCAGAACACCACAGAAGAAGATGGAGACGAAGATGGAAGACCTCGAGGTAACCTGGTGCTCAGATTATGGTTCTTCATGAGAAATAGACTCTTGAATAACCCGAACACATTTTTTGGTGGCCTTTAAAACCAGTGTGGAGCCGCTATGGAGTGACATCACTGATTCAGGCCAATCATGGGACACCAGCATGTGGACGTCACGCTCCCCGCATGGCTCAACGCGTTTGGATCCTTGGATAACTACATGGTTTGATGAATCCTAATAGAAATGCTGTTTCTGTGTGGAGTCGTGTAAGGTTGGGTAGAGGAGGTGCTAATGGAAAAGCACCACAATGTCTTTCATCTTTCATCCTGTTTCTTCTCTGAGCTTCCTCCAGTCAGTAAAAGTCTGTTTGATGTTCACTCTTATCTCTTTCTCTGTCATCATCTCCTTCTTTTGATTGCTTTCTCCATTTATGTCTCTTTTAGCTGAATACACCATGATCTCTGCCCATTGCCACCTTTGTGTTGATATGAAGCTAATAGCATATTTCATAGATACAACTGTGACAAAAAGCCCCCAGCTGGAAAAATAAATTCTAAACATTTTGCTTTCTTACAAATAAAAATATGTTATGTTGCACAGTTTAGTTTTTGACACTAGTTTATTGGACACCAGCAATGAGGTTGCCTCAAGCGGGAGTCCTGTTGGTCTTGTTTGGTCTGTAGAAGTTTGGAGGCAGCTAATAGGTTTTAGCAGCTAAAGCACAATGCAGCTTCAGCAGTCACTGGGGCAAAAACTTGAACATGGGAGTTTTAAATCAAGGAAAGTCCAACATTAATTAGGGAGAATGTAGTGTAAGACGTCCTTGTCCAGTCCATGTCCAACACTAGATCCCTCTATGAGCTGTAGCTTGGTCCACATTGCAGGCAATAAGTTGTATACTTTACCAGTAAGCATTGGACTTTGCTTTTATAGTCAGAATTTCTAGGTAGCTTAGTGGCCTCAGGATTGGATCTCAACTTTATGCAGATGATGTGGTTCTGTTCATTGGGGGAAAAAAAACAACTTTTTCTGCTTCATGCTTTCCAACATTAACTACGACCCCCTCCAGATGTCAGACACAATACTCCTTAGAGGAGATACTCATAAGAGGAAAGTACAAGCCATAAAAACCTCCAAACTAGGGTCGTGAGAAATCACCTCATTTTAACTTCTTTTTGCTGAATAAAAGACACATTACGTATCAGGGGAAAATACTCCTTGGCCACTCTGTCCAATCACTGTTGGTTTCTTTAATGAGGCAAAACATTCACTAGCAATAATAGCAAAAATAGCTTTTGAAGCAATTAATATATAAAACTGCAAATCATCATTGCACAGCCGCTCTCATTTTGGGCCTCTTTTATCCTGCCATAGATTTCTTAAAAAAATAACTACGCCGTCAGCTTATTTCCAACTCCTGTTTGTTATATACATACAGGTGAAGAGATTAGGACATAGCCAGTCATGGAGGACATTGATGTTGTTTTTGACAAACCAAAAGTTTAAAAATGGAGGGGAAATATTAAATCACCTCAATAAGGAAAAATATTATGAAAACCTGAATCAAAGCGATTATTCATAATTTGTTGAGGCTCCTTTGTCTTATATGTAGATTTCACATGTGTAAAATAAAATCCCTCATCTGTCATGTTATAGTAACGTTTTATGTATATATGCATACATTTCTATCTATTTTAGTTTGTTCTGTTTGCTTTCTCTTCCTTTTAGTCTTCTTTCAGTGTTTAAAATGTTCCTGTCTAATGTACTTTTTGACGCTTCTTATGCACATTGATTTTTATGTTTTATATAAACTAATTTGTCTTTCACACAAATAAATCTGCCTTGTCCTCCCATGAGCTGCAGAGGCTTCATATAAATCTTTGTTCCCTTTTTTAATTTCCACCATAAATCTAAAATCAGACAGAAATACAGTTGTGGACGATGTCAGGAAGTTTTTAGGTGTTTTCTGAATAAAAAAAAAACCCGTCTCTGTTGCAAGGTGCATTAATTTCTGAACTACAAGTTTAGAAAGATGTAAATTTTCTGACTAATGTTTCACACAGAGGCTGAGAAGCTAACAGCAGAAACTTGCAGACTGAAAGGGAAGATATTTATCAATTTTACGGTCTGTAAGACAGCTAGCAGCTCACTTTCTGAGCTGCTGCGTGGGCTGGATGTCTGAGTATCACTGGAAATAAATTAAAATAGCTTTAATATCTCAGGAAATCAGATTAATAGAAACCGCAAACACAATGTAATAATACCCTTAATGATGTCCCACTTATTGGTCCTGTTGGGTAAAGTTAGTTGTAGCCACAGTTAAATATATTTATGTGGAAAAACATTCAATAATTTCTTATCAGATTTATATGCAATCAAAAGGCATCAATGCTAAATGTATTTATACGCTGCTTTTCATCACACAGTACCAGATGAATACTTGTCTGCAAAAAGAGAATATTTTGTATAATTTAGATGCATAAAGTCTCTGCAGCATCACTTCATTTGAGGATGAAAAGAAATCAGGAAAAGCATCAAATATTCCATAAATTATTGGTTGAAATAGATATTTAGCATTTAGATTTTTTTGGCAGATTTATTTAAGATCAGTGATTCGATTTATACAAAGAGGAAAACTCGACTGAGACTATTGTCTTCATAACTTTTTGCATTGTGTCACTATAAGGACTAAACATAAAACATTTATATAAACTTGTTTCAAACTAAATGCACCATTAATGTAAGTGTGATATTTCCCTGGAGGACCAGTTTTATGATCTCTGAAGGATCCAACATGTTAACAAAGCTGATTTCTGCTTGGTCGTTTTTAAATCATTTCACATGGAGCCAAACAAACAACAGACTGATGCTCTGTTTACTCTGAAACTTTGCTTTAATGTGGAGGAAAGCTCATCAGGATCCAACTTGTTTTACTTTCAGTATTCAGTATTCAGTTGTATGACCTTTTATCTTTCTGTTATATAGGTTATTATTCTGACAGGATTTTGGTGAGTTTAGGATATTTTTTCATCCCGACGTCTTTAGGATCAATAAAGTCTAAATAAAATAAAATCAACGTTGATAAACATATTTACCCTTTTTGGCGTTGCTTTATTTGTATTTCTACAGTAGATTTCCTCCTTTAACACCGTTTCCTTCAACTAAAATCCAACTTTCCCTCCTGGATCCGCAACAGCCCGCAGATCCCCTGAACCTCCGCATCCTGCTGGACTTTGCGCATCCACTTCAAGCTCATAAGATCTAATGTGTCATTAAAAGTTTCCCATGTTGGAAATAATATCTGATCACACGACTGAAGCCCAGATAACCAGATTCTTCTGACATGACTGAAAACACTCATCGGGATGACCTGGGAAAACGCAACGCGGGGGGAAACCTCTCCAGCTTTACATTCATCTCCAAGAAATAAAAAGCCACGTGTGCTTTTTAAACACAGAGAAAATACAAACAATGTCATAAATATATGGAAGAATGAGCCTACCGGTTGTAGGGAGAAGCCAGCCGCAGAGATGGATGTGGAGAGGAGTCAGTCTGCGCTCACGCGCTGCTCAGTTTGAACGCGCACCCTGTGGTGCAGCGGACTGATCACCTTCTCCTGTCTCTCCTCTGTGTCTTGCTGTAGGATGAGTCTTGCCCACCGTGTTTGGTGAGCAGTGCAATGAAGGGGAGCACATATAGAAAGGGGGAGGTGATGGATGGTGGGGCGGGGAGGGAGCTGGAGAGGGAGGATGGGGGGCGGCACGGCTGCGCGCATCTCCACGGTGCTGGTTTTTCTTTTTGTCACACAGTCACAAAGATAAAGGCAGTTTTATGACGATGAGGCCATTAAAGCCAAGATCGAGGTCCTGACCTGAACCAATCAGCACAAAGCAGAGATATTTTAAACATGATTCTTCACCAGGTAAACCCAAAGAAACCATCTTCTTCTTCATCTTCATCTTATAATAAAACTGATTTATCACCTGGTTCATCACCGCAGGCAGAAACTACATTTAGGAAGTTAAGGAAAATGAAGCTTTATGGATATTTGGCTCACTTTATTACCGATGAGTATTGTTCTGTCATTTTTATTTGTCTATTGATGAATTACCTCAGAATCTGAAGGACAGAAAATGAGAGACGGGGAAAAGATGGAGAAATAAAAAACAAGGAAACAAAAACTGACAAAGTAAAACAGCAACCTATAAAAACCGTAAAGTCTCTGTAGGAAACAGCACATACAGGAAAAACTAAAACATGAACCACAACCAAAAATACCAACAAGTACAGAAACATGAAGATGCCAGTGTGATTATAAACCCCAATGCAAAGTCATGCAACTGCACCTTTACCAGGGATCAGAGCAGAAGAAGAGGAGACCAAACTCAAGGAAGCTGCAGCCACCATGAAGCATAAAGCCTGGGCAACCCACCCAGAAAGGATGAGGACGGCTCCAGCCTCCATGATGCACAGGCCTCATGAGACCCAGAACAACTACCTGCCAGGATGGCATCAGTGGTGTTTATGTCCTAAAAATAACATTTTCTAAATGTTTGATCTCCGTTCAATCCAGTTTTTAGTCTTCGTAGTTATTAGCTGCATGCTGGCAGGGGGGGTATGTTGCTTTGTTTTATTCTTTTCTCAGTGACGTTTGTGCACGATCGGATAATTCACTGCTGTTTCAGGAAAAAAACATTTTGAACAAACAGGAAAACTGAAGCGAGCAGGAGAAAATGTTTCAGTGTGTATCCTGGCCAGAGGAAGGAGATGTGTGTGTGTCCGAGATTTAATCGTGACTCACCTTCGATCTGCATCTTTTGGGTGAATTTTCTGGTTCCTGGGATGTTCAGTGTGTGAAGAGAAAGACGTGTCTGCTGCAGCTCAACAAAAGGAACAAAATAAAAAAAACAAAAAGATGCTTCAAGGTAAAAAAAAAAAACAACTGTTTAACCAAAACAGTTTTCCAGCAGCGCGTCTGCGTCCTCACACAGCAAACAGGAACTTTAATGTATTTCAATACAAAATGAATTCAATGCATCGTGGCATTTGCATGGATGTTTGACATTTACCAACCTGAACATTTTAGTAAAGCAGTACAGCTGAGGACAGCAGGACTACAAGTCTGAGAGGGTTTCAGCTGCCTCCCAATGAGATCCCACCCTGCAGCTCCAAAAGATCTGTTGCTCAACTCCAGCTAAACTCTAAAGCCTAAAAATTATTCTAAGGTGCTTCTTTTTGACTGTGCTTCTCTGTAAGAAGGGGGAAAATTCATGTTGGGAATAACTATAAGAAATGTTAGAGATACTGTGGAACTTTTAATCTGACCTCTAACCTCTATGTCTCACTTTAAATAGACAGATTAGACCTGTTTATAACAGAACACACACACACACACACACCTCCTGTTGTAATTTATTAGAGAAATGATCAGAAATCAGGTCTAAATCCGATTAGAATCAAAATGGGCTCGGAGGAACCTGAATCTCCTCTTTCTGATCCACTGCCATCATGTGGGATAATCAGAGAAATCAGAGCATTAGAGAACATCAGCCAGCTCGCTTCCTGTGTATCTGCAGGTAATTGGAATGGGACTTTGGCTGGTAATGAGCTCCACAAACAGCCGGCAATCTGGAGATGAAACACATGCACCCGTGACTTAACACCCTCTGAGTTAAGAAGGGAGCTGCCGAGTCACAAGCTGATGCGATTCTGCCATCTAGGGGACACATTTGTGAGTGAAAGTGTCCATTTCAGCGTCTTTCAATGTCCCAAAGCAGTTTTTGGACATTTCTTTTGAATGTGTATTATATACAAGAGGAACCACCTGTCCCTGTATTTACAATGTGCAGGCTTAATTAATTAATGTTTGCACTCCTAAAGCTCTAAATCTTATAAACATTTAAATTTCAGAATACATTTGGTGCATTTCTCATGGGAAAGATTCCTCAAAGTTTGCTTCATATGCATTAAAGCTTTAGAGCAGGCAGCAGAAAATAAAGCATTCATGCACACTACTTGAATAGAGCCATGTCTGGCTTTGCTTTTGTAAAGGTGTCAAATGACTTGATTGCTAACCTGTGCAATGGGACAAGCAAGTCTCCTTATGTAGCAAGCAGAAGAGAGGATGGTGGGAACACAAATTAGGATTTCTCTTAGTTTCTCAACTGATCTAATAAAATTTTGTCCCATTTACCCGACATCACCTTCTGCGAGCAGCAGCTTGACATGTGGAGGCTGTTACAGTACAGAGAAGTCATTGTTATGAGCAAGATATCATGATTTGAGCGTGCTGGAGGGGTGCATCATCCTGCTGGAAGGATCTATCTGAAGACGTTACACTGTGGTCACAAAGGGACGGACGTGGTCAGCAACAATCCCCAGTTTGGCCTTTTAAAAGTATCCTCCACCACCAGGCTGAAGCGTTGATGCAAGTCGTGATGGATCCATGCTTTCATGTCGTTTCCTCCCTGTTCTGACTCGACCGTCTGAATATGGCAACTGAAATCAAGCCTCATTGGAGCATCTTCCATTGTCCAGTTTGGGTGAGTTCTTACCTGGCAGGAGTGGCACCCGGTGGTGTCTTCTCCTTCTCTAACCCATCTAAGGTCAGGGTTTATGTACTCCCAGAGGTTCTGCCAACCTCAGTTAGAGGAAGCGCTTCTTAGACTTCCTGTTGCTTTGATCATCTCCTACCTGTCTGCTCCTTCTCCTCAGTGGTTTCTGAAATACTCACATAAAACACCCAAAGCAACTTAAACCTCCTTTCTTCCTTTATCACACCTGCATCATTTACTGCATCAGGTTGCAGCCATGTGATTGGTTAGTGATTTGTGTTATGCATATTATAAGGTGTATTTGCTTCTGAATCTCATCCTCGTCTCTGCGCTCTAAACTGCATGACGCAGTCTCCTCTTCCTCAGGTTCATCCATGAAAAGTGTTTAGCTGAATAAATCCCACTCAGTCTTGTAGGTTGCACTTATAGCGTTACCTGTGCTTTTGAGTGCTTTCCAACCAAAAAACAATCATGAAACCAAATAAGAGTTTTGCATTAAATCATGTATTAAATGACAAAGAAGGATGAAGCAAATTAGTTTTCAGGCTTTCCCTCATGGACTGGTGAAAATAGCGGTTTGCTTTTATTTCATTTTATGAGCCAAACCACAAAAGAAATGTAGAGTATTTACTCAAATTATTGTCTAATGTAAAAGTAAATGGGTGTTTTTTTCTATGCACAGTAGATCCAACACATTAAACTGTAATAAGAGCAGAGAATTGCATTTTCTCACCAATCAGTCTGCGCTCTGGCTTTATCACTTCATATCAAGTCAACTCTCTGCAGAGCGACTGATGGAGGGAAGCAGACAAGACAGTGATGGGAGAG
>JBAMIG010000025.1:4641685-4655963 GCA_037177335.1 Kiunga ballochi
AAGTTAAAATTATTCCTCTACAAAATGGACTAAAATACACACATACATTGTTTAATTTGACCTCCATCACACACTCACACAGCCACACTGTCTGCACATGGTCACTCACACACACACACCACATCGACACACACACACTGACAACAGAATACATTCTCAGGGGAAGCAAGCTGTCAATTATTCCTTTTAGAGCAGTTCGTATCACTTTTCCCCCCATAACACTCATATTAAACTCGTTCTCAAATAGGAAGCAGGTCATACCACAACATGTCTGTGTCGGCCAACAACAGGACTTCAGCTTTGGGAAATGACGCGACAACACACTGAGAACAGGCCCTGATGCTTTAGACTGGGCTTTGAAAGTTTCATCTCTCAGAGGGAAAACCATCAGCCCATTCCTGCACAAATATGCCTCTTTTGATATACTTTTTGGAATTAAAGTCAAAACCAAGAGCAGTAAGAGCAAGATCTTTGCTATGCAGGACCATACTTGTGGTTTTCCCTGCTTCAAACCATTAACTTTAAATATTTCACATGACCACAGACTTGTTTACAAAAGCACAAGCTCTTTGATTGATTTCCTGCCTTCTAGCTATTGGCTTAATTTCAGTGCATTATGCAAAGCAACTTGCAGAAAAATCCATCACTTTTGTTTTTATATCCCGTGTTACGATGTTCCTGGAACTAAAACACAAACAGTAATTAAAATTTGGAAGTCAAGGGGAATTTAGGTAGTGTGGTACTTCAAACAGCCCAGTCAGGTACGCAGCTGTGGAGTTTAGAGCTCAGTAAAGCAGGATTTGAACAAAGAAGGGTATAATAATACTAGCATCAGAGTTTTTCTACCCAGTGCAGAAGATGGAGATCGGGTTTTTATGGTGAATACCAGACTTTCTCACAGGGCTTCGAGTGGATGCATTGGGAGCAACGTGGAGCTTCATATAAAACACTGAGGGGACCTGAAGGCTTTCTGCTGGGTGGGGGAAAAGATGTTACACTATAACCTGTAAAAAGGGCTTCCTGAAACTCCACACAATCCTCATCATCAAAGATCTGAAACCTTGGTCTATGCGGGCCTCTGTTGTGCAGGTTTTACACATTTCCTTGCTCACAATCTGATTCCAGCAGCTTATTGTCCTTTTCTGCACAGTGATCTCATCTGAATCTGCTGTGTTGAAGCAGGACATCTCAAACCTGCAAGACTGGAGTTTAAAACCCCAGCTCATTGGAAAACGGATCAAAACGAAGACGCCATTTTGGCCACACACACTTTGTATTCACTCCGTTTGACCGCTAGCTAAAATTTTCAGTCTTTTTATTCAAGTTCTTTCAATCTCAGGCTCTGCTGATGGGTTCCCTCCTAAACATGCTGAAATATAACTGCATGACTTCAGCAAAACAGAATATTTTTGCTGAATACTGCGATTCTGATACGACTTGCATTTTATTATGCTGCATATGTGATATTAGTCTCAGGTGTTTCGACATGTTCTGCGCTCCACTTGTGCATGCTAGTTAGCGGAAAAGCATGATGAATGCACCTGTGCTTATCCCGCTTCAAATTACAATTATTTAATTGTGCATGCTGTTAAACATAATTCTTAATATGTTGTGCCTTTAATTGACATAAATGGGTTTTTTTTTACGTATTCGTAGCCTTTATACCACTCAAACGTCTCATATGAAGACAAAAGGTACATAATTTTGAATGAATGTCTACAAATGGTACCACACACACACATCTGCGGCACTAAAGCTAAGAAAGCAAATGGCTAAAAATTGCTGCAAAGGCCAAACTAATCATTCAGATCCAAGAAACAAAAAGCTCCTTTGAAGGTAGGAAATGTTTAAAAAACAAAAAACAAAAAAAACCTCTGCTTTGAAAAATATTTAGCAAAAAAATTTAATTTAATGAGGGCAAAAACATATAAGACATCCAGGATGGTGATTAAAGCTCCTGTCAGGGGCTCAGATAAGATTTCCCACCATAACACTCGCTTATGCTCTTTGTGCCCGGCACAGACGAGACACTTTTTCACACCTACCATTAATTTTGTTTTTAAAAGAAGCTCTAACACCAATAAGGGCCTTATTTTGAAACTTTTTGGAGTCCCGTTCTCTGGTTTGTGGAAACCGCTACAGACACACACACAGGATATGCCTCTCATCCTGCTACATTCACCTTCAGACCAACACTCCAGCCGCACAGCACACATTTTACATTTCCAGTCACATTGTGCAGATATAGTCTATTATCAATACATGGTATGGGATTTTATGGACATATTAGTATCAGCGGGAATGACAGAAATATTTAGTCAGGTTATAAAAGAAAAGCAAAGTCTACACAGTACGCTCCTGATAAATGGGGGAAAGTGCATCCAGGTGAGTTAGGAACTTGTAAATGCTGTGGTATGGATGCAATGCCATCATACAAGAAGCCATTATGCTTCTTCTCTCTGGCAGCTGTACAACGTGCTTTAAGGACTGGGCAGTGAAAATGCACACGCTGAGACCGACTCATCCAAAGGTAAATCTGCTTCCCTTGTGTGCTTTAGTTGAACGTGCAGTCTTTGGTTATGGGTGACGTTACTGTAGCCCAGAGGCTTTGGGGTTAACAGAGAGGGAGTAATAACAGGAGACACAGCTATCTTTCTCTCTTTTCACCACCAAATGTGGCACATTTTCAAAACAATACAAGTAAAAGGTAACAAAAACAAAACTTTATCTTTTGTTTCCCCCCTAAAAGTTCAAAATATAAAATTCAAGTGCAATTAAAGTTCCAAATATCAGTTAAATCACATACATTTCTCTCTAAAGTAACAGTTTGTTACTTGCAGGTAGTTTATCTCATCTTATCATTATATATTTTTTCTATTTAAAAAAAATTACATATAGACTTTGTGATTTTAGCTCATGTCGTCTTTCCTTGTGCTCCAAATGGTTAAAGCACTGACGGAGGTGGAACGCTGCAGATGTACACCATTTAATCTTCCATGTTAAAAAAGGTTTTTTAAGTGCACCAAATGTTTGTTTTTTTTTAATCTATCACTCGTGCACACCATGCCAGCAAAGACATACCGTTCATGATACAACCGTGTACTCTTTGTGGACCAATTTGTGTTTTTCACATATGCATCTACAGCTGAGCATGCTAATGCTAATACATTATAGCCATAAAACATCTGTGACATGGGCCTCTGCAAGTTCTGACTTGTTTAGCATAAATATTACACAATAACACAACAAAGAGAGCAAAGCAGAGCAAAATAAGATTTAAAAAAGGCAAAGCCAATGGGAGGTAGAGTGCAGAAATGTAGGAAATGACTTGGAGAAAAAAAAATTGTACGTGAGCAGGAACAAGGTTTGACCAATACAGCACTGTTTTTTTGTTTCTAGCCTCCAAATGTGAACAACTTTTCATGCAATACTTTTTAAATTAAGCGGGAGCAGTTTTCCTATTAATAAAATAAAGTTTTCTTTGCATTATTGCGGGAGCTAATTCATACGTCATGAACCAAACAACAAGGTGTCAGAGACGGTTAGCTTACAACAATGCTAGCTTAGCCGTTATCTCTCTCTCTAAACCTCTGTTTTAAGATAGTCACATGGTGGTAATAAATGTAATATTTTAATAGGTTTCACTTGTTAGTCCAAGATTAAAAGCTGACAAATGCGCAAAAAGTAAAAGTAAAACTTAAAAAAAAAAGTCTTTAGCATGAAGCTAAGTTTTTTCTTTACAGGCAAACTTCCATTCGAAGACGTTTTGGTCCAGAAGCAAAACACTGAATCTTTAAGAATTAGCTATTAGCTTTAAAACCCATAGTGCATTATTTGTAATAGTGTAACAGTGATTTACTAAAGTGGACAACTATCTTTAAGATAAAGTATTTAAAAAGAAATTTAAATACTTAAACACATCAGTGTTGGCTTGTAAAACCCCTTATTGGTCAAACCTTGCATGTGTAAAGCTACAATCATTCAAAGGGTTGAATAGTGTGTATGGGGACAAAGATGTTGAAGGCATCATGTGACGAGCTCGACTGACGACAAAGACATAAGAGGAAGAAAGGATGAGTCATTATACAGGAGGGAGAGGAAGATGAGGGCTCTGGGGTTACATTTAGGTTGCCGGATCAGGAATGAAAGGATGACGGGGGTCTTTAACGGGTCAGCGTAGACGCCCCGTTTATTTGTATGGTCGTAGGAACCTGGTTACTTTGGAGCGCAGCAACTTGATGAAGGAGCGAGGGAACATCTCTTTGGACTCCGCTGCTGTGTATTTGAAGTAGTTCTGGGGATGGGCGAGTACGTCAAACAGGGCTTTTATCAGGTTCTTGTCCTATGAGGAGGACATGAGGACATCAGCGGGATATTAACGCACTTCCACAAGCTAACTTTGTGCTGTGCCCTTCATGAACACATAGTAGGTAATGTGATGTAATCATTTACTACCTTCAGTATCTCCTGGTGGTTTTCAGAGGCATAAAGCCTACCGTCACGCACGATGTCCTCTATCAGCTGCTGGTAGTCCTCTACAACAACACAGGGTTTAAGATAAACAGATGCATTAAAAACAAAGTGAAAGTGTTGAAGCAATGAGTAGACCTCATGCATTCAATGCCCTGCAGAAACATTTATACTGCAGCAGCAATGAGATAAGATACTATCATATAGTGTCTGGAAATAACCGTATTTATATATATATATATATATATATATATATTATATATATATATATATATATATTGAACTGGATTGTCTGGAGGGAAGCACATCGGAGGAGACTCACCATCATAGGTGACATAGGGAACCTGGAAGCCTTTGCCACTGTTGCCCTCATTGGATTTGAACTGGATCCAGAGCTTGCGAGAGCGCGAGGTGAAAGCAATGGGTCGCTCATAGGTCTGGCACGTCTCGTAGGTTGTAATGGAGGTGGGCTGAGCTGAAGGAGCAGACCAAAAAGGTTATGACCTTCCACGTCTTTGTGTCTTTTCCTGGTATCTGTTCACGTTCAAAGCTCCAGAAACAACAAGTCACACATGATTTCAACTCAATTTGTCAAACAAATAGTTTGAAACAAAATGTGGTCCGTCGCTGAAACAACATTCCCTTCTGCACGCAAACCAGATTACGGCACGTCAGCTGCAGCACCACAGCCATCAGATCCCCCTGAAGCAATGACTTCTGCAGGTGCAGAGGAATCTGAACCTTTGACATTATTAAAAGTGCAAACTGTCTCGTCTCTGACTCATTTAACTCGGTGATAGACTTGGAAAAACACTCCCTGGTCTGCTTGGAGCTCTGAAACTAATTCATGAATCTTTAACAGCTAAAAGAAAATAAGCTGAATGAATTCCAGCTTAGGTTATTAAATCAGTGAATAAGCTTCATTTATTTTTTTATATGACTGAGAATCAACCTGAAACTGCAGTAATCTTTTTTTTATTTGCAATCATTAAAACATCTTTATTTTCCCATCAGAGCGCGCTCTCTCAGAGGGTTGGGTATACAATTAGATCCCACATATGGGTTGGGTTTAAGGGTATGATTAGTTGGTTGTTGGTGGACACGTCCCCACTGACATTCCTACTTTCTACATCCTACCTGCTGCTCCATTGACGAACATTGCATGAGTACCGCCAGCGTACGGCTTTGTTTACCGGTTTTTCTCATGACCAGAACATCTCCACATTCGTCTTCGATTGGGAGGAAGATCTCTGGAACCACTATCAGGATCCGCCTCTTGTGTGGTGGGTTTATGGTCCACACACAGTTCACATAGGAAGGGTAATCTCCGGGGTAGTTGGGAGACTCGATGTAGCCCGTGTACTCTCCCAGTTCCCCGCCACACTGCCGGTCTGAAGATGAAACACGTTTTAGAGTTTCAGAGGCGTACTCTCCGTGTCATTCGCCCCTTTGGACAAATCATTTACAAGGGAATGAAGAGAATAATTACTTTTGCAGTGGGAAACATTGGTGGTACCATCAAAGTCAGTTGTGGTGTTTCCGGGACAAGTGATGCAATAGTTCTGCCCGAACTCGGACTGATAGGTCCCTGCGGGGCAGCGGATACAGCGGTGTGTGCTGGAGTTGTAGTAGTGACCAGGAGCGCAGTGCACTGCGAGAAAGGAGAGAGAGTCAGGGCAATCACAGCCAAACTGATGGAAGATATGATAAAACACACAGAACGGTGAAATCATGTCATCATTTGATCAATTACACATAAAGAGACGCATTCCTCTCAGTGAGACGTTACACATACAGTTTAACTCGATTTGACATGTAAATATTTAAAAAAAATGTATGAGTACCATCACAGACAAGGCAAATAAAGAAAATTGAAATGATTCATTTAATTACATTTAAAGCTGCTTGTAGAGATTCTTCTGTTTAGCCGCTAAGCTAACAGCTAAAAATAAACTATACTTACTGAAACATCCACGTCTTAAACTGTTACAAAACATAAATAAATGATAAATAAACTGATCATTTATAGAAAAAAACTAAACTTTGCCATCAAAAACTGGATAAACAGCCGATAGGACAATAAATCTAAAGGCGTACTGTCTAAAGCCTGACCTTTAGCCTCACAGTCCCTGAAGGAGACACATCCTTCATACTTGGTCATGAGGCCTCCTCCACATGGGAAGCACAGAACCCGACCTGGTTCTGGCTGGTAGGATCCCAGAGGACAGGCCTGGCATGGGCGGAACCCATCAGCAGAAAAATGACCTGCTGGACACTGACCTGTGAACATAAAACGTCTCTTTATTCCCATCTTCTGCTGCCAACACAGCGAGCAAACCTCTTCTTTCTGCCTTTCCTGCAGATTCATGTTCTTCCTGAGGCTAAATGAGCTTCTGCACTTCAAATTAAAAGGATTCTGAGATGAAGAATACATATTCTGCCCTCACACGAGTCCGTGCAGCAGATACTAAAAAAGCTTCATAAAGGTGAGAATCAGACGGAGAAAAAGTTGATCTATTAGAGGAAGAACAGAAACATTGAGTTTAGCATGCAAACATTCATTATTAATCTTTTAAAGCTGAAACACAGCAGAGAAAATTCAAGTTTTTTAAATATTAAGTCTTTATTTGGGCATCAGGCAAATCTAAAAAAAAGAATTAACTTATTTCCTTTATATTTTTATTAGTTTTTACAGCGTAACAGTGCAGCAGGAGGAAGAGTTTCTACAATAAAGGGATGCAAAAGGTCTCTGAAACAGTTTGAACCAAATATGAGGTGCTTAATCATGCTAACAGGTCATAAAACATTGTTTTTGCAGATGGAGGATATTATTGTTCATGTTTTTATTCTAATAAGACCACATGGGAAGATAAACAGTAGCGCTCAGTTACCTCCACACTGAGACACATTCTTGGCACCAGCAACACCCTGTCCATCAGTACTGGGACACGGCTCACAGGACAACTGACCCACTGTGTCTTGGTATGTTCCAGGAGGACACTGGACACACTGCTTCTGCTCCCCGCTGTAAAATGTCCCCACGCCGCAGCTCGCTGAGGACAAACTACAGTTAAATGGTTTCTGACAGGACAGCGATGTGAAGGTCGCTCATTACACGCCGGACTCACCGCACTTCCCGTCTCGCAGCACTTGTCCCGTGCTGCAGGTCTCTGCCCCCTCCGGGCTTCTGGATGGTTTCTGGGCCACTTCATACTCCGTTCCAGAGAACTGGATGTAGAACTGCTGCTTGTTGATGGACTTCCTGAGCGTTCGCATGGCACTCTGCAGCTTCTGCTTCATCTTCTCCCGCACGCAGTCCAGGTTACAGGCGTCTGAGGCAAAGATCATCAGTAACCTGAGCACATTCTGACACGCGTGTCTTCCGTGTTATTCCATGTAGAGCTTAGATAGTTTAGACCTGAGACTTCCTCCTCCTTCATCTCCATCTCAAACTCAGCAGTGATGTGGGAAACCTCTTTCGCAGGAGATTTGCGTCCTCTGCGGCGCTTCTTCGATGAATCGCACTTGAGGTTGACAAAAGTTACTTGACAGTCATCAGTGCACGGAAACTGGCCTCCTATGAGATGAAAAGACAAAGTACATTTAGGTATATCCTCTGAATAGCTGTTATATATGCATATTATATAAGCATCGAACAGGGAATGTGAGAACAGGAGAACAAAAGGAGAGTCAGAGCACTGAAGTGGGTAACCAGAAGTAAGGGAGTTACTAAGCTAAATGCTAATAGCTTTGTGGTGGCTAAACTAATGTGTCAGTAATATGGAGCCACTGTTGAATTCTTTGTTGCAGAATTTTGTGCAATTGAAGAAGTAAATCTTTTGTGGTTTGCATTTCTATAAACAGTTACCTTCACAAGTCTAAACATGCAAATGAATCTGCAGCTGGAACCGAGTGCTTGCAGAACATTATGAGCTGTAGAACCTAAATAACTAAAACATGAAACTTGCAGCGGAAACAGGGGAAAGGATGATAAAACGCTATTTAACGCTAAAAAAGTTTTTTTCCTCATTTGACTGGTTTTCAATTTGGAGCTAAATCAAAATGAGAAAGCAAAGAAACAAAACGGGCAGAGGCAGGACGTGTTCGTAGCATCAGACCAGAAAGTCTAGCCTACACAACAAAAGAAATAAAAAAATATTCAGAAATTATAGTAAAAGCATGATATCACCAGTATAACTATGCTTTTAGATCAATAAGAATCATAAAGGTGGATCCCTGAGGAACCCCACGAGTAAAAAGGAGGGAGACGTGTTTAAATACCCGTTACCCGTTAGAACGTTTTATTTGCAACAATGGACAGTTTAGAATCACCAATCAGCCTATCCCCAAGGTGCATGTCTTTGGACTGTTGGAGGAAGCCGGAGTACCCGGAGAGAACCCACGCTAACACGGGGAGAACATGCAAACTCCACACAGAAAGGCTCCCGGTTAGAGCCCCGCTGACACCAAGGCTCGAACCGGCAACCTCCTTGCTGTGAGGCCACAGTGCTAACCACTGCGCCACCGTGCAGCCTGTAAAACTGTTCCTCTTTGCTAAAATAGATTAAACCACAATCAAAAAGTTCAAATGCAGAAGAATCTGATGAAACTAAAAGGGTCAATTTCACCACAAACATGTCCGAAAGGATGAAAGTATTAACTCTGGAAAAGTGATTGAAATGAGTCAAATATTTTAATCTGGTTTCATGTCGAAATGTATCAAATATAAATTATGCTCTAAATGTCCATCATAACAGAGCTCCACGTTGTGAGACGGAGGGAAAGTTGCTGATGCAGGACGATGTTTCCTACCTGGAACATTCAGTCTGGATGAATCTCTGTGTTTTTCCTTGTTGCGAGGCCTCAGGTGACACTTGGCGTCTTTGATCTTAAACTTGGCCTTCTGCTTGATGGGCGGCGCCAGCGTGTCTTTATTCACACACATCAGAGAAGCAAACGCTGGTTACACATGACGCTGTGGGGAAATTTACAGCTGCCACAGATTAAAAAGCTTCACTTGCTTTTCTTCATCCGTTATGAGATTTTAATCTTTATCTTTATCGTTCAACCCTCCAGTGATTGGTTGCTTCATTTTAATTAGATTTTAGGAAATTAAGGATGGTGAAGTTCCTTATTAAGCTAGGCCACCCCCACCTCCACAGACTGAGCAGCAGGTAAGGTAAGACATGTCAATGTAATGTAAACAGAGAAGACTTCATGCTGTGGTGACCCCACCCACACAGAGAGCACCTCTGTTAATGGAAACCGGATGGTTTTGGTGTCAGCTGGAACGATGCAGAGCTCAGCAGGTGCTGGTGGAAAACACCTGATCGATTAATCGATCTGGATCATTGCATGGAAAGGTTTGGGAAGAGGCTGCTCCTGATCAGACTGATCTTTGTTGCATTTGCATGAACCCGCTCATGCTGGACGGTTTTTCTGCATAGCTCGTGGTTTTATTGTTGTGACTCATGGTTGTGGTTTCTTTTTACAGCTCGTCTGTCAGGATGATCATCAGCTTCGTTTGTCAGTGGTTTTCTGTTCCCACACAGGTGTCCCAGCTGGTCATGGCTTTTCCTGTTTAGCTTGAACAGCAGATGCTGTTTTCCATCTTTACTATTTTCTCTCCTTGCCCTCTCCCCCCCCCTCCTCACTTTCAGCACTTATATGCAAATTCATCAGCTTTTCAGCAAGTAAAAAATAATGAATAATTCTTCAGTATTAGGAGGAGCCATACATGCACAACGCTTCTCTCGGTTTGTTCAGCACAACACTGCAGCCGCAGCCTCCTTGATTGGATGGGATACTTCACATTTCAGTAAAAGCTTTATTACATTTTCACAGAGAACAATTCAATGGATATTAAACCTGGATACAACATGGAGATGTCTGTCAGTAAACAGCTTTTATAGCCGTGTGGATTAAATGTTATATGAACACTACCCAACAGAGCCATTAGTGATACATATTCAATGTTTACCTGTTAATTTTCTGCATTGGGAACATTTACATTACATTGACCTCTTGGTGTTGAACTCAACACTTCATGGTACATATCTAATGGGTTTGATGAGGAGAATCAAGGCTCTTTATAAAGTTTATAAGAAGAAATTGGTAACATTGTGAAAATGAGCAACAGCACAGTGGTGAAGCCGTTCCCACTCAGAACCAGCCTCTCCAGGGTCCACTAAAGCAGTGTTTTTCAACCCTGGTCCTCAGGGAACACCGTCCTGCGTGTTTTGTTTCCTTCCAACCTCAGCACACCTGATTCAGGTTCATTAAACTGCTAGTTAAGTTCTCTCTAACTTTACTAATGACCCATTTATTTGAGTCAGGTGTGGTAAAATAGGGTTACCTATAAAACACGCAGAGTGGTGTTCCCTGAGGACCAGGATTGAAATACACTGCACTAAAGGAGCCTCATGCTTGTATCCTGCTGCATACTGTTGATCCCAGAAAGGACAAGAAAACCTGGAACCAGTTGCTGAAGAGCAACGGTCTAAGATCAAGTCATCATCATGTCTATTACCCTGACCAGACTTATTTTCCTCGTAGCTCTCTGTGAAGTAGCAGGATAGTTATGTTTTGCAGAAGGACCAGTTTATTAAAGGTAGCATCATGGTCTGGGCTGCATGAGAGCTCCCAGCACTGAGGAACTGTGCAGCACTGGTGCCCAACAGGATGAAGGCTGTGTTGGGTAATAAATGTATCCACATGAGATACCAACACAATTCTGCTCAATTTGGGATATAATCACTGTTCAATAACCACTGGTGAGCTATTTCTGGAGAATATATTTGAATAATTTTAACAGAAAAGACAATAGATTATATCCTAATTATCTGCAATGGATGGAAAGCGTGTACAGGAAGTACCCTGCCTCTCATCTGCTAGTTACTGGAACAGACACCAGCTTCCCCACAACCATGAATTAGACTAAGCAGTGAAGAGAATAAACAAACAATAATCCAGATTTAATTTCCATGGGATTGTTTTGTGAGAAAATATATTCACTGAAACGTGAATGGAGCATTATTTCACATCGGACACCTGTAACTTGCTCATTTGCAAGCCGATGTACATTTTCATGGTTTTCTGCCACCACAGGGGTGCAGTATTGCTACTCTATGTTGCTGCTTGTGTTATTGATGTGCTTGGTGCTTTTGACTGGCCTCTCTGTGAAAAACAGACTGACGAAGCATCAAATAATGAATCTGTCCAGTGCATTCATCGGTTATACTTGTCATACAGTCAGTGTCATTTCCAGCCAATCAGCATCCCACTATACTATGCTTATTTTACTGTGTCCACTAAGACTGACACAGACCTGTTTGACCAGCTGAAGTAGAGAGGTGGGTAGTCAAAAAGCATCACTGGAGCTTTGACCAGCACATGTGAGTAAATTCCTCTTACCGTGCTGAACAGGGACTCCGCAACTCAGTGTGTAGCTGTTCTCAGAGTCTGCAAGAAACCAACACACATGCAAGAGCAAGGTGAGAAAGGTGACATCGGGAATTATCAGGAGAGTTTAGGGAAGTCGTTAATGTCAAACAGAGGTGATAATGTGAGCCACTGCACAGCTGTGGGAGTTGAAAAGAGTTTTAAAGATGTTAGATGGTGTTATTATTCAGAAACAAGCCAAGAGCCAAAAGAAATTTCTGCCTCCATGTGACCCAAAACCCTCGACTGCAAAATTACAGCCAAAATTAAAGAATTATGAATCTTTTCTTTCTCCCTTGATGCAAAAGCAAAGATGCATTTTAAGTAAGAAAAGAGGGAGGAAGTCTTAGGAAATTAAAAAAAGTGAGACAATTAAATAAGAGCCAAGGTTACGTCCCGCCACAGGAATTTACATGGCTCCCACTCCCTAAAATTAAAAAGTACTCCAAAAAGAAAGAAAAACAAATATTTCACTTTATTCTCCAGAGCTATCGATCATTCTCACACAACGGCCGCCAAGTCAAACTAAGTGAAGGTCGACCGACGGAAAAAACTGCATGATCAAAGAATGTGATCAATCTACAGATGCCTGCTAAGTACTATCACAGGAGAGGCTCTGGTGCCGGCCAAAAGGCTGGAACGAGTGAAGCCAGAAAAACCTTGGAGAGTCTGTGCAGAGAGTCCCCTGAGGAGTCCATAAATATGACGATAAATAGTACCAACATATTCATTAAGCATCAGTGGAAGTCAGAGGCTAAGAAAGATGCAATGATCAGCTTTTACCACTAGGGGGCAGCCACTCGTACAGCATAAAACTAATGCATCACACATCATGTTGCAAACTTCTTTACTTTCAATACGACCCAACATTAAATATCTTTATTTATACGACTCACGTGCAAAGCTAATCCAAACAAAATACAAATATGTGAAATACACATCTGCACATCCTTTCAGACATTTCAAAGCTACTACATCCCAGAGGCCCTTATCTACCCGTTTACATACTGATTTATCAACTACAGAAGGAATAAAAGCAAATATTCATGCTTCAACCTCCTCTAAATGATCCAGTACAGAACAGGAGTGATGGTGAGGTTTAGGTGCAGTTTCCAGGGACTCCCAGCAAGTTTTAATATCATGACAAGTGATGGGAACATGGCCTGTTTGTGGTTACCTGCGAGGAAGAGCGCATTGGAGGGGCACGAAAGCGAGCAGACCTCCGCCCCTCCGCTCTTGGTGCAGTTCAGCTGGGCCCGAGGTGCTGGTTTTCCATTAGGAAGACACTTATCTGCTCCTGTGGATCATACATATATCACACCTGTATTAGAGCCTCCTTCAGGGGCGACCAGGTCACGCATAGCCGACGCTTACCGATGCAATCCTTCTTGTTCCAGTGGAGTTTCTGTCCCGGTGGACACACACACTCATAGCTCCCCTGTGTGTTTATGCAGCCGTGCTCGCAACTCCCGTTGTTGATGCTGCACTCGTCAATGTCTGACAACACAGGAAGCAGACGACAGCAGAGCAATGGCTGCGTTTATTTTCCTACCTAACCTGAGAAGTCAGATGGAAACACTTTCTCATGGACAAACTGCATCCAGTTCTGAGCCAGTGGGCTGTGACCTGCATGTAAACCTCAGCACTCACCCCCACAGTGAGTGAGTCCATAGAGGATGAATCCTTTGTTGCAGAGGCACTCATAGCTGCCTGAGTAGTTGATGCAGGTGTGGTCACAAGCTCTCTCGAAGGAGCACTCGTTAATATCTGAGGGAGACCAGAGATACAGAACAGATGAGTGGGAGGCTGAAAAGGGTTCCATCATTACTGCTGATAGCAGAAACGGAGTTAGGAAGAGGGAGGATTTTTCACCATGTTTCATTGTTAAAGACAGAAAGACAACACGTTGTGTGGCATCTTCATCTCACTGTGTTGCTATGACAGGCGAAACATCATCATTGCATCACAAAGCTGTCAGTAGAAGGACAGTCTCCTACCTCGCCTGCTCAGACTTACATTGTAATGTTAAACATCCACGAATCAGCAAAAAAGTTTGGAAATATTCTACTATGGATCTGCATGGTGGAGCAATGGGTTAGCACTGTGGTCTCACAGCAAGAAGGTTGCTGGTTCGAGCCATTGTGTGAGCAGGGCTCCAACCAGGAACCAGGAACCTTTCACCTGTGTGGAGTTAGTAGCGTTCTCCCCGGGCTAGCGTGTGGGTTCTCCCCATGTTAGAGTGGGTTCTCCCCTTGTTAACGTGGGTTCTCCCTATGTTAGAGTGGGTTCTTCCTATGTTAGAGTGGGTTCTCCCCTTGTTAACGTGGGTTCTCCCTATGTTAGAGTGGGTTCTCCCCTTGTTAACGTG
>JBAMIG010000025.1:4699469-4709874 GCA_037177335.1 Kiunga ballochi
TTTTAAATGTTCGTGTTATATCCGCCATTGTAAGCTGCCGCCCGCATTGCATTGTGGTCTATATTGTCCCGTCTAGTCACCATGGAAGCTCACTACTTTTCAAGGTGCATTGTGGGTAATTTTGATGGCACTACTTTTTTTCTGAAAGTACGTTCAGACACCCCTACAAAATGGCGTGTCCAATATATAGGGCCCTATGTAGGGATTAGGATGCACATTCGGACACAGCCAATATTTTACCAATCTGCTGCTAACTCACGAGTGTTTGTCACTATAAAACAGGAAGGAATCATAAAAAAGGCGGTGACTGAACAAAGTTGAGAGTCGCCTCAAAACTATCGGCCATTATGTCAAACCCCCAAATGTTTCCAGTTTCAGACACTTTCAGTAGCATTCACTTTCTTACGAGTTCCTAAAAATCCCAAAACATCCAGAAAAGTCTCTCTAATGTACAGCTTATTGGGTGAATTTGTATTAGCATGCACACTTTTCACATATAAGGCTGCTATGTAAGGATTTAAAACATCCTGGATTGTACATCTCAGGTAAGTAGCTGACATTACATTAAAGTTGTGTCTTAACCACTTTTACTTGCAGTTAAGAGATGAAAATGTATAAAAAAAGATTTTGTCTTTCCAGCTCAAGTGTGCAGATTTGTTTAGACTGCAAAGGTCAGCAAGTTTACAACGACTGAAGTTCCTCACGGGGAGCCCCAGCGTGTCCAGATAAAACACGGACTCTTCATGGCCCAGTAATAGCCCCCAGGACAGAATCGCTCTCTCACACAGTCTCTCTTCTGTCTCTTTTATTATCCTCCGTCTGTCTTACTCTTTCACTCTCTCTGCCTTGCTTTATCAGCCTCTCCACACATCTTTTTTGCTCCCTGAGGAGCTCCAACTCCAGATATGGTCCAAGCATATCACAGCCGTGTTATTACAACCTGACTCTTGAAGCGATACACCCCAAAGCCCCATAAGTCTGGCTGGCAGAATGCAAAGCGAGACAGCGAAAGAGGAGGAATCTGGTGAAAGACAGACTGATAGAGAGGGCAGGACTGAAGGAGGAGGACAAGAATGTGAAAGAGGATGGTTTGCAGAAAGAAAGAAGGGGATGGAGAAAGAGTAGAGAGTAATGTGGAGCCTCGCGTTTGCTCTCCTCCCAGTTCCTCTGAGGCTGATGAGGAATGAGGTGATGCAGAACGCCAGCCGCACAATCCGACCGCCTCACCGGGGACAAAAAGAGAGTTCAAAGCTCCGTTCAACTGGAGAGAAAATCGAAACTTCTGACAAAAATGACCATTTCAATAATGCGAAACACCTACACAAATATTCCCCAAGTGTTGAAAAAAAGTGCGATACTCGAAAAGCAGAAATTAGAAAGAGATATCCAAAAGCAAACAACAATCGTTTTTCTATACATTCAAGTTTCAGACCTTACTGATAACCGTACGGACATTTAGGAGGTGTATTAACGCGTTAAACGTTCAGAATACCATCACACCTTTACAATCCCTCTGAGTTTATGACAGGTTCTTAGACAAATATGGGAAATAATCATTATTATTATCTCTCCAGTGGAATACAGCTACACTGCTGCTGCTCTGAATAAGGACATTACTCTGCATGACGGTGATCGGTGGTAGGCATCATATCAGGACCATTAGGTGGAAAGGGTAAGGGAGATGGGGAGATGCAGAGGAGGAGAATGTTCTACTGAAGAAGTTGTGTTTTATAAGTTGAATCTCTCAGTGATGATATGAAGCAGTATTTGTCTCAGCTGCTCATCTCAGAGAAATAACTAGGCCTAAACAGTCGCCCCCATACCAGAGGGATATCCCCGAAAGCCCCCAATCCTCCATACCACCCCCTAGTGGGAATCTCACAGGTTAGCACACACACAATTAACTACAGGAAGTACGAATACCAGTCGCTTCATTTACATTTAGTTTGACATGAATTGGAACGTTGGAAGAGATATAGCAAAAAATGTGACATTTTTAATGAAAAATACTCCCTAGTGAGAAAGTTTAGAATATCAGAGATTAATACACAAGTCCTGGGTAGTTTGATGGTCCCTTCATTTCCATTTGGTTTGATGTGAATCGGTTGTCAAGATATAACCAAGAACATGACATTTCTGAGCAAAAGCTCCCCCTAGTGAGAAAATTTGGAAGCTCAGGGGTTACTTCACACAATAGGCAGCATAATCACTAGTTGCTTTGTTTTCATTTAGTTTCACCTAGATGGGACAAAAGGTCAATTATGTCCAGAAAATAATAATGAAAAAAAGTCAAAATTCAACACAAAACTCCCCCTAGTGGCAAATATATGAACTTCAGAAAACTCAACGTACCACTTGTGGCGAGTCCTCATTTAGTGTTTTATATGAACAAAACTTTAAACCAGGCGGACAAAAATTTTCTGATGATGTGACAAAAAAATGTGAATTTTTTTTACACTCCATCCATCATCAGTTCGGCCTCTCACAGTGACCAACACTCCTATGCAATATGAAGGAAATATAGTAAATGTTTGTCAAGTTATAGCACTCACACAGCCAGTGTGAGGCCCTGGATTCAAGTACATAATAACACAACTAACCCATTTCTTCTCTAATAAAAACCTAGTTAAAGCTAATTTTGCATCCTACATACGGAGTTTTCTCCTCCCTCGAACCTGAAGTAGCCTTTTACTTTATTTGAACTTCTTTGCTGCATCTCAGTGTACAAAAGATGTTTATGGATGATCCCAGGCTTCCGCTGTCTGCATGCCTAAAGCCTGTGAGTATTAGGAAGCAGCTCATCAAGGTGGTGGTAACACATGAAAATGTCTTTTGCACAACTTCTGTGGACAAAAGCTGTACTTAAATAAGAACCGGTTTAAATTCCTTCCCCCTTGCAGACAAAGCTTCTTGAGGAGTATAAATTGACTGGACCAAAACAAACTGTTTTGTTCTTTGCGTCCTTGAGAACGTATGTGGCAAGCTTAGGTGCCCCCACGTTGGTCCTGGATGTGTCTGAGTGTGTGTTTGAATGTGATCACCATGACTGGACACTTTATATGCATATCTGTTTAACAATCTTCCCGTTAATTTCTGCAGGCAAACAGATACCGAATCTGTTGTTTTTGTCCTTTTTACAAGGCCAAAAATCACTATCTATAGTGTATCGCCTGTGAACAGGTTGGCTTGAAGCAAGTTGAAAGATCTTTATTACTTTGCACCCTAATATGTTCAGAAAGTAGTTGTCCTTAGAAGGAACAGATGGAAAATTTAACACACTTAAGACAATTTGGTCACTTAGAAAAAAGAGATCAGACACAAAAATCTCTCCTCAATTTCTATCTCCAAGCTCCCTCCACGTTTCTCTCCGTCCTGCCTTGTAAATGCCTTTTTAATTGAAATCTGTCAGACACTGACCGTGTCTCTTAACCGGGCTGCTCAAACCAAACCATCCACTACTTATAAGTGCTAAGCCATGAATTTCAATGAGAGCTTTTCTTCAACTCTTCAACTGGCTGCATTGAACTCCTTTAAATAAGGACCGTGCCTTTCTAATAACCCTTCCCAATCTCTTTGTCAAATAGACCCCCCCACCTCCTGCCCTTCCACCAACACACACATACACATACATCCTTATTCTTTTGCTTTCTTCTAACTAGAACACTGTCAGCTTTGATGCTCTAATAAACACAACATGCCTTCAATGTATTTGGATGGAAAGCAGCTGAATTTAAGCTGTGAACGCACATCCAGTCCTGCTGCTTCAGAGAACAAAAACAGCTAAAGAGCCACCTGGCTGAATAAATATCCACCAATCTTCCATCTAAATGCAACTAGAAGAGTCAAACAATAAGTCAGAGAGATGACAAGCTGTCCTGCGACCTAAAGCAAACATCTATGGGATAAAAATGGTTTTAAATTGCTGACATATTGATTCAAATATAATTCAAGGGTTTTCTGTCTCCAAAGACACTAAAATGTTTATCTTCCTGGAAGGTTGCAGCGTACAGAAGGGACTGGCGTTACTTACAGGAATATGAAAGTGGAATGTGGTCTGTGGAGATTTTATGCGGGAATGTACCTCACACCACTGATGGAAATCTGACCAGATTTATCCAGGAGTTGCGTTTCATCATCGACATTCCTAAACAGCCAAGTCAGGTCACCTCATGGGTCGGTATTAACGGTGGAGTCCATCCATGAGGCACGACAGGCTGGTAAAGATCTCGATTAGCCATATTAGGTCGTACTCAGGCCTTTTACATCGTTTCTATAGAGGGATCAGTTCATTTAAATTTGATGGTCTTGATTTGGCAGTCACTACAACACCACTGGAGTTATTATTGTCATAACATAATATTTTTATTTGACTGATCAAATGTGTCTTACTGTTCTGAGCATTAACTGGCTAAGCTAAATATGATCAGTTACTTCTAAGCTACAATAGTTAATTTCTATTTCTGTTCTTCTAAAAAATAAATAAAATTTGTTAACTTCCTGTCTGAGATGCAAAATATGCACAAAAAGTCGTCTGTGACGTCTTAGGACAACTTATCTCATTTTTCTTTGTTTGTATTTTTTTAGCAAACTTGCAAACGTTAGCGTTAGGCTAACCACATATGGGCACCCTCTGGTGGACAAGGTATGCCACTGCAAATGCAACATCACCACAGCCCATTTTTAAACAGATATCCAGCATCGTAAATAAAAGTGTTAAGACTTTTCCGAATCACACAGCAGGTGTTAAATCATTTCCAGCTAAGGCGGATGTTTCCTGCAAAGGGTGTGAACCGATGAGAGGGCCAATGTGTGTCCCTTCAGCTTCACTCCTCCTACCAAGCAGCAGCTTGACATCTGATCAGATGTTCTGCTCTCATATCAAACATTTCCACTGACCACAGGCAAACTCTAACCTAAAAATATAGCAGTGGCCAGAATAGTGGAAAAGGTGAATTCCACTCTTTGCTCTCATGTAAATAAGTCATATTAACTTTGAACATGAAAATACACATAAACATTTAACTAGATGTTGTAACAATATATTAGCATGTCAATGCTAATACTTCCAATCTGTTTTTCTAGAATATTTCCCACCTCAATCCCACTCAAAGCAGGTAGCTTCTAAGTTTTAAGTATTAAAACATGGAAAACAGTAAATAACTACCGTCAGACCTACAGGACTCTCACCGTATGAAAAAAACCAGAAGAAAACTACTTTAGCCACAGAAACTCAATCCAACAGGCTAAAATTACATTTTTTTTTTTCTCCTTCTTTGATTCTTTATCTTACAAAGGTAGTTATTTCAATAGCATGAGTTTATCGTGTCATTATATCAAATTAATAAAGTTTATTTTGCCATTAGAATGTATACGTTTATTCCACATTAAGCTAGTTTGCACAAATACCAACTAGTGAGCTGGTTAAGATGCCACTCAGGAGTCGGCTTTTAGCAAAATCAGATCCTATTCAGCTGTCATACCTGGATAAAATGAACATTAATGTTAATTTTCAAGCTCATCACAATCATTGTTTGAGCTAAAAAAGAATGAAAAGGCTAATTTCATCAATAGCATCAGCATAAAAAACAGGATTGTGTGTGCAAAATGTGTTTATTTTGGTCCTTTCCACTGAATTCTGATCCGGCTGCCCGAATATGGCAGCTGACAAGACAACTCAACAGACCAGGAAACATCTTTTTTATTATGGGTGAGTTTTTGTCCCCCGTGTACCTCAGTTTCCGGTTCTCAGCTGACAGGAGCAGCATCCAACGGAGTCGTCTGCCGCTCTACCTCATCTGCTTCTAGGTTTAACGTGCATTCAGATATGATGCCGACACCATGCCATGTGATCCAGCTACATGTGTTAAACAGCGAATGAACAGGTGTACTGATATAATATGCATTACCTTTGGGCCAAATAAAATCAAAACCTTTATTTTTTATGTGAGATCTATTTTTTAATGCTGATTTATGCTCCTATATTCTGATTCTGCGAGTGTTACATGCTGGTACCAGTAAATAAGTCACGTGATCAGCACTTAAAGATGTTTATAAGTCACACACCTACTCTGTATGCTGACACTTATGAACTTGTGGTTAATTAAACAGTAACTAAAGTGTGTATGTTTATAACAAATGCCGTTTTTATGTGATGATTTTAAAGCTCCATACGCTTTCCATTGCCTGTCATTTAAAAGTTCCCCTTACTTCTAATTTCCTGCTTTGGTTTGTTTAAAGTGAGAATTCCTTCATCACAAAGAACATATGTGTCATTGTGTGAATGTGTGTGTGCACATACATGTCTATGCATGTGTCTTTAGGTGTGTGTAAGTGTGTGTCTGAGTGCAGCAGCCTCAGCCTGCTTCCTCTACTTGCACAGCTCCAAATAAACACCTCCAGCCCAATCCACCATGTTTGTCTCCATGTTTATTTTTTCTCTTTTCCTCCTCGAGGACTCACACCTCCCCCATCCCCTGTTCCCACAATCCACCTCTCTCTGCCTCCCTCTCTTTCAGCACATGGCGTGCTGAAAATATCACTTATGTTCAAACTTTTTCCTTATATTTAAATTACAGCAGCTTTTCGCTTCACGTCAACATTAAAATAGAAAGCTAATATCATCCAAATTAAGTGTCATTCTCCACTTAAGCGCCTCCAGGCTGATATATATTAGTGTCTGAGTGTATGTATATTTCACTTTTTGGTTGTTTGTTTTGTTTTGTTTTTTTTGCACAATGTCGTCTAACATTTTGGTTGATTTTAGTTGCAACAAAATTGCAAATAAATAAAATAAAAGGCCCCAAAAATTTTTTGAAGAACTGGTAAAACTATTGTGTCATTTTAAAAAAGAAGCTCAACATTTGTAAAAAAGTAATAAAAAAAAAACTTTCGCTTGAAATGTGCTACAACTCTTTCAGCTCACAGAAAGTGAAACAAAGAAGTTACAGAGTAGAGTTATACTTACAGAAACCATAATAAACAAAACAATTAAGTAATCACATTACTCTAGAGAAGCATGTATGATTTCATTGCTGTTACAAGTGTCACAAGGTGCAGATGTGTTTATTTCCTGCAGGTAAAAGTTATTTTACAATTAAATGTAACTATTTCTACTAAAATAAAAGTGCATTAATTTTCATTGTAATCCACTTTACATGTTAAAAAAACCTAAATTGCTGTGTGTGAAACCTAAATCCTTTGGATTAATAAATAACTGGGACAACTGCCTTTAGCAGAAAGCAGAACTGAGGTAAAGATGTTGATAAGATGCCATCAGCTTATCACATAATGTGGACTTTTATTTCACTAACAACAGAAAATTAAATGTACTATGAACAATTGCAACACCTTGATCATTTTCACTTTAAAGGAGACATATGATGCTTTTAAATCCTTCCTTTTCACATGTAAAAAATGAATTTATTCTCTGTATAAAGTAGAACTGCAATGGTTCGGTCTGAATTCCTTCTTTTTTTCACTCCACACACACCTTTTAACCCTGTTCTGAGGTGCGTCTTCAGAGCGACTCGTTTTGGTGCCGTCTCTTTAAATGTTATTGAGGCATGTTAAGCTCCGCCCCCTCCAGGTCACAGGAAGTTTGTTTGTAGCTTGATAGCAGCGATACACTAATCTCCCAGCAGAGAAACATTTTATTGATAGGTTTACTATAAATGTCAACATATCAGAATAATAATTTTGATTACCTGGAAGTCCACGACCTTATTTGGCAGACCCACAGCAAATACTGTGATGTAATAGATAACAACATGTAATAGATTAAATTAAACAAGCTAAAAAATATGACCAAAGATAAAGATATATGCGCAGCATCAGGAGGGAATAAATTGACATTTTCTGCATTCCTCAACACTTAGAAATGCACAAAAACATGTATTTAAGGGCTAAAAACGTGGATTTAGCATGATACGTCCCCTTTAAGGCAGTCAGTTTTGGATTTGTTTCTGGAGAACAGACCTGTTTTGTGATCAGCTGGTTTTAGCACCCTCCACCACCATGCTTAATAGTTACTATGAGGAGTTTACGCAGATATCCCTGTCCAAATGGGATTGCTGGATAAGAGTCTGTGTTAGATACAAAGCAAATTAGCCATTTTGTCATGGTGTTTTTCATATAAACAAGCCATACCTATTCAATCTTTTTCTCATTTTATTAACTCTCAAATGTATCTTTTGGTATAGTTTTTATTTCACTGAGTTTTGCATGGACTCACCTTGAGAGCAGTTTACTATGAACCTTCTTTGTTCAAAAAATGCCTTATCTTACTTATTTTATTTCTGCCTATTTTAGAGGTACAAAGCTAATTAAAAATACATCTAAATATGCCAGATTTACCCAAAGGGCTCAAATTTCCATCTGTTGCTCCCAAGAATAAGAAAAAAATCTCATTCACTGCTGTTGTCTTTCCTCCTCGGCATGGTGTTCATACGCCTGAACAGAAGGTTTTTGCAACAGATGTGCTCGTAGGAAGGTCAGAAAGCTGGGATGACCATTAGACAGAGAGGTGTCTGCACCAGGTGTGTCAGAGAGTTGCTCCGGTACTGTTTCCAGTTAAGAAACCCCAGTGATCTAATGGGATTTATGAACCGCAGACTGATAAATACACTGTTGGAAACATGTCAGGCCACCAGGACGGTATGCCGGACGGTCAGTCCCTGTGTGAAGGGGTTAAACTGATTGGCTTCAACCAAAAGGATAGGACCTGTTTTCTTTTTATACAAGTCGGAACAAATGAGTGTTTTTCTCAGGCCAATAGAAACAGATTCTGTCTGTTTTCAGAAAGAGCCAGTTTCTTTTCTTACAGAAGAGCCTCTGATATCCTGCTGAGGTGGGTTTGACAGCTCCATCGAACCCCGACAGTAAGGTGGGCCGGTTTAGCCGACAAAGTTGTGATTAAATACGTTTTAAACAGCTTCTTTGGCAGGTTAGAACAACCTGAACCTGCTTCTATGTAAGCCTGAATCTTTTTTAAAAATCCACGTTCAATAAGAAAATACAAACAAACTAAATGACAAAATGAGTCAGTGCTTCTGACTAGTAATCTCCCAAAACATCTGCTTTTACCGTGGTTACTTATCAGTGATTGCTGCAGTCATTTTGCCAAAGATTTGGTTAAATTAATAATATTTAATTTAAAATATGATGTCATTTCTGACCTCACTGTTACATATCTATGCACGGTTTTCTGTGTACAACATCCAACAAATCATGTTTAATTCTGCAAAGAAATAAACTTAAACCAGCAGCAACATTTAGCCCTTTATGTTTCCTGCCGGTAATTTTCCAACAGCAAGATTTATTTAGTCACAAAACACTCCTGCAACCAAGCATGCTCCAGGATCAACAGACATGGTGTCCACCTAAGATGCTGTTTAAAATTTCCTACCTACTGCCAGCTCATGTTGAGTTTACAGTAGAATTTACAGGCTTGTTGTTTTTGCTCTGTTTTGGCAGATCCTGGGGACACAGTTGATAAATCAGACCAAGAAAAAGATCCTCAGGGACATCACAGTGATATATTACACAGTAATCGATCTCTGCACTGCAGCAAAAGACGCACAGTCCAGAGAAACTAAATGTTCATCAGATAAATCCTTTTTACTTGAAGCGCATCCGAACAGCTGATCGCTACTTTTTATATCCAAATTCCAACTTCTCTTCACATTACAAAGAAAAAACACCAAAAGGACAGATGTTGCAAAGCTTTAAGATCCCCCAGGTGAGAGTGAGGGAGAACGAAATGAGGCGTAAGCTGAAACTTGCGATAATATAACACATAACATGGTACTCTGCACACACACACTCCAAAGTGTGTGTGATGGTTTTTCCCTGCTGAAGCATAATTTAAGGAGCTAGCTGAATCCCAGTACCAAAGCTATAATGAATACGTCAAATGGTGATTTAATTCACAGCAGACGTCGCCTAGCAGCACATAAACATGCACGTGTCACACATGTCTGCATGTCAAAAGCCAACACACACACAGCAGACTGGCTGCCACCTCATTAATGCAGAAATGCAGCTACAAATAGAGCTAAATACACCAATTATGCTTCAGTGAGAAAAACTCTTTCATCTCATGTCTTCCTTTCTCAGGCTGCTCACTCTAACTCATCCTGAATGCCACCGACACAAATACCCAATGACCCAAAGACATAAAGATCCAAAGACCCAAAGACCCAAAGACCCAAAGACCAAAAGACCCCAAAGACATAAAGACCCAAAGACCCAAAGACCAAAAGACCCAAAGACCCAAAGACCCAAAGACCCCAAAGACATAAAGACCCAAAGACCCAAAGACCCAAAGACATAAAGACATAATGACCCAAAGACCCCAAGACCCCAAAGACATAAAGACCCAAAGACCCAAAGACATAAAGACCCAAAG
>JBAMIG010000025.1:4721748-4731841 GCA_037177335.1 Kiunga ballochi
CTATCTATCTATCTATCTATCTATCTATCTATCTACCTACCTACCTACCTATCTATCTATCTATCTATCTATCTATCTATCTATCTACCTATCTATCTATCTTTTATGCTTTTGTCGGATCGCCTCTAGTGCTCAAGTCCATGGTTGTGTCTGAACGTACACCGTAGGCCCTACCCACAATGCATTGTGAGTAGGAGCTTACAATAGAGCCTATAACACAAACATCAAAGGTGAAGAAAAACTATAGACCTTTAATTTTTACTTCATTTTAATTGATTTAGTGCAAAGAAAGAATGAAATATTTCCACAAAACGTTGGATTAAGTGCACTTTGGTTGCCATAGCTACAGCTGTTGGTCTGACAGCGAGAAAGCATTAAGCTTCGTCTCCAAATTGCCATAAACGTGAGGATGCTCCTACTTACTTACAGCAAACATAACCTTAAAATAGGTTTTTCAAAATAACAGCATTTGATAAGGTTAGAAAGAAGTATGTTGAGATATTCTATACTTCCTCTGAAGAAGAAGGTTCAGAAATGTCAGAAACACTGACTTTTTTATTGGCCTTTAACTGAAGAACCGCCCAGCACCTGAACAGTGTAATGCAAATACACCCACGTTATCACCAAACCGTTACCTGATGCTTTGAGAGATTTTCTTCCCTAAGAAGGAGCAGGAAAGACAAGAGGAGAGGATGGTAGTAGGTAAAATGATATAATAAAAGCAGAACAAATAAGAATGAATGAAAGCAAAGAAAAAAAAAAATATATATATATATATATATGTGTGTGTGTGTGTGTGTATATGCTATGTGATAAGCTATGTGTGTGAAGCCCTGTGAGGCAGCTCTCTTGTGATACTGGGCTATATAAATAAAACTGAATTGAAAACTGAATATATATAATTAAATGAAGTAAGATTCGGCCCGTTTCTGTGTTGGCTCTGTGATCATAGAGACTGTGCGTCTGATTTTACACTTTACTGCCTCGTTTGAAGTCAGTAACCCGGATCTAATTAGCAGTAGTTCATTACGGCTGCATCCAGTCGACATCAAATGAAGCAAGTCTCGGGGTTAAAGACAGACACATGCTGGTTTCCTCTTGCCGGGCCATAAATCCCAGTTATTGTTAGAATTAGCGGCACAAACACATGTGGTGAATCCCACTAACCTTGCGCCCCTTTTCTTTCCTTAACCACAACACACAGAACAGCACAACAAGACAACGGGCACGTTAACTGCAGAGAATTACAGTGGCATTTTCCCATCAGCACACGGCTCCGATGTGGAAATGTCGTCAGGGAACATTTTTCCTGGGATAAACAAGCTTTACACGCAGGATATGGATACTGAAGGAATTACTGCAAACCATTCCAATGGCCACCAGAGGCTACAACTATCTATTTTAAACATAAATGCACACACACACACACAATTTATTTGTGTGTATTCTCTTTTAATATACCCGAATCAGTTTAATCATCCATATTCTTCAGATTAAGTATAAATATTCTTTAAGCCCTGGACTTTTTTCTGTTATCTTTACCTAAAATATTCCTTAAATTCAGCCATTAATTGCTGCACAACACGTGCACAAACAGTGAGGATCTGATGAAAGCCAATGTTTGTCCATCTGACAAACATGATCATGAATTGATTCTTTCAGGCAGGGATGATGATGCTACTGAACATGCTCCTGTTAAATCTGTAGCAAAGACGAGAAGCACATATTATTCTGCATCTATCTTTTCAGATATGAGAAAATAATATGAGATAAATGTGGGACATTAATCGTGCAATTAAAACTAAATAGGCTGCATTTGTTTGCATTTCCATAACAATGGAGAGTGAACAAAATGCAGCACATAAAACAACAGAAATGACCAGATCACACACACACGTTTTATCATCCCGCGTCACATTCGTACATCGTCTCATATCCCAGAGATTTCCTATCAGAACCAGGCTGGAAAATCTCAATAGGAAGTTCTGTGCAAATATAGCAAACATTTATGTTCCTGCATGCCACTTCAGAACAACTCTAGAATATTTCAGGACTGCATGCACGTGTGAAAGCAGATTCAGCCTCAGCACAAGGCATGCGGGAGGGGTCACATGCGTGAAGATCTTCCTAAAAAGGGAACTTCTGAGGACTGAACAACATAAAAGAATAATAAAGTAAAAAATTACAATGATTGCAAATAAATGTACAAGATATGTTGCTATGGCAACAAACAGGTGCAAAAGGAGATGCATCTTATGCAATTGTTTTAGTGCAATAACTAACATGATGCAGTGACTTTCAGTAGGTCATATATGTGAAAAAACAATGTGCATGATGTAGCTCGTCATTGCACATACTGTAAGAAAGTCTCAGCTTGTTGTGCTTCTGCAGCAATGACCAATAAAAACACAGCTCTGTAGCTCGGCTATGGGAATAAATCATATGGCAAACATTTTTCATGTAGAGTGAATGTGGAAACGCGTTAACTAAAATACATACCTAAACAGTTGTGTCCATCATGGGCCAGCTTGAATCCATCGTAGCACATGCACCTATAGTTGCCCGGTATGTTGATGCATTCATGGACGCAGCCTCCATTGTAGTCATTCTCACATTCATCCATATCTGAAATAAAACATATTTGTTATTTATTTATTTAAACTCTTTAATGTTCAGTCTGATAAAAGAGGTTTAAAATGTTCAAGCTGCAGTCATATATGTTAGAAATACTAAATAAAGTAGCAGAATAATACTACAGAACGATACCTTTGCAATCCTAAAACAGTATTCCCCTTTATTGCAAAACGCTCAGCTGATTAGCACTTTGTTACCACAGGAGATTAAAGTGGTTGCTACTGTATTTTTCTTGCTGAGTCAGCAAACATTTCCTTTACGAAGAATATATCTTACAGTAAAAAAGAATATTAACATAAAAGAAAGCTACAGCTATTAACTATCAATTTAAAGGCCTCTACTTTAAAAAGCACCATTCTTATACTGTCCATGACTCATATGTCTGCATACTGTTGGAGTTGTAAATACCAGTGTATCCCTGGTGAAGAATAGATTAAGATACCACAGAGCAGAAAAGAAAATGTATCAGACTCACATTCACTCTTTTAAATAATGTCACTGTGTCCACAGTGCAACGAGTGAACATCATCTCTAATGAAGTGAAGCAGAGCTAACTTAGTAAGGTTTAGCCTGGTATATCTGTCCTCAGAGTTCTCCAAAAACTCATAGAAACTTATAATTTGTACAAAACACTATCAGGTAACTTTGAAAACAACTAGCAGCAGTTCTGTTAATTCAATATCCTAAAAGCATTTGGTGTTTTGTTTCCTAGCAAACAGCGTAGCAACATTTAAAGCTAGCTAATGCAGCAAAGATATCCATACTGTTCAAAAGACATGTTGAGTGCTACCAACTATGGCAAAGTTAGCATCTGTCTTGCCTTCTGTTTACAAATCTTATGGGATAAAACAACTTTATGGGTTTAAAAAAACTTTAATGATGGGTTTTTTCAGCCTGGTTTGAGAGAATGTGTGGGAATGTGGGCTGAATGCATTACGGCGTAGGTTGGAAGTAAGTTAAAACTCTCACAGTTAGCTAAGAGAGTAAGCTGGTGCGCTAGATGCTAGCCCCACTGCTAGCAAGAAAAAAATATTAATAACATTACTGCAATAATTGCAAACTAGCAGTTATCATTACATGTCACACCGTCTCAGTATTAACCTTGTTTGTTATTTACAACATCTCCTTGCTAAACCTTCTTAACACACCAAAGGAAAATGAGTCACAGTGTTGTTTGTGAGGGTCCAGCAGTCGGCTCGTAACTGGGACAAAAATGGGCCTGATCGTCCCTGTAACCGTGCATCAGTCTTCAGTAGAATTTCTAGGACTATAACCACGTTCAGCCATTAAAAAATAGGTTCCCTAAAAGTAAAGTTGGATTAATTTAGGATACATATGGACACAATTAGCGCTCTAGAGCTAACCAGCCATAGATCTGTACACTACATATTTACTTAGGATACCTTTTCACAAAGTTTTCACCAAAACTAAAATGTCAGGATCAGTTTCTGATCCAGGCTTCAGTTGTTTTGGCGAGGAGAACTTTCTCAGAAGGATGCAGTCGGGCAGGTTTGATCGATGGTACAAAGCAGGCATGTTAACGTTGGTACATAGCAGCCATGGGCAACAAGCACACAGAAACAGTGGCATGGCTCCACATTCTGTTTGTGGACATCACCCAGACCTGGACACTGAACAGATCCAAACGCTGTCTGACGATGAACAGTTGCACCACATTCACTGGTACCAGCAACATAATTCATGTAGATTCAATCTCGTGTACAGTAAACAACTCAGGTTCTGGAAGAAACATGAGGCGAATGTAGAGATAAAGAGTTTAAATAGATTAAACATAATGCATTCATTTAATTATATAACAGCAAAATAAAGCATATTTTAGTTTAGTTTGAGCCTTAAAAAGGAAAAACACTACTTGTCTTGAAGGTAATGGCAAAGATTATATCTTTTATTTTAATTTCATGATTTAAATGAACTAGAAAACCTTAATTCATCAACAAGTTTTACTGAGCGGAGATGAATTAATTCTTTAACACCTGTCATCAATGCTGACACGTTGCTTCAAATAAGGACAGAATAAAGATTAGGACTAGAATAAAGGCACAGAAAAGGACTGAAAATGTAACTGAAGCACATTAAAAGCCAGAGGGGAGATACAGGCACACGCTGGCTGGGTCTAGTTTCACGTCAATTACGAGATTTTTCAATAATAACATGCAATTATTTAGAAAATAAATCAGATGAAATGAGAAAAAGGTGGTGTGTGTTGAATGAAATGGGAAAATTCTTGTAACTAAGCTGGAGGGCATTGGATTGGAGGCTTTTCTCAACCCCTGCATAAAAACAACAGCATGTGGATGCGGGGATTTCTCAGCCACCGTCAGACAGACGTTCGCTCTGGATGAGAGGCAGACCGGCTGACTCTGTTACCAGGAAGCTAACCTACCTCTGTGAAAGTGGTCAAAGAAAAGACAGAAAGAAGGGGAGGAAATAGAAAAAGGGAACATTAAATGGGACTCTTTCAGAAGAGATAAACCCATTTCTCTCGTATATGTGAAAACACTGTGACTCTCGACTTAACTTATACCCCAAGAACCCCACTGCGTCCATTTTATTTGTCCATTTAAGCACCAGAGATTACAAAACACACTCAAGTATCAAATAACAAGCAAAGACTTTTCAAACTTGCCATGCAGAACTCAAAAGTATACATAGTTATGACAAGACACTGGGATAATGAATACTGTATTCAGAGGCTAACGTGCATGGCTAGGTATGTTAGCATTGGCTAGCAACTCTTGGAGGCAACAGACAGCAAGACCCAGCAAATAAGGATAAAAATAATGAAAAATTATTAGAAACTTATTAAAAACTGACCGTCATAAACATGTATCTAGACTCAGATTATGCTAAACTACTAAATGAAATGTTTTTTTTTTCCTTCCTTGGATGTTTCCCGGTGATATTTCCATCAAGCAGTTGTAGCCATTTTTAAAAATATACAGGGATAATAGAGATGCCGTCATGAGATCTCTGGGTCTATATATAAAACAGTGAATTTGACCTCCACTCAACGAGGAAGATGCAGAGAGAGAGAGAAAGTCTGAAAAACATGTGTGGATCAATTCCTGGGTGTCTGAACTGAGTTATGTAACTGTGTGAGAAGGTAGCCAGTGAGAAGAGTGGCTGAGTGATGACGAAGGTGCCGACACCAGGCAGACAATGGCCTACTAAGTGCATCACACTTGTCTCGCTCTCCCAGCCGAGCTTATCCCTCGCCATTCCCATGTGATGCGCTGTTTCCGTCTGTCTCCATTAACCAGGCTGGGCGTGTCACTCATGCAGCTTCTTTTATAAAATTTTACTAAATAAAAGCATAAATAAATAAATGATGCATTGATGCTTTTACTAATTATTAAAGGAGCTTTTATGAAAATAAGGTGAATTAACCATTTTTCTCATTGTAATAATGGAAGCAGCATCTTTCTGATCTTAAATTTTCTTAAAATTATACATGGATTATAAAACATACGACCTCTTTTTATCAGCTGATTGTTTCACCTTTCAATTTACAGAGAGACTCATTTTATTTGGTATTGTCTGACAGCTCTGTTGCTCATTCTTGTTTCATGTATGATCCACACAAAAACAGATAAACCAGCTTTGTGAGCCTGAAAATATCATATTATACCCCAAATTTCCTCATTGAGCCAGTCATCCTGTAACAAGTAGGCAAACGCGTCGCCTCAAGTTGTTCCTTAAAAACAGCTACGGTTTATAATCACACTGATTCCAGGCAGATTTACATTGTGTCACTTTGTGCACACATCTGGGATTTTATAAATGAATAAATAAATAGAAAGGCATTACAAACGGTGCTCTAACACCTATCTAACAAAGCCAGTGATGCGGTTTAGGATGCTCACAAGTTCTCAGTTGTTTGTCCCTTTAGTGACACCGTAGCTAAATTGTTGGCCCATGTATGTGTAAGCTCATGACATTTAGATGGATATGGATCATGCTGAGACAATGAAAAGATGGCAATGAAGACATGTTTCTGTCATTCATCTTGTATTTCTTTACATATTGCATCTTTAAATGTTAGCAGAGTAAAAAAAATCATTCCTAAAGAGTTTTTCTTAAAATATATTTTGTGAAAATTGTGAAAAAAAAAGGGATTAATGGGGTTTGTTGCACTGCTGCTTCTACGTAGCATCTATGAATAAATGTCCCCTTTCAGCTGTCTCAGATGTATTCTGTCTGCACACAGTTTGTGTTGCTCTGATTGACATGAACAGATCCTTGCTCAGAACCGGCACCAGCTTTCATGTCCTTGTGGTTCGGTTTGTTGAGTGCATGACAAAGTGAGCGCTTAAGTTGTTTCTTGGTGGACAAACTGAAAAGTTGTAGCTGAGAGGGAAAAACAGGTTTAGTCTAAATTTGCTCCAACCTACTCCAATTAGTCTCTTGTCCTATTTGCATTCTCCATTTCTTCTTTTTGACTCTTTTGTGGGGAAACATTTGGGTCTTTTGAAGGTTTAGCTTGCTAGCATGTGCATGGAAACAGCAGCACTAGTTACATACGGGTTGTAGCAGCATAAATCTTCTGTGGCTGGAAAGTGCAAAACAAACTAAAATGTCAAAAATACATTTTAAAATTTAAAAACAATATTATATTTTGAAAGCCAATTTAAAATTTAAAAAACATATTTTAATTAAAAAACAAGTTTATATATAAAAAAAACATATTCAAATGTAAAAACCAAATTCACATTTTAGGAAAGAAATGCACATTTTAAAAACGATTTTACATTTTAAGAAACATTTTCATATTTTTAGAAAATAGATATGGATTTTAGAAAAAAATAAAATTAGAAAAACAAATTCTTATTTGAGGAATTATTTTCTATTTTCTAGAAATATGAAAATGTTTCTCGAAATGTAAATTTGTTTTTAAAATGTATTTTTCTTTCCTAAAATGAATTTGTTTTTTATATTTGAATATGTTTTTCGATTTTAAACTTGTTTTTATTCAAATTTTATTTTTCAAATTGTAAATCGGCTTTCAAAATATAATTTTGATTAATTTTGTAAACTATGTCAAAAATAGACGACTACGTTAACCTAAAAGAAGAAAAGTGCTGCAGAAAAACTCTGATACAAACAAAAATACAACTTTAATGGATTTAAAGGAACAAACTGTATTCATAAGAAAAGTCCTGTTAATGCATCCATTTCCCACACCTACTCTGTTTCAGTCTATCCCTGCTATAATCAGGTGAAAGGTGACGTCTAGGGTCTGTAAGGAGGCAAAATTGCAAAAGACCAAAGAAAACCTTTGTTTAAAAAACACCAATTGTTGAGTTGATTTACACATTCACAGAAGTATTATCTAATAAGAACATACCTACTGTGCATTGAAGTGACCGCTACAAAGCCTTTTTAACAAGTTCATGTGAAATATGGCAATGAGGTATCTTGCTTACAGGAAAACATTAAGCATTTGGTGCTATACCTTACATGCAGCCTTGAGCGATGCACAGCTGCTCCCACGTGCTTTTTATTTGACAGCAGAGGGATAAAAGTTTCCATTTTTGCGCAACAAGCCGGCAGTATCAGCTTGTGGAAATGTCTGCAGAGAGGGCAGCGTTCATAATGACCAGATCAGATTTCGGTAAGTTGGGAAGGGACGGGTGAGACAAAGCTGCTAATTTGTTTTTTGATTGTTTTTTTACAGTTACATTATCAGCAAAGGTAAGCGCTACTAAAATGTCATCTAAAATGAGACCTGGCGGACTTGTCTGGGCCAGCTTCTGCACATTTAGCATTTGTTTTGCATCTGAAAAAGCAAATCACATGACGTTTGTCTTTGATATTGATCTTTATTTCTCGTATCTGTGCCGCATTTTGCTCCAAACTCAAGGATTTTCCAGGAAAGCCTGTTTCTGTAACAGAACCTCAAAGCTTTCAACATACGGTCCATCTCTATAAGGTTTACGACCCTAAGTGAGTCTTCCAGGCCCCGACTGCGATCCAAGTCTTTTATCGTGGAGTATTTCCCAAAAAGGTTTCATCTGCACTGAGTCTGAGAAGTTTGTGCATTAAATGAAGCCACTGTGTTGTCATTCATTAAATATGTCTATGCAGTGGTTGTGTTATGCAAATACAACTCCTTCCTGGGAAGTGCTGGGATGAGCGAGCTTGGAAAAGCAGTACATGTTCGATTGAATAACTTTGTAGGGATAAGTGACTGAATTTTAGATGCTGTTTAGGCACCAGTTGCATGTATCCAGCAAAGCAAATTGGAAGCTTGATTGGTGTACTTTATGTGTTGCACCAACCCAAATTCGGCCGCATCTTTTTCTTTGGACTCAGCAGGAAGTTCTTCTCAACCTTTTTTTCCCCATCTGTGTTTTTTCTGTCTTTGAAATTACAATATAATTGTGGCAGCTTTTGCAGCCTTGATCATTATAAAGTATCACATTTCCTTCCATTATCCCAACCTCCCACCTATGGGAGAGTATCTAACAGCAAAGGTATTTGTAAGGTTATGAGTGATGACAACAGGAGCAGTAGTTCTTAGACTGAATCAGGCATTATCACTGTGTCCTTGCTACACTTATAATAGAATAACGCAGTTGACATAGGGCTGCTGTCTTTTGTATTCTTTTAAATGTGAGTAATTTAGAGCTAAAAGCCAACTGACGTGTATCTACTAGTTCTATAATGCAACCCTGCTAATGTCTTTATTCAGTCAGTATGATAAACCAAGGGGGAGCAGTGACATAACACAGTCATTTTTGTCACTGAACTGTTAGTTTGTGCCATTCTCTTTGGTAATACAAATTACCAAAACAATATCCTATATCGAGCTATATTATGATATATACCTATATCATGTTGTATCAGGTTGTAGGGTGATTGTATGTCTGGAAAGATACTGATAATAAAGAGGCAGGATGACCTGAGGGATTTGGAGTGTGTGTAGATGCTCTGCTTCCAGGTGCTTCCAGGAATAGCTGAGCTGCTAATGGTGCTGGATAGCAAAGTGGCCAATAATGCCTGTTGATGGAAAACACAGCCAGCCAATTATAGAGTCCATATCTAATCACCAGGGTCAGAGGTGACCGCTCATCCGCCATCTGCTTTAATTTGGAGTCCGTGTCACAAGCTTTTGTTGTTTAACTGTGATGAGGAGGTGGCTAACATAGGGTGCATATTGAAGCACGTCCTGTGTACACGTAGAAGAGCAAAATCTTGGACGTGTAAACAATGATATGATTAAGGATGTTTAGGCTTCATTCAAGCAGAGTGCAAGTCTATCACACACGCTAATTCAAAAGGAATATCTGTGTGGAGTGATGTCATATATATATATATATATATGTATATATATATATATATATATAAATATATATACATAGACCCTCCCATCTCCTTGGGTAGGGCGGGTGGTTGTTCATCTCAAGCTCGGATTCTCTACCAGAGTCCTGGGAGCTTG
>JBAMIG010000025.1:4745533-4756432 GCA_037177335.1 Kiunga ballochi
CCCGTCCTCAGACACACCTCATCCTCAGGCACTCCTCAGAAACGCCCCGTCCTCAGACACAACCCGTCCTCAGACACACCCCGTCCTTTCTGTGCATGAAAATATGCAGCTACAGAGCTGAGTGTCCATTTAAACCGTCTTTAGGTTTAGATGCATCTTCTGTAGGAGATGGTCATGCGTGCATCTGCATGCTGCTAGCTTGTATCTGCTGCAGTTACATGTAATGACTTATTCTGGATGTTTTAGGCTTTTATTTCCACACATGCACGCAGAGAGGTGGGATTCTGTGCACGTGTGGAGCACCGTGATTCATATGGATCAGGTTTAAAATATAAATCCACTTTTTTTTTTTTTTCTTTTTTCAGGCTTCAGCTTTGTACAGTTTCTGATGAATGAACACGTTTACGAGTTTGGGTTTAACAAACGACTCTTTTTTTTTTTTTCCAGTCTCTCCCTCAACATGTACAAAGTCACAGGCCAGTTCCCATGGAGCTCCCTAAAAGAGACGGACAGAGGCGTGTCTGCAGAGCTAAATGTAAGTTGTGGTGTGCGTGCTATTGTGTGTTTTCTCTCACAGCGTTGACCCACGCTGCATTCACACGGGGATGTCTCTCTGTGCAGTTTCCTCTCGGGATGACAAACCACACACTGAAGTGGGAGGGTGTATGGAGAGAGCTGGGCTGCCTGGCGCGCAGCGCTTCCTTCGCCGTGCGGGAGGAGAGCGGACACTCGCTAAAATCGGCCCTTTCGGTAGAACCTGAAGCCACTTTTTTTTTTTTCCTGTCTTAACTTGTATTTTTCAGACAGGAAGGAAGTTTCAAAGCTTCCTCTGTCTGCAGCAGCTTCACAGAATCCCTGTTGGTTTTGTTTGCAGCATTCTGTGTCGATCGATTCAAGGAATTCTGCCATCTTTCCCAGCAGAGGTGCCTTATTTCGCCTCAACCAGGTCAGTGAATCAGGCATGTGTTCTTTTTAATATGAGGATTTAGTCTCAGTGTCAAACTTCTGCTCACATGAACATGTAGAGATGTCCCTGATCCAACCCAACAGTTTGTTAATGTCCTGTTTTATATGAAGCAGGATCTGAGAAATGGGTGAGGCTTGTATCTTTGATTTCAGTAATAACATGCTGATACTGGAGATGCTGCTGGTCAGGATGTAGTTTGTCATTTTACTGTTAAATGTTTTTTTTCCACCTGAGAAATGTTTGCATTTCATTTTCATTACTTTTTCTTTTTCAAAAGGAAAACATTGTTGGTTGTTTCCACTAAAAGCTGCATTTATGTCAATATTTACCTGCATACTTCAGAAGGAGATGCAGTTTTTTAGCTTTGTTAGTTAAAAAAGTGTTAGCTTAAACCTTTTCATCCCAATTATTCAGACATACTGAATCTTGTCCTGATGAGGTGTGTGTGTGTGTGTGTGTGTGTTGTCCTTCAGGAGCTGGCCGGTTACACTGGAGGAGACGCCAGTTTCCTGAAAGAGGATTTTGAGCTGCAGCTCAACAGACGGCTGTTTTGGGACTCTGTATGGCAGAAATAAGTCATTCAAACTTTCCAACTTTATTTATAAATTGACAAAAACATTTAAAATTTGCATGTTTTCTTAAACCTAACCAGCAGAGAGCGGTAAAGGTTTAATATATACAAATGTGGAAAGATTAGATTTTCCTTTGCTCTGCTGTTATAATGTGCTTTTTTTTTGTTTTTAGATGAATAAAAATGAAATATTTATGTGTCCTGAAGGTACTATCTGCCTCTTTATGGGGTGGGATGCTGTACCCCATCAGAGGGCAGCCGTCCTGCATCGCTGACAGGTATGTGGCTTATTTATAAGCTACTGTTGAATGAAGGACTGAAACTGTGCCAATAATAACAATAGTAAAGGGACACGAAGTAATTAATGAATAAATAATTTCTGTTTGAACTTTTTCTGTGTTTTATTTTGTTAAAGTTTCTTTCTTTTATTTCTGTTAATGGAGAGCGGCCTTCCTCTGGATCAATTAGCAGAAATGCAGACGGGACTCAGTGGCGCTGTTATTTATTCTTCGATGACGTGTTTCTGCAGGTTCTACCTTGGAGGTCCCACCAGCGTACGAGGCTTTGGCATGTACAGCATCGGGCCACAGAGTGAAGGTAAAAACAAAAGCTCTGTTGCACAACATGCACGGCTTCAGCAGAGGCCTGTTGTGGCAGATCAGAAGGAATCACGTTTAAAACTCGATTAAATGTAGAAAATGTTCCACAGCAACACAGAAATGAGTCCTTGCGAGATCTGGGATATAAATCCTGATGCTTGTGGATAAAAACTGAAATAAGGAGGAGAAAAAGTGATGAGGAGCTGTGTGTGTGTGTGTGTGTGTGTGTGTGAGAGAGAGAGAGAAAGAGAGACTTCATAATAAAGAAGCAGGAAGGATGTGTGTTCTTATTGTGAGACCTCCTGTTTGTTCCAGGTGACTATCTGGGGGGGGAAGCCTACTGGGCAGGCGGGCTGCACCTCTACACCCCCCTACCTTTCAGACCAGGAAAAGGAGGCTTTGGAGATCTTTTTAGAACACACTTCTTTCTCAATGCAGGCAACCTCTGCAACCTCAACTATGGTGGGTGTGTGTAATATGTCCGCTTCTCTGTTTCCTGCCATGTTTGTATGTTTTAATCACAGAACTGCAGGTTTAAATGTGTTCTGTGTGTTTGATGCAGGCGACGGCCCCCATGCGCATCTGCAGAAGCTGGCTGAGTGTATTCGCTGGTCCTACGGAGCGGGCATTGTGCTGCGGCTGGGAAACATCGCCAGGCTGGAGCTTAACTACTGCGTGCCCATGGGAGTTCAGAGTGGCGACAGGTTGGAGTCGAGCTATCGGGAGACTTTGAGCTTTTTAGCCGTTCACATCTCCACAGGAGAACGTTTTGCCTGGCCTTCACATTCAGATGGCAAAGCTTTGTTTGGGTCAGGCTGGCAGATTTCCCAGCCGGGAGTCTTTATCTCAGGACTCCAAACAAAGGTGTTTAGTTTCCATAGTTTCCATTGATCCGGGGAGACGGTCTCTCTAAGGCAGGGGTACTTAAATCCAGTCCTACACCACTTTTAGATGTGACACGTTCTGCCACACCTGAATCAAATGGTTGAATTTCCACTGCTGCATCCCATCCAGCACCACAGAGACCAGCCAGCTGGATTCAGCTGTGTTGGATAATAGATGCATCTAACATGCATGGGCTGTAAGGTGTTATAATCTGACCCAGATCTCTGGATGCTTGCGGTTCTGCTCGTTCAGAGCCAGAGCCACAGTGTTCTGAGGCCGGACCTCGACATTTGCGCATCACCAGAAAGCCAAACAGCAGGAATCCATGTGGACATGTGAGCAGTCTCAGATGTCCTCACACTTTTCCTTCTCGCTTCATTACTTATGGATCCGAAAAGCTCAGATCGTGTTATTTACGTCTCTTCTGGCATCTGTCTGCTGCTTTGTGACCTCTCTGTTTTTCCTTCTCTTCGCTGCAGGATATGCGACGGTGTCCAGTTTGGAGCAGGGATTCGCTTCCTGTGACCTCTCATCACTGCTCCAGCAGGACGGGACATTAAAAGGGAGAATTGTTGTTTTTTTCACCTGTAACTTGTCGTGGAGTGTGAAACACTAGCATGAGCCCCGTGTTGTGGGGAAATTAACCCCACAAATCTTATTTTACATGCAGCAGCTGAGTGTCAGTGCTGGAGCTCTCACACACGACTAATCCTACATTTCACCAGCTAAACAATCCAGCCCAACATTTCCCTCTTCTAGATCTTTGCATAAAGAGTTTTCCTGAATCATTTGCAGGCTCCATCGCTGGCATTTTGTCTGTGTGACCATCATTTTCCCCCACTCTGACACAAAGTAAATGGATTTTCCAGAATGTTAAAAGGTTTTGGGCATGTTTTCTTTTGGTTTTGAATGCTTCTCGTCCTGAAACATGACGTGTGGATAATCTAGAGATGTGAATGGTGAGCTGCATGCGGACCATAGCAGCAAAGGGAACGCCGGCAGGAGGAACAGGAGAGTCTGGGTTCGTCTCTTTGGCTGGCAGCAGAGGCACAAAGCATCCCCTGAGAAACTTCCACCACTTGTGCTCTTACTGTTATCCCGCTTTTTCATGTATTTCATGTTATTCACAAATAAACCACAGCTGCTCCCTTTGCTTTCTCTTTTTCTCCTCGCTCATATTTAGAAGTTAAATTCCAGAAAGTTACTAATTGTGAGGAAAGCAGTGTTTGATTTTATTATTGATCAGAACTTGATGTTTTCTGCCTTCTGTTTGGCTTGATTAAGTCTTTAAACAGGTTTTCTCTGATCCGTGCAGGAAAAGAGTCTGTATTATATAATCTGAGCAGGTTTTACCGTCTCTGCATAAATTGTCTAATAGTGGACATGAAAGCACTTGCCTGGAAATGATCAGTGCATAGTGTAACATGAATGTGGCACTCATGTACCTCTGATCGGCCTCCTTAGATGGCACAAATGAGCCTTTTGGGTTTTTTTTTCCCTCCCTGCCAGTTTACAGAGAAGGTTTTGAACCTTTGCCCTGCAGGAACCTGTGCAGGGCAGTCACAGGTGGATGATACGAGATGCAGTTTGGTTCAGATCCTGTTCAGTGTGGAAGCAGAAGCAGCTGCACTGCAAGGAAATACTCCCAAACAAAGAGTCACAATTATGCAACAGCAATAAATTATTTATAAAAAAAAAAGTAGTACTTAGTACTGCAAGTTAGTTTAACTATATAAAAACAGTATTTTGTTTAGATGGACAAAGATGGTTGTTTGTCTTTTTTTTTTTTTAGCTTTTATGAACTAAATTACGTAAAATCTTATTTTAATCTTGCAAACTTAACCATAAGTGTAAATATTTTATATGTTTAATTTCTGTAAACAGTGAGTAAAACAATCTTTTAAAAAGCCTGGAACAAACTTTCTCTGCAGGGTTAGGGTAAGCAATGTAAGCAAAAGCTTCAGTTCAAATGCATCATGTGAATTATGAAGCTTTATTTAAAACAGGATTATTTCACACTGAGCAACATGGAGCAGGACATTTTCACCACAAGTGATGGGTTGGATCTGGTCCACAGCAGATGCTTCACATCACTACATCACTAATATATTTTATAAAACATTTAAGTGTTAATAAATGTATTTTAAAGTGCTGAATATGACAAAAATGAATAAGAAAGATGTAAATTCTATTAAAAATGTAATAAGTTGAAATAATGATTTTTTTTATAATAATTTAATTATTAAACCTCATTTAAAATAAATTAGCATTAAATATATTAATTTATTTAAATCAACAAATGTTTAAATAGCGTGAAAATCCAATCGTTTAATTCTTTAGCCTGATTTACATTGAGTTAGCAATAAATATAATTAGCAAAAAAAATAAAATTAGCATGAAAAATATTTCTGTTAATAATTAGAACTAATTTAAATTAAATTAACCTAAAAAATGTATTATTTATTTACCTTTATTCATCTAATAACAACCTGGTTCCGCATAAACTAATGATATTATCAGGTAAAACAGGTCTTTTCCAGAGAGATCTGAGCAAAAAGACAGTTACCACCCGCACAGAGACAATCAGTGCAAAGGATAGAGCTTACTTATAACCATCAATCTCTGTAGAAAAGGGTCGATTTGGTTTGCATGTGACATTTAATACTGATATTTATTTGCAGAAGGTATGCACAATGTGGAAATCCACCTTTCTTATTTCTGGGTCGCCTGATATGGCAGCACATTCTTAAATGACACAGTAATTTAACTGCTGCAGAATTAGTCTAAAATTAACACAAACCAGATAAAACAGATGTAGAATAAAACATCACAGTATATGTAGAGAAAATATGTTTATTATTACTCGTGTATATTTTTCCTCAACTCTGTAATAAATAAAAAGTATAAGGGTATAAGAGCAGCTACCCTGAAGTCGCAGACAAGCTAAAGAACTTTGAACTAAAGAACTGTGAACGCGCGCTGCGGCGTGATCGCGCACGTCACGTCACGTACTCTATCGGCTGTAGGCGAGTATAATCTGGCTGTGGCAAGCTCGTGCATACCACGGCATCGGTCAAGTGCCTTTCTGACTCGCTCGCGCACACATAAGGGGTGCCAGGTGACAGCTGAGTGCACACCTCAGTAACAGGTTGGAGAAAGTCTTCCCCCGTTCGGAGTCCTTTCCTTTTCTTCTTTTATATATACAAACACCGCCATTATGTTGTGGACGGCGAGTCAAGCCATAAGGAAATTCTCCACGTCCTCCGTGAGTACTGTCGGTTTGGCAGCGGCAAAGAAAGAAGTGTGTTTCTTTTCCTCTAACAACCGTGGTGCATTTGCGGAACTGATTGCGTTTGAATCACATTCATTGATGATGCCCGTTAGCGCACGCCTGCGTGTCTCGCCCGCCTATCTTACGTGGATGTGTACTGTACAATAAGTGGAGGAGTTGCATCATCATGTGTGCACGTTAACGGCTTAGTAGCAATCCCACCGAGCCAAGCAGACTGCTGACAATTAACCCAACGTCTCATTAAGACCTGATGTGGTGTGATTTGTCCGGGTTGTATTGAATGACCTAAAGGGTTCGTGGTGTGCGTGAATGCGTCCTGACGCACGTTGCTCCGGTGCAAGCTGCGCCTGTTAGGACTGAGTGGATGAGCATGTGAAGCCTGAAACATTCCTGTTTTTCTCCATGTGCTGTTACAGTCAGGCGGGTGGGGTCAGAAACATGTACTTTTTTTAGGGCTGATTTATTAAAAAGCTTACAGCTAAGTGTGCCACGTGACTTACTACAAAACAAATAAACCGCAAGAGCAAAAACTTTCAGTTCATTCTGGGTAAATAATAAATAATGTTGGGTTATGTTACAGGTTTCCCCTCAGCGTGGGCTTGAAATGATAAAACTGTATTAGAAATAGAAATTAAAAGGAAATCCAAGGTTTGGAGCGTCATCTTTCCTACATTGAAAGTTAGAAATTCTTTGCTTCTGCCAAAGCTGTTTTTATTTTTTATGTCTAAAATGTATCAGTTTCATTCTGATTGAATGACTGTTTGCTGTCTTCCAGCATTACTACCAGAATAAGCTAAAACTGGCTATCATCGGTCAGAGCCTGTTTGGCCAGGAGGTGTACAGCAACCTGAGAAAACAGGGTCACAAAGTGGTGGGTGTGTTCACCGTCCCTGACAAAGAGGGCAAAGCTGACCCTCTTGGTGAGTTAACTCTTATTTTCTACAGCTTGGATTTGTAAATCTACCTCTACACACACTTCTAAATGCACCTGAAAAAAGGCCATCACATTAAAACACGAGGAGAAAATGTTGTATTATGCTGTTATAATGTAGTTTATGAACTTTGAAGATGCAATAAAAAAGTGTTTACTGTATTTAAGATAGCTTTAAAACAAGATGACACGTGGAATGAGGTTAAATTAGGCCTGTATTTTTTCATATTATTTCGATAATATTTTAAAATATTCTTCACATTTTATCATAGTTTTCCATTAATAAGTTTAGACTACAGCTCTTTTCCACACTGTTGTCTCATTGCTGATGCTCCTTATTTGGGAAACTTAAAGATATTTTATTGTTTGCTTTGCACAATAGAGCTGAACTATATTTTGGTTTTTAACTAAAGAAAATTAAGATGCCAAAGCAAGGACATTAATTTGGATTTGTCTCGCATTGAAAGTATAAATGTAGTAAGTTTGGACACACTTCTTTATTTAAAATGTATAAAAGTAGCTGTGTCCACATCATAGTGCAGATAAAGCAACTTTAGTGCTGTAAAGCTGTTGTAAATGATAAAACCGAGGGTTTTTCACATCTTAGTATCAGGGATGACTGAATTCTGACTTTTCTTATGGAAATTCATGCAAAGTTTTAGACAAAAGATGGTTAGAGCACAAAATGCACTTCAAAGTTTCAGATTGTTTTAATTTAATGTAATTTATTTATCCCAGAGGGAACTTATTTCTTTGTGGGATAAGGCTATACTTAGGCTATGGTTACAACTGGGTTTCACACTAATACCTCTGCAAACAATATTAATTTTTTAGATTAAAATTATGCTTTTTTTTCTATTTTCAAGTAGTTTGTCAAATTCCCTCCTGTAGAAAGTATTCACAGTACGTTTAGCTTATTATGGAGCTAACTGGCTAGCTAAGCTAGCAGCTACTGAAAAAGGGACAGAATTAGATTATTTTTTTAAACTTTATTAATTACAACTTTACAAACTAATAGTTCAGGAAATTACTGTGTTGTTATATTATTGCAACAGTATGTGAGGTAGTTTTTTTAGTTTTTTTTTTTTAGTTTTTAGTTTTGTTTTTAAAAACTGCTAGCTGGATTAGCATTTTTAGCTTCTTCTCTGCTTCCCCAAACTGATCACCTTGATCACTTCACACTTCAAAGCTACAATTTCATCATATTACAAATATCTGTTTATTACAACAAAGCTTTGTATTTTAACTTTACCAGTAATAGACCCCATAAAGTCTTTTATGACCATTTATCATTTCTATGATTTGAAATGGATTTAAATAAAACTAAATATTTAAAAAATTGTATTATTAATTATTAAAATGCAGGTAAAATAGTTATTTTAAGTAGACCTTAAACCTTAAGGATTTCAATGATGTTTATTACACCCTTCATAGATGTTATGCTTAAAACAAACACACACACACACACACACACACACACCTGTGCTGCAACTCAAAGCTCAGTGTCATGGCTTTGCTAACTTCAAATAAAGGTTAACTAGACCATCTTTGGAAACAAGGAAAGTCACAGCTTCGACAATCCTGCTGCTGCATAATATTTTATAACTGGAATGCGTCTCTTTAGTTAGAGGGGAAGTTTTCCAGACAGAATCTCTGTAGAAGCAATACTTGTGAGCGTGTTTGTCCTAAATCTTGGGGTCACCAGAGGCCTGTGCTGTGGCTGAGGTAGATGCGTGTTGACTCTACAGTGACCCTGGACAATAACAGGCCTTTATCCTGCATTAGTTAAGGAATACTGGCTCTATTGTCTGTGTGAGGAGAGGCCCTGTGTGGCCTGGAGATGCAGCTCTTAGGTGAAAAGTCTTTGCACGAAGCTTCATCTTCTGCTGTCCTTATGATCTCTCTCTGGATAAATATTTAGATGTTTCCTCTATGAAGAATACTGATGTACTGATGTATTGATGAATTTACCAGCTTCTTGGAGTTAGTGTTTCTATCATGAGAATCTGGGTCACCTGCCATGTTTACATGGTTTATTGTGGCTGTTAGTCTCCAGATAGAGCAAGTAAACCTGGTTCTGACCCGTTAAAGCTTATCAGGGCTAGTTACAACTACCACACACACTTTCTGGTCACAGTGACTCATTAGGCTACATATTAAAGTGTAATAAGAAAACTAAGAAGACTAAATAAATCAATTTGCATATTCTCATTTATTTCTTTGTAGAAGGGGAAATTATCCAGTCTCTATTTGTACTTTGATAAATGCACAAGTTTAGCTTTTTCTCGGAATTAGGATTATTTTTATAAACCACATCTCCGAACATTATTCTCTCCTCTAAGCGGTGGCTGCGGAGAAAGACGGGACACCGGTTTTCAAGTTTCCGAGGTGGCGAGTGAAGGGGAAGCCCATCCCGGAGGTGGTGGACGCGTATAAAGCCGTGGGTGCCGAGCTGAATGTCATGCCCTTCTGTTCCCAGTTCATTCCCATGAATATCATCGACCACCCCAAGCATGGCTCCATCATCTACCACCCCTCCATCCTGCCCCTGCACAGAGGAGCCTCTGCCATCAACTGGTGAGGAAGAGTAGAGGATGTGGGATGTCATAGACATTTAGCTGACAGCTTAACTGGATGTAGAAACTGGGAGGTGTAAATGCACAGATCCTCAGTTCTCCCTGATGTTTAGGTCCCAAAACAGGAAGTTATGTTTGATGGCTTTTTCTTATCTTTCCCTCCACCCTTGCTGTCTCTCAGCTTCGGTTGTCACAACAATGCTAACTCGCTAAAGAATTCAGAGCTACATTGCTGGCACCAGCAGCGACTCTGCAAAAACATTTGCTGTGTCTGCATGTACACCCTATAATCTACATAGTGCCCTAAATAGTGGACACGCCATTTTATAGGGATTTCCAAATGTACTTTCAGATAAAAGTAGTGCCCTCAAAATAACCCACAAAGCATCTTCAAAAGTAGTGAGGTGGTCACTAGACGGGTTAATATAGACCACAATGCATTGTGGGAGGCAGCTTATAATGGCGGATATAACACGAATATAAACAAACTTAACAAAATTCTATAGTTCATTCATTTTAATTCTGTTTTCTTTGATTAGATATATTACAAAGAAATAATTAAATATAAAGTAAAGAAACTAAATATTTTCTGATGACTTTGGATCATATTTGTAGTCTTCAGGTACGCTGTGGTTGCCATAGTTACGGCTGGTAATGTGCGACAGCGCGAAAGTAGTGAGCTTCATGTCCAAATCATCAACAGATTGAGGACGCAGTTTAGGGAATGAAGGTTTAGGACATAGGGTGCACACTCAGACAAAGCCATTCTAAGTGTAGTGAGAAGCCACTGAGCTTGAGAACAACAATAGCAAACTTGTTTAAAAACTACTGAACTGGGAGCGCCGTTTGGGATAAGTGACACCTTAAAAGCATAGAAGAATAAAGTACACATGTACCATGAATTCCAGACTGTAAGCCGCTACTTTATTATTTACCTTCAACCTGCGTGTGACAGGTAGTAATTCCCTAATGTTACTGATGGCATTTACTGATACATATTAGCCGTTTCTCAATTCAGAGACTGCATACTTCTAAGTACGCAGACTACGTAGTCCGCAAAGTGTCCTTCATAGTCTGC
>JBAMIG010000025.1:4836549-4849364 GCA_037177335.1 Kiunga ballochi
CCCCTCCCCCCTCTCCCCCCCCCCCCCCCCCCCCCCCCCCCCCCCCCCCCCTCCCCCACTCCCTCCCCCCCCCCCTCCCTTTCCATCTCCTACGCTTCCTCTTTTCATCCCCTTTATCGCTCTTCTTTCCACAAGATCCCTTTCTGTGATTTTTATCTCCTCATCAAGGAGTTCAGGCAAGTCTCTCTGGCAGTTTTTGATGAGGATGATGAAGACAAGAGGAGGGCTTATATGTAGATGCAGCAGAGTTGGAGGTCGCTGACCTCCGGCCATGTCAAGCTGTTCCCAAAGGGAAAACAGGAAGCATTAGCTGCTGTTTGATTGCACGTTTCTCCCCACATTACTCTGCACACATGGACTGATGGGTCATAAACCACAGCTTTTAACTTCATATAATATAGTTAGTTTAGTCGGATCACTTTCTATTGGCGGGAGGCTCCGGTGGGACCTCAAACCTTCAGCTCAGCAGATTCCCTCTGCAACTTGGTGTTACAGGAGGAAGATAGCATATTGATTTAGATGCAAAGCTCTGAGTGTGTGTGTGAGGAAGAAGTTGCTTTGCATCTGTTTTCTCTGACAAACTTCATCATAAGGGAGTAAATATGAAACAGAGAAGCGGGACAGAAAATCCTTATGCATACATTTAAAGCTAATCCCAGCAGGAAAAGGCGTCGTCAGCATCTCGCAAACAGGGAAAGTCTCCACTTCCTTATCTGCAAACCTTTGGCGAAGTTCAGCTTTGCGGTGACCGTCTTCGTCACACCACCGTGCATTTATTAGTTACAAAAAATGCATATATGTACGAGATGCAAATCTGTGAGGAAGTGGTGGGAAAAGCCGCGGCTGTAGTCCTCACAGCAAGTCTTTATTCCCACGCTTCTGCTGTGTTATTCTCTCTGAAATTCGCTGCGAGTTTGAAGTATGATCTGAGGGGCAGTGTTGAGCTGTTGCAGAGGTGATAATTAATAGTTTCCTCCTGATGGATGCAAAGCCATCCAGATAAAAGACAGAAGAAAAGAAGGGATCAAAGAAGAGACATCCTACACGTTAATATCAATCCAAGAAAAGATTAGCAAGCGCTAGTTTCTTGTAGCCTTAAAGGTAAAGTCGTATTATTTAAGTTTACATCTAATTTATTCAGATTTAATTAATATCTTTAGAGTTGCAGTGGATTTAATCTTATTAAACAGAAGTTTTGTTCTCTTTTTGATGCTTTTTCCAGATATGAAAGATGTAAGATGCATGATGTTAGCAGGATTTATCATGCATATTGCAGAGGAAAACACCTCCAGGCATGAAGGTCACAGTACACATGCTCCAGGCCGACCCACAAGCCCCGCAGTTAAACTATGCTGAAAAGATCCTTAATTAAAAATCCAGACTCTACAGATTACCATCCTGTGACACATTTGGGGGATCCTACATTCTCGTTTTTAATTACCATGCAAACAGCTCTGATCATAATGTATTCCTCTAAAACTTGATAGAAAATGGTTCCTAAATGCTGCCTGGTAGAAAATGAGATGCTAATGCTTTGTGATGTGTGGCTCAGGGATTGTGCAGAGCAGCTAAGTGCTTCGTTTCTGCAGCAGCTTTCACTCAGAGGCACAATACGCTGCTTCTGTATCGCCTGCCATTTCTACTAGCTGGATATTTCCTCAGACCGTTTATTTTCAAAAGCTTTTCTGGAGCTGCCGCTCCTGTCTGCAGAGGACTTAACAGCAGGCTGTGCTTTGCAGGAAAGTGAACGGGGTGCAGGGAAAGTCCTGCCATACAATTTGAGTCCAACCGGGGATGTTTTTAAATGCTTTTTTGGTGAAAACCTGATCAGATTGCGCGCCTCGTCTTGTGTTTGTGCGTCAGCTCTGCTCACAAGCTGTGAAGGGAAGTGAACAAAGATCAATAGGATTCATCAAAGCAGCTTTCTTTCTGACACACTGAGCTCTAAAGGCGGTCTGTGTCTCTGCTCACAGGCTGCCGTTCACAGAGCGGGCACGAATAAAGCCGCCAGTGTACGGCAACCGTGCCAAACACACCTGATACTCAGGTCATACTTCACCTGAGACTATAAAAAGCAACAAGGTGAGGCCGCGCTGTGACGCTTTAAAGGGCCGATATGATGCAAAATGGACTTTTCTGAGCTTTTAACCTTCTATTTGTTTAAAACAATCCTTAAAAATGATGCTGCTTGTCAACAGACACGCCTCCTGCACACAGGCTAAAGCTGCACTGCAGACTAGCTCAGCTTTGTTTCACTTTGGTTGTTTTTGAACCTTTATTTTTGTTGTGAAGCCAAAAAACATGTCCGATTGGAGAAAATGTGCTTTCGGTTGTGCAAACTCGGGCACATTATATAACCTGCTGAAAGAAGAAAAGCTAAAGAAAAGTGGAAAGCTTCATATTTGGAAACCCACAACATGAAGGAAACATCTTTTTATTTTCAGGACACTTTTCTGGAGACAGCTTCCAGAACTTTAAAAGTGGATTTACTTCCATGTTGATGTTACAAGCTGGAGCGACTCCCTTCATGAGAGGAGCAGCAGCTTTACTTCCTGCAGCCTGACAGCAGGATCAGGATGGGGCATTGTTAAGGACCACAAAGATCTCCTGGTCCATGATGATGACTGGCTGATAAGCAGATTTAGATTCCTGAAAGCTGTGCTCTCACATCCATGTACAGAACTGGGTCTAGTGTTTGATCCACCGGAACCACTGAATCCCGGTTATAACCGGTTTGTCTGTGTGAACCACAGAAACGTGCATTCAGTTAATGTACAAGTGATTCTTATCCTGGACTATTCATTCATGCTGCTGCAAAGCAAGCTGCAGGTAGAAACTGCTTCAGGCGACACGCTGTCTGTCGCTCACATGCGTTACTGCGGAGAGAGCCATCAGCATTTTCGCCTCCACCTAGAGAGCCAACCATGATTTTATTTTTTTACATTTCTGGCACAGACATCTTCATCAGGCTAACATTTATGCAGCAGCAACGTGTTGTTTTATCAGTTGTTACATCACAACTAAACAGGATCTCCTGACATGTGTCCATCTTATCAATAAGTACCGACTGCAGTCTGTGAAAGTAACGAGTCGTGTCCTTTCAGTGGCCATAATTCACCGTAAGATGACACATGATTCATAAGCTGACATATTAATGAGCTGCTTTGCATTGATGTGTTTGGTGGAAAGTGTGTGTCGGGGCGGGAAGAGACCTAAATTGTTGTGATTTATAAAGGAAATTGTGTGAATCTGTGCGTAAGCAGAGTTTTATAGATCAGATTTTTAACTTGGTGAAGCAACTTTTTTTTGTGGTAACTGTGGCTGGGAGACGGAGGTAGAAGTAGAAAATGGATGGATTAATGAAATCCCACAATGATAAACCAGAAAAATGATCCATGACGTTTAATTATTGTCTATTTTATCTTATTCAAAATCTTTTCTTCTCAGATAAGCTGAACATTGAACTCCTGCAACGTTGCACAACACGAGGTTTTATGCTCTTTTTTCTTTTTGTTCGTTCTTACGTTCTGCGATTGCTACTGGTTCAGTCTACTTCCTGCTCCCTGAAGCTGAAGCTAACTGTCACAGCTGGCTTTCATTCAATAATCCGTATTTGCACTCCTGCTTTCTGCTTGTGTGTCCTCACGCCTAAGCAGCACCTTCTGGTTTGTTAACTCATTTTCCTTCATGCTTCCTCCTCTGGCTCATCATCTCCTGCTGCCCTGATCCACACGCTCTCATTATGAAACCAGACTGTTTTATAGTTGAAACGTTTTAAAACGTTCATATGTTCAAAATAAACACATCAGTCCTTTAATGTTGTTCAAACTGAACTGGTTTTAACTGGGACTAATGTTACAGCTCTGGGGACAATAAGGCGTCTGGTGTAGTGGTAAAAAGATCCCGCTGGCTCGTATATTTACAGTAAAACACTTTTACTTCATATCATCTCATATAAAACTGCTTTCTTCGTCTGAGTGCTGTTTGGATTTACCCAGAGGAAGAAGAGGGATGATAAAACCTTCTAACCCTTTACATTTATTTGCGGCTTTTGAACATTTCAGCCACAACCCTCCCTCCCTGCCTAAACACCCCACAACCTTTTAAGCAAAACAGTAAATATAAAAATGCTGAAACAGAGTATGTACTGATTCGTGATGCTGTTAAATAAGCAGCGAGGCCGTGAATGAGCACAGTGTGCATGCGAGCAGCCCAAAGCACAGGCAAACACACAGGTACAAGGCTTCCAGTCAGTTTCCTAATCAATTCCCTGAACTGGTTATTATCACAAACATGAATGTGATGAGAATTTCCAAACCCTGAAATCTTCGTTCTCCTTGTTATTTAACTCAAAGCAATACTTATAAGATGCTTTTATGCATTTATTATCAGGCCTCTGACAAAATTACCACATGAATATGAAATAATAACGACTCTTAAAGGGATTTTTATCTTCTTTTTGATCAAATATGAACATAAAAAGGCATGTGAGCTGCATGCTGGAGCCACTTCAGGTTAAACCCTTATGATATTGGACACCTGGCCCACCTGCAGCATGCAACGCCTCCTTCCCATAGGAAAGTTTATAAGCTACAAAAAACCTGTTCAGCATCTGCTTTTGCTGCGTTTGGAGGAAATTTGCAAACAAAACAAAGAGGAAATGGCATCAGAGACGCTGCAGCTTGCATCTGATTTTCTCAGATGAGGAGAAACAATGGAGTCAAACTGATAATCAATCAGATTTGGAATATTTCTTAAAGCTTATCAATACACAGCGTCCAGCTTAATCTCATGAATTTCTGGCCCGTATTTGTTCCACATTAAAGGGAAATTGCAACAAATAGCTCCCATTTGCAACGCAGGCCTTTCCCTTAAGCAGCTTTATGGGTAATAAACCATAATGGTTCTTGCACATGTTAATAGTATCACACTAAGTAAAACTACATGCATTTTAATCTACATTTATGACTCTAAAAAACAACAAAGCTTTTTACTCAAATGAAACCAAAGTTCATTGAGCTTCATATAAAACTCAGAAGGAAAGAGCTTATTGGTTTCTGCAGCAGATCTCATATCAATATGGAGCAAAATGCGGCTTGTTGAATCGTTTTAATATTTTCAATAAAAGCTGCGAAATTCAAACTGTTTCAACAAAGTTTGATGACTGAATAATCCAGAAATGATTGATAAGCTAAATGGGACCCCACATCACCAACACCATCCTTTATTTCCCTGAATATCAGAAGCGCTGATGAATACCACACCCAGAGGGATGAGGCCTCCCGAAGCCGTTTCCTCCTCTTTCACCTGTGTTGCCTAACCAGACGGGCTCATCTTCCATCACTCTTATTCCGCCTGCAGGTTTTTTGTCTGACCTCCTCATTTAACTCTGCTTTCCTGTGTCAGACTCCATCCATCATCCAATCCCTCAGGACCGTTCCCTGGCTATCAGCCCAACTCCAGCCTCACCCCTTTATTCCCCTGTAAAAATGCATCTCGACCATCTTTGCCTCAAAGACTGCATTTGATGTGATGCGTTTCAGTCCGGCTGGGAAACATGGGCGTTTATTGCTTTGAATGAGCCTAATATGTGGATCTGTGGCCGAGCTTTTTATGTATTGTTTCAGGGTGTAAGCAGTTTGAGTCGTGTTTGGGATCAAAAGCTGACAGGACATTAACATTAAAGGGATTTCCTGTAACTATGGGGACACAATTACAGGAGCAAGGGGTCATATTTTACAGGTCAGAGTTAGAATGATGTGTTTTAGCCTGGAAGCTTGTGTTATGCATTAAGTTGTGATAAATGTTAGGGTAGGGGAGGTGGGGAGCGTCCCCGTAGGGATGCAGAAACCACCATGTGCATCTCAAAGAGACAAAGAGAGGATATAATTACAGTAAAACAGACAAGATAATGACAGACTGTTCAGACTTTCCCTCAAGACTCATCAAAGTGTCTCACTCCTCTCATGAGCCCATTTTCTCTGTGAAAGCTGGGTTTTTTTCCCCTGAGGGAGCAAAAAGTCCAACACGAAAAGGGAAGAAAACCTTCCTCCTCCTGCTCAGACACAGCTGTAAGGTAGGTTTTAAACGGTAGGCAGGGGATCGGACCATAACGCGCTCCTTGTACAAATCCAACTCATTAAGCCGACTTAGATGTTTATAATGTATGAAATCGTTTATAATCATGAGAATGTGTTGGAGCTGCAAAAGTAAAAGATTTAAGCACAATAATGGGTTTATGTGTTTCATCTTTTTGCACCTTTAACAACTATTTAAAGGCCTAATACACAGGTGTCACACTGCAGTCCTGCAGGGTTTTCTTATTGCTGTTATTTGTTATTATTGTTATAAGAAGCTGTTAAATCCGACTGATCAGAATAAGGTGCGTTGGAGCAGGTAAAGTAGATGTTGGGAATTTTCACTTTATTTATATTACAAAATAGTCATTATTACGAGTCCCAACTCTCGTATCAGAAGGATGTTCTTTTTACCCTGTAAGCTAATGCAGAGTATTAGTGTTTTCAGAATGGGGACTCAGGATTAATATTTTGTTCACTCAAATCTGACTCGTTATGTTAAACTCATGTTTTAGAGTCCCCGTTTTCTCTGTCATCATTCTCGGCCAGACGGAAAAATGCAGATGCACCCAAAATAGAGGGCCGGCCCAAAAGGGTTAAATGTAGATTTAATCAGTAGCATGGTTCTCTCTCACACCGGTACAGGACGAGCGAGCATACAAAAAAATCACATCAGTACATTTCATTCCTCAGTATTTATACAGGTATGACTTAGAATTTATGACCCATCTTTCCACTGGTTGCTTTTACCTGACCACCCATCCACCATCCAATCACAAGTTTATCATGCACACAGTAAATTCATCAGGTTACATCAGTTCCTTGAAGTATTGACCTTTAGCCGGATAATTACTGTGGTCAGCAGATGTGAAAAGTCGAACATGTCAAGATGACATTTAGAGAGACCTGATGACTTTTAGTGACTATGTAGCAGCTTAGAATCAGTTATACCAGTATTTATGGGTTCATGATAAACAATGATGCTGATCACAGCTATGTCACGATGTTCTGGAAGGTTTTCTCTTTATGAGGGGAAAGTCTCTGCTGATCAGTATTTAGAAGACTCCCCCTTCATAGACAAACCCAGGATAAGAGTATCAGTATCAAATCAATTGTGTCCAACGACACTGAGCCCATAATTACACCGACTACACATATTTACATGAGATCTTTATGACTGGACAAAAATACAAATATCTTCGTGACAGTTGCTGATTTTTTGCAGATTTATACATTTAGCTGTGACTATGAATGATCCGCATCATAATAAAGGCAACAGTTGTGAAAGGATGTGAATAAATAAAGTTAGCACATTGTTGTTATTGTCCAATTAGGAACAAAAGTCCTGTGTGACAAAGTGAAGCAGGGAAAATCATGTTGGATTAATGAGGATCTGTTGTTATAGCATCAACGGGACTGTCTCAGTGAAAAGGCGAGCGATGGACACATCGATTGAAAAATGTCCCGCCAGACGGGAGAGATGTTTTTAAAACATTCTGCTGCATCATTTAATCCTAAAAGAGTTTGTTTGCATGAAGAAGAGCCTGCTGAGAAATATATGGAGGTACTTTCTGCCTCATAAACTCCACACCTACAGGCTCCGCCTCCAGCAGATCAGAGATATTAAACTCCGTCCTATGAGGGTCCCATGCGTCCTGCAGGTATTCAAAGTATCCCTGCTCCAACACAAATGGCTTAAATGCATCATTTTAGTCAGAGGGCAGAACTTCTGCTATTGGACCCATTTAATTTGAGTCAGGTGTTAAAAAAGGGATGATATGAAAAGTAGTTTTAGATGTTTCCCTGCTGCAACGCACTTTATTAAAATGGCTCTCAAACAGCCTCTTAGTGAGCTGTTAACAGTCAGATGTGTTGCAGCACATCTCCTGACTGCATCTGTTTCATGCTAACTGGGAACCAGTGGTCGCTGGGATTGTAAAAAGTACACAAGTCCTTTTATTCCCAGTAAACAAGCTTTTAATATGGATAAATGATTTCCCTTCTTTTCAACAGTTCAAGCTTTCATTCTTCCTTTTTGTATCAAAGCGCTGCGTCTTGAACTTTATCTTGTCAGGAGCAAAGCAGAGCCCATGTCTCCTCTAAATCCCTTTGTCTCGCTGTCTCTGCTGTCTTTCTTCTACTCTGTTTGCCTCCAGAGATGAAAACAAAAAGAGTAAAGCCTCCTCATCTAAATCCCTTCATCTTTAAAACCTGCATGACTTATTCGGCTTCCTGCACAAACATCCACAAACCCCCACGCCTACGACGTACGCCCCGGTCTGCACCACTCCGACATCCGACTCGGCTTCTCCGCCGTGGCTGAAAGATGCAGCATTTATTTCAAGTTGGTTTCAGCTGCTGCATAATCTGGCCCCGGGTGAAGGCAGGAAAGGAAACAAATACCAAATTAAAGGGATTGTGAGGTGAGAAGGATATCTGCTGTTGGTGAAACAAGCCAGACGGGTGTTATTTAATGGCAGACGCACTTAAGCACATTCCTCTTTTTAATGATTGCATTTATGAAGCGCATAACTGAGCTGTCTCCATTATGTCATTAACACTCCTGCAGACTCATTTATATTTTGAAACATTGTGTTCATAAGTATAAAGTAAAAAAGTGAATAATATTACAAAAAAAATCTTATGGTTTATTAAAATAGCTGCAATGTTGGTGCAGCAACAGATAAACAAAGATTGTTTGGGGTTTATGGAGCAGAAAAACATCCTTAAATTTTGTGCTTTTTTCCAATTGTTTGCATATTTCTACATTTATCATTTCATAAAAATATAATTTTATTTATTTATTCATTTAATAAAAATCTAATTGAATTTTTATTCATTTTTAGATTTATTTTTATTGTATTTATTCAGTTAATAAAAATCGAATTTCATTTTCCATTTCATATTATTTCTATTTTAGTTTATTTATTCAGTTTATTTAAAAAATCCTATTTTTATTTTATATTATTTAAATTTTATTTTTTTTAAGTTCATAAAATCATCTCTTTTTCTCATCATGCATTTGATTTTATTTGCACAATAATTCATTTAAATGTATATCTAGTCTCCTGCCTGGCAACAGGGAAGACAGTAGGCCCTAAATCCAACATTTACTTAGTTTTCATACTTATTTCTACATTTCTGGCTGTGTGCCACTAAGATGGATGTTTGTCATCTTTCTGTCTGATTGAGACACATGCAGGTGACATCAATCACAAATGAATAAATAAAACCAATAAGTGCAAATATCCAGCAGCCCAGGACCCTGAATAAGGAAAAATAAAGGGTATGCATGGATGGAAAACAGAAGCAAGCATCATTGATTTATTCATTTCTCTGCAGATTCTTCCCTAATTCATGCTCGTATCTGCATATTTCATGTCCCCAGATCATGTCAGCCGCTTCAGTCAGTTACTTTAATGACACTGGATCAATTTTTATCACCAATCCTTTTCTTTTTTTATTGAATCCATCTCTGCAGACGCTACAAACATGCATATGCTGACAAAGCATCATCCCATTGTCGATTATCACCCTGATCAGACTTAATGACAGCACATCCACAATCAGATTAATACCGCCACCTCTGTGATAACATACATCTGTTCATCCGGAGCTTTAATCCAATTGGCAGGTTTAACATGAACGATTGTTTGCTTCATCTGCAGTGCTGTAACATGTAACGTGAGAAAGCTGCTGATAAAACTCACTTTTAGGAGCTTTAAGTCATATCAGGTTACTTTATAGTGTTATATCAGTGAGCTTATGTGTAGTGAATGGGTAGTAAATGGAAAATAAAGGTGCAATGTCATGCTCTGAGGCTTTGAATCAGTCTCTGATTAGCATCCAGCCAAGAGGGAAAAATTTTAGCTACTTTAGCAAAAACAAGAAGGCCACGTCGGTGTGTGATAATAATAATAATATCACTAAACAGCTTTATGTGATGCACCAGAACCGGAGCCGGTGTGAAAGTTTTTGTGGATGATCCTGCATTTTGTGATTCATTTCCCTGCTGTGTCAGCACAGAGGTCGAATAAATGAGGGAGAATAAATGCTGCCTTAAAGAGCGCGCTCCATCATCATTATCAACGTGCCAAGTGCCTTTTGGAAAAGCAGCGTTCCCTAAGCTGTGCCGTGGAACTGCAGCGGCTTAGCCGGTGCCATGGGGCACTAACAGAATTGAATAAGATACACTCAGAGAATTACAAAAAAGGAGAGTCTTGCATTATTTTGGATTTCTACGCTTGGTTATCTACAAGTTCTCTAAAGATGTCGGACCTAATGCACCAATAACGTCACACGGGTCACACCAATTAGTTTGGACAAATCCGTGTGTGAAAATGCAACAGTTTGCATTTTTGTTCCCTATTTTTACTCTGAATATATGACGGAAAATGTTCTGCAGTGAATCTGCTGCTATCCACTTTGCCTCATTCTGAACTAAAGCAGATTAAAACAAAGAACAGTTTCTCACATACGGCTTCTTCTTTGTGTGATTTAAACTTTAACCTGCATGTTCATGTGAGTCCATGGTGATTTTATTACTTATTTTTATTCCTGTCTCTGTTTTTAAGATGTTTTTTGTGAAATAATTAAACCTTTTTTTCAGTATCTGTTCTGATACACTTTTGAGCGTTGATGTTTCATTGTGGTTCTTTATGAATCTTTTGTATTAAGGTGGCATCATGTATTTAAAGATATAATCTGTCATACGTGGCATTATAAAGGCTCGTACTTTATACCGCCTGTATCAGATTCCAGTTCTTATTAATAAAGCCATTGCTGAGCCTGGGGATTCAGATCTTATCTTTGGTTCACTGTTTTTAAACTACAAGGTTAAAACCACCAAGATAAAGGTGTGTTTGTTTTAAGAAGCTTCAAGGGCACCTTGTTACTTTGTGCCTTCGGTGTTCCGCAGAAGGAAATCCCTGAATTAAGCTTATTTGTGTGTAAGAAGGTGAAGATGGGCAGAATAAATATAAAGGTTTTATTTGTTTACTAATTACACTTTGGTATGAGACATAAGCTAATGCTAATGCTAATTTCATCATGTAAACGTACAATGCTAATTTTATTTAAAAAACCCCTTTAAAAATGCTGCACATAAGAAAACACCAGTCACACTAAACTAATTAAATTAAACTAATTAAATCAAACAAGAGTGCATAAATAAAGCCTTTATTTACTCTTTATAGAGAATAACAAAATAAGCCTTGCTTAGGTTAAAAGCCAAAGAATAAAAATGTTTCAGGACGAGTTAATGAATGATATGATGAACATATTGCTTGTTGAAGAACATGGAAGTGATGCTGCTTTGTGTGAACAGCTTATATTTCTCTGCTATCTCAATAAAATGAATCTGAAAGCTGTTTAGGCTCAGCTCTTTGTGTGGTCACCTTTCAGACGGAAAGCTGGCTTCTGATCTACAGCACCTTCGCATACTGATGGGCGAGACTCGATCGGTTCATAGCTGTATGATTATATGGAGGATTGAAAAGCAGTGAAAAGGCTAGTTTGTGTAAAGGTGGGAATGAGAAACACATTGTAAAGTGATCAGGGACAGCTGGTTATTCATTTCTCACCAATATGGCACCCAGTAAGGCACATGTTTCTGAAACCAAGCTAACGTGTTTCACATGCAGCACATAACCGGGGATGAAAATCAATATAAAAGACTCAGTCAGAGTCTGATTTAATAGCAAAATGGCACAGTTAGGAAGTTTGTGGATACAGTATAAATCAGACATGGAAGTTGACTCATTGATTTGTCTTTTCTGTAGATAAAAACTTGAATTATTTTGGCAGTAGAGTAGCTGTAAATCATCTTGACCTGCCAAGTGTCAGAAAAATCTAAAGTGACATGATGCTTTATCTTTTTTTTATGTAATGGTGAATAAATGCACTGTAACTGGAAAGTGGTAGATGGTGATGAATGGCAATGGCATCTTTTTTTATAACTGGAACAAACGCAAAAACAAGGCAAAGTTGCTACATGGCTAGCTTCATTTTGTGGGTTAGTTGTGAGACTGGAAAAAAAGTGTTTTAATGGAAATGTGGCTGATAATTTTTACTTTACTATTGGGGTGAGTAGCCTTGGGACCTTTTATAAGATAGAAACAGACCAAATTGGAATGGTATCAACTTTTAGTGTTGTCAGCTTTCAGTTAGCCTAGCTTAGCAAAATTATTAGCATTAGCCTCTGTTATGGAATCAAACCTTAATTAATTTCAATCAGCAACAAAACCCAACTTCATTAGCCTATGTTATTACACAAAAAAGTTATGGTTAGACTGCTGGTAAACTGATACCAAAACACTGCAGAAGAATTTGCAAACATAGTCAATTAAGGTTTTAACCCTGCTAATTAGGGATGTCCCGATCCGATCACGTGATCGGAAATCGGGGCCGATGACGTCATTTTCAAATGATCGGAATCGGGGGAAAATGATCGGACTTAACCTTATGAAATAAAAAGCATTACCATGGTCACTTTTTTAAATAATTTTGACGTAAATAAATATTGTAACACAGAATAAAATTTAGTTAGTGTTCATTTAAAAAGGTTCCGCTATAATATGCAATATTTGCTGCAAAGATGGAAATAACACCGTACCGTCACAATTTACGGAAAACGTGTCGCATTAATACAGCAAACATGTCGGCAGTTTGGCGCTACTTTAATCTGGACAGCGAAGGCAGTGCAACAGCCACTTGTAATCTGTGCAAAATAGGCATCTC
>JBAMIG010000025.1:4865303-4875759 GCA_037177335.1 Kiunga ballochi
TCACCTCACACACATGTTTTTTTCTTGTCCATCCCTTAGAACTTTTTGGAAAGCTTATTTTGACACAATGTCGAAGGCTCTTTCAAAACCTATTAAACTCTCCCCATATGTGGCAATATTTGGTCTGCCTGATGACTATACGTGCTTCTCAGCAGTTCAATTGGAGGTTCTGGCATTCACTTCCCTGATAGCTAGGCGCCATCTCCTTCTCCGTTGGAAATCTACCCGGGCACCCTCACACAACACAGTGGATGCATGAAGTTATGTCTTTTTTAAAAATTGAGAAAATCCAATATTTCAGACTGAGATCTCTGAATACATTTGATAGGAAATGGCAACGGTTTTTGGACTTTTTTGAGGCAAGTTAAGTATCGCCCACCTCTCCTCTTTCCCCCTCTCTCTCCTCTTCTAAACTCTTTGTGCACCACTTTTATTGTTTTCTTTTTCTTTTCTTTTTTTTAATGTTTTTTATGCATCTCTCTTATTGTTGTTTTATCAATGTCCTATTTTCTTTATTTTTTGTTTTTGTGTGTGTGTATTGTATGACGTCATTTTTCTAAAATAGACCATAATGAAAGCATGTATCCCGATTATATTGTAACCACTGTAATTCCATACTACTTGTTTTCTAATAAACATATCAAACAGAAAAGGAGGAAAAATGAACTCGATGAACTTTCTCACACATGGTATGTGGAAGTTACATGGGGTTACAGGGTCAGACAGAGGTGTCTGACCCCTGAGGATCAATGCAAACCAGCAAGCTGGGCCATCATCAGAGAAGCATTAAGATGAATCAGTCTGACGCCGAGCAGCCAAAAGGGACGGACTCGGATGATCTCTGTCTTCCTTGTTGTTCTGTCCCTGGGCCGCAGGGTCTTATGTATAATACATGGAAAGTGGGTGCAATGCTCTCAGAGGACACAAAGGTTTGAGTAATTCATGAGTCCTGGATGTGAAATTTCATCATGGAAGAGACGATTTTGAGCAGCAATAATAAGGACAGGTGGAGGCAGAGACGTCCACACCTGTACACCTGTTTTTTATGTCTTTTAACGCTTGTTGTGTCATTTAAATAGTTAAAATCTATTACAGTTGCAGTTTATGTCCTAATATGCAAACTGGAGTACAAAGTTTGCTTGTGTATGTGTGTTTGTGTCCCAGCATCTACATAATTTGGCAGGAAATAAGTTTACATTGCAGTAATGTTGTTGTTAGTTTGTTCTAAAGCAAAAACAGGTAAATATGTTTAGAGTTGGTTTTTTAACACAAAGAGGAAAAGATCCATCTCCATGCATTTTTTATTCCTTATCAGAGGTCAGGTCGCGGGGGCATCAGCCTAAGGAGGGAAGCCCAGACTTCCCTCTTCCCAGACACATTCACTTATCTGACCAGCTGCCACATGTAATCAGTCCAGCGTGTCCTGGGTCTTCCCCATGGTCTCTTCCCACAAGGACGTGCCTGGAACACCTCACCTGGGAGGCGTCCAGGACGCGTCCTAACCAGATGCCCTCATCTGGCTCTGCAAAAAACCAATTTAATACATCATTGTTTTTAGTTTGACATATTTTAGCAGTATTATATTCTTCTGGGCCAATGTGCTTTCCAAACACACCATTAGCCATATTTAGCTATGTTAGCCGTTCCGCAAACATTTTAAAAAAGTGACACCAAATAAAAATGGGCAGACACATAACCATGTTATCAGAATATGATACAGAATCCATCACAACGTTCTCTTTGAATTAAACTGTAATGATTTGCAGAGTTAATAGCAGTTAGCATCAGGTCTGTAATCATTTCAAAGCATTGTTCAGTCAAGTTGTGGCTCCAGATGCAAATGCATATATAATAATAGAAAAGTCACCTTTAGTCTTGAGTTGAAGAATCTATTTTCATGCAGGGAATATTATTGGATACGTTCTGTGCTGCTATTCTTGTTTCTTTTTTCAGAAGTGTTGGAAAAAGTGTTTTCTTTTTTAAATCCTGGAGGCTGGAAGCTCGAGGGAGTCTCAGAATAATAGCTGCTTTTGCAGTCTAGGTTCTTACTTATGCTGTTTCTGCAGTCTGACGGTAACTTTGGGCCCAAAGATGTGCTCAAAGTTACTAAAAAAAAAAACATAGTAAAAAAGAAATGTACAGCAGTTTAGAAATGTTACTTTTCTCAAGGCGAGATGAAGCAGTGCAGCGGAAAGACAAATGAGGCAGCAGAAAGGTGGAACGTGAAGTGATTCACAAAGAGACGAATTAGCAATTCAAGCTGAACATAAGGAGCGGCTGCAGCTCCGCCTGTGGCAATGAGTTCAGAAGAGGAGGAAGAGGAAGAAGGTCCAGGTGGAGCAATGCCTCAGATGCTCCCGGCGAAAGAGGAAAACACTGAAGCCATAAGTACTTTCAGTCAGGTTGGGATCTTATTGCTCCTGCAGAAGCCTGAGACACTGAACACACCACTGTAACACACTGAAACAACTCTGTGACATAAACAATGGTTTATTATATACCTGTGTCTGAAAAACTGATAGCAGCTGTGCAAAAACTAGAGAATTTCACATCACATGTTCAGTTTTAGTGAGATTATTCGTCGAAGGAAGTGCCTGTATCTGTACCCTGTGAGTAAGGGGACTGCTTGTTATCTACCCGATCTGCTGAACAGGGTCTGTGTAATCATTCAAGCAGCCAGAGACGATCAGGGGTTAAGCAAGTACTAAAGGATTAAGATAGCTTTACCACCATTGTCAAGATTTGCCTTATCTGCTCTCGTTCTCATAATTTACCCTTAAAGTTGTAGAAACAAGGCATCCATGTCAATCTGTGCTGCTGGAGCAGCTCAGGATATTCTTACATTTAGGGATGTGGGTCCATTCAGCACAAGGTTTGGATTAAATTAATTATTTAAGTGTGTGAATATTTATATTATGGTCTGATCTGGTCTTAGACCTCTGTATCTGTATATAATAAGGAGTTTGTGTCTCAGGATTAACGTCCATTTTATGACATTTGGTTTCAGCAGACAGCTTTTAAATAACCTGCAGTTGTTTTCAGACATCTAGAAACTGCACTAAGACATGCAGACGCTGAAGGTTTGGGCCTCTTTGTGAGCACTGAATGCTTTTACAAAGCAGAAATTTCCCAGCATCAACATTTGGAGTTGATCTTCTGATTTCAGGAACCCAGCTACTGATCCTGAACATTGCACCACAACGCTTCTTGTTGTTTCGGCTTCTTTAACTGATTGCTGCAGCGTGTTTCTGCTCCTAACCTCATCGCTATGCTCCTTCGATTCAGAAGCATTATCCCCAAGGTCAAGACAGAAATCTATGCTTCTCCCTTTCCAGACAACAAGCCTGAGTTTGGCAGCAATAATTAGCTTCCTCGGATCAATCAATGTGAACTTCTTTCTGTTTCTTTAAGATGTGTTTGAAATGAGACTGAAATAACATTTAAATCCTGATTTTACCATCAACTTTCATCATTTAGGAAAGAAAAACAGCCGGATTCTCTGAGTGTTGCTACATTTTATGAGAAAATATCACCTTTTTTAAACTTTTTGAATAAATTTTGTGTAAATCCTGGCATGAAGTATGCAAAGTTTACTAATCTTGTCATTTGTGTGGAGATTATCTGTTATTTAAAGATTAATGTGTTTTCCATTGCGAAGCTTTTTGTGTGTTTCGTAGCGTCCCGTCTTCACCAGCAGATTAACTGGTATTAAAATGTCATTTTCAGAAGCTACATTTAAGTCTCCGGCATCTGGAAACATTTTGCCGTGAGAACGTGACACCAAAAAATAAAAAAAGGCCCGTAAACAGTGGTGAGGTGGTGGTGTTAGGGGGGGATTTGCTTTCATTAGGCCAAAGCTGGGAGGGAGAAACAGACGTACAAACCGCAACTCACAGCGTGACAATTTGAAATCACAACAAACAGCCTCTGTGATTTAACAAAAACATATTTCCTAATGGTTCACGTAAATTTCCTGCTGTGTTTCATTTAAGTCACAAGCCTGAAGAAACACATAAGATGGAAAGAAAGAGCTCCGGTGTTCTGAGACGGCACGTGTAGAGGAAATCATAACGTCACGCAGAGCGGAGCGACTATAAAAGTGCACACGGATGCTTCACATGCATGCATATGGAAGTACGTGCACCGACTGAGGAATGAAAGGGGATTAAGATTAATCCCAAATTGCTGCAAATGCTCCTCTACTGGTGCAGAATTGTCTCATTTTGTCACATTTTGATGAAATGTGGCATCGCCATTCAGACAGAGGTCACTACGGCACAGACCGGATCCGATCCATACGGGCGGAAGTAGAGCCAGTTTTCCAATGACTGGATGGCTGATGGGTCAAATTGTATCAGTTTGGCATCGCTGGTGTATGAAAGGAATGTTTTGCTTTCTGTGTTGAAAGAAAGCAGCAGTTTGGGATAAAAATCCTCCTGAACACCGCTCCGTGTCCAAGCTGCATTAAAAATGACTGAACAGCAGAGCAAATTAAAACCTGTTTCGGTTCCAGACGAGCTGAACTTTTTTGGACCGTGTTCATTACTTTTACCTGTCAATATGTGATTTTACAGAGCTGGCCGCCAGCAGCTTCATCCTCCCAGTGGAAGATTGAGAGCTTATGATTATCAGGGCCTTGTGAGCTGTTTCAAAGTCACTCTTCTTCCTTTTGAAGCCTCTCTGTGCTGCTTTTGTTAGCTCATCCGGACCCACCCATGCTAAAAATACACGCTTGTTCCATTATGAGACGTCTTGGATCAAAGCGCACGCCGGGTACACGCTTCCAAACCGTGGATACGGTTTAATCTTTGCATGATTTACTGATGCATTCCCTGACCGCAGCCCAGCAGGATGCCTTCTTATTACAAGCTGACGACTGCAGCTTGCAGGAGGGTCGCTCTTTTCCTAAATAACTCAGCGCTGCTGAATCAGTTGACTGGGTCAAACTAGATACAGGATGAAGAAGGTTATGAAAGCTGGAAAACAGCCATTCACACACAAGAACGCTCACTTAGCTGAATGATTAGTAAGAGTGAAGCTGATATGGATGAAGACGCCCACAGGGTGAACAAACAAGCAAAAAGAAGCTTTGTAACTGAATGTTGATGCGTTTGAACAGATATAAACACACATAAAGTAAACAACCATCATTACATCCAGGATCTGTTTAAAACCTTACGCAGCACACTGCTTTGCAAACCGATTAGCAGGAGGAAGCATGTGCAAACACTACTGGATTATATTCCCTGCAGTGACTAAATGCACTTCCTTGAACATCATCTCAAAGTAACAGCAAACCCCCTCCCCTAATCGGAACAACTTCCGCTTCACGCCTTATCTTCACGTCCTTAAAAGGACGTCTCTGTGTGTGTGTGAGGTCTGCAGTGTGTCACATGTCAAAGCCATGATGGGTGGCGTGGGAGGAGAATGGGCTCCTGCAGAAGCTCAGTTTGTGTCCGTTTGTCTCCGGTCTAAAGAAAAGTCAGCGGAGGAAAGATGTGATGTGTGGGAGTAGTTTAAAAAGGGATGAAGCATGTTGGTAACATGTTGATGCAGGAGTGCAACAGAAATATAGCGGTTCTGTTTCATCTCACCTCATTGCATCACATATTAAGGTGACTGGATGCTTAAAATACAGCATAAACTTATAACAGTGGCTTTGATAAATATATATTTAGCTACATTTTTATGTGTTTTGCACGTCTGAGAAGAAAATGTAGAGTAAATGTAAGTAGTTAAGAATGAGGATGTGAAAAATGGTGATGAAGACGTGCACAACGCTGTCGACTCTTCTTCAAAGCTGACAAATTAGCATTTTGCTAAGTTATAGCTTTACCTGGCCAGTTTTTCTTTAATGTCTCATAACACAGGAATGTTTTCAGTAGGAGCTGAAGAAGAAGAGGAAGATGAAGATGCTCATTTTTCAGCCGTACAAGCAGAAATGTTTCTTCTTCTTTGGTTTCTTTGTACTTATTGTCTCTAGCGGTTACATTTTAATGATATTTAGGCAGATAGCATGCTCATCACTACTCTCCTCTGGAGCTTTTAAACGTATTGTGTTTGCATGTTTTTCACAGTGAAAACCCAGTAATCGCCTTCCTGCATGTACTGGTGACCCGACTCTCACCTGCTGGGAGAAACCCTAGCTTCCACACGACTCTGAATTGCATCAAGCAGCATTATGAATGAACAAATGAATAAATATGTGTGTTTGCATTGTTTTTGGATGGAAACAAACATCCAGCAGCTGCTTGAAATGAGTTGGAAGAAAGCACCGCGGCTCGTCTTTAACCTTAGCATTGAGCTATTTCTCTGATGATGATGGGACGATGATGAATTTCACATTAAAGCAATCATCAAAGCAGCTTTAACAAACCAAGCGTTAGAAATTCATCTGTATGGAGGAACATGAATATTCATAACAGTGTTGTCTTCAGCAGCAGCACCGCAGGTCAAAAGTTACTTATTTATTCGTTTACTGCAATTTTATTTGAATTAAAGTAGATCCTCTTGGGTCTGCCAGTGTGCTTTATGCTTTCCACATCATAAACTCCATCGATCCTGGATTGTAGCTGTCTTTCCTGATCTGCATTTGCACCCCGCTGTGGTGTAAACATCTGACATCAATTGTTTTGTTGGTCAAATCTTTCTACAACTATATGAAGCAGGAGGCAGTAAAGAGAGCAACTTCACCTCTATGGTGTATATTTCTACTCTGACGCCACTGTTGCATCATATAAACTGACTTTATCATTAATTCTTTTGTATTATTGCCCAAACTTTGTGACGTCTGACATCAGTTTGCTTCAAAGCCTCGAAAAGGACAGCGGGATTAGAAGGTGCCTCTGGTTTCTGATACGCTTCTTGGTGAATGCACTGCTGAAAGAATCCAGTGTGTTTAGGAATAATTCATGCATTTGTTAACTTGGATCATATGAAATAGCTCCGAACGTGTAGAGAAACGTGAACTTTATGCAGCTACCATCAGTGCAGAGGCTCTCAGAGCAGCTGGTTTCATTATACCGGCATTTAAAAAAGCTCTGCAGATGACAGCTACACGAACAAAAAGCCGTTCTGCAAACTGATCTGTGACATCTGACCTCCTATTGTATCTTTATGTGGCTCATTAGACACATTACCTACAGGATAATTAAATAACCATGCTTGGTAATGCCTCTCTGAGCTCTGACTACAGCTTAATCAGGCTGTTGATAATCTGAGATAAGCCTTTTGTACTAAATAAGGCAAACACACACACACACACACACACACACTGTGTGGTGCAAATGACTCTAAATGAATGAATGAAGTAGCAGAAGCCCAGCTCTCCTTTAGAAATAATATTTTTCTTTATGACATATAGAGAAATCAACACATAATGAGATGTGTCAAGAAGCAACTGACAACCGCGGTTAAAGCCATAAACAGGAACATGTAGTTGTCATACATTCATTCTGTTATAAGCTTGTTGTGGTCTAGCTTATTTATTGCAGCATAAAGCAGTTTAAAGTTGCCTTTTTAGGCAACAAAAGCCATCAGATGTGACGTGTACTGTGCAGAATCAAGGTAAAAGAAAAAAAACAGGTGAAGTCACATGATTAGTGTCATTCCTCGACCAATCAGTGGCCTGCAGCCTGTAGACGTAGCATTTTTAGCTTGACCCAGCTCCTTAGTACTCCGGATGAGTAGAAGCAGAAAAAGTGTCGGAAACAGAAGCAACTAGTTATAAAAAAAACCTTAAAGTTGAGCAATGCAGAGTAAAAAAAGGCAATAAGAAATACCATAAGCTGAAAGAAGCAAAAATACTGACCCATATTATTGTAAAGCAGGGGAATTTAGTCTTTAAGGTCTACCATGCTGCAACTCAGTGCAAAACAGCAGAACCAAATATATGGCTCGTTACTAGGGCTGAACAATAAATTGCATTTGCAATAATATCGCAATAAGAGAAAATTAGATTTTGTAATCGCAAAAGCTGCAATTTCAATAGCTGTAAGATCAGGTCATGTGACTAGCAAGCGGCGAGCAGCTAGGCGGGTGTAGTTGGTGCGGTCTCTTTAAATGTGGAATAGGTCTGTTAAGCCCCGCCCCCCTCCAGGTCACAGGAAGTTCAACTCTATCCTGTTCCGCCATGTTGGTAGCTTGATAGCAGCAATACGCTAACCTCCCCACATAGAAACATTTTATTGGTAAGTTTCCTATAAATGTCAACGTATCAGATTTATGAATTTGATTACCTGAAAGTCCACAACCATATTTGGCAGACCCACAGCAAATACTGTGATGTAATAGATAAAAAATAAACTGACTAAAAAATATGTGCACAAAAATATGTGCTAAACAAGTGTACCCTTTAAGCAACAACTTTTTCCTACATAATGTATAAATGTTCATCATTAGTTGGCTGAAATAAACAGCTCTTACTTTTATTCTCTAATATGGGCTGAAATGCAACACTTCCTATTAGTCTATTAGGTTTCATACTGCCCCAGAGCCCTCTCACTGCCACACATATTTACACACTAAAAATACTTATTTTTCCACCATTGTTTCCGATGGAGCCTCACAGCTAATTAGCATTTAATAAGCCAATGCTACGATATCCAAACACACTCATGCCCATCAAGTGGAACCACAGAGCTGCTGTATTTCTGAGCTGCACCCTGCGGTGAGGAGCATTGTCTCTAGGAAGCCACCAGCGGAGCACTGACGCAGTGCACAAGTTGAAGCCATCTGCCAGACAAGAGGTCAAAGAAACCAAAATGACAACAGTTTTTAATTGGATACAGGGACATAGTGTGGCTTGGGATCAGATCTGAAGCATCTGTTCTGTCTAGAGGGTTGCAGAGGGAGAGAGAGAGGACAAAGAGACCAACTTCAGCAGTGACATGTCAAAATAACTTTGTTTGGTTCAGCATCCAACAAAACCTCAAGATGATGACCGCCTGAAAAAGACTCAGGAATCTGACATAACAAAGGGAATGACTATCTTCAATAAGCCTCATATTCACCCAAGCCTTCATGTTTCAGTAGTCATGATCAGTGTGTGAGCAGGTTTATCCTTCATTTAGGTTGTGATACGTGGCCGGAGGATGACTCAAGTGCAAGCCAACGTGGCCTGGAAGCAAATTCAGAGCTTTATCAAACCCAAGAACACAAAACTAAAAGAAAACCAAGGAATAAGCCACCGAGTGTGTGGCTTTACGCATCTTTCTGGCGCGTAAAGTCCTTATTTCTTATTAACTTTTAGAGTCTGTCTCTGTCATAGTTCTTTCCTTTAATATAACCTCTGCCTACTTAGAAATAAAGCTTTAATAGTCCTGCCAGGTCTGACCAGCAGAGGGGAAAACATGATTAATGTGATAATATTAATTTGTTTTAGAGGAAGTTTAACTCTGAGGTCAAGAATCAGGATTAAAGTTTTCACTGGAAGCTCAGACATGCGGCTGCAGAAGAGAGAAAAAATCTCTCCCAAAGTGGTAAATTATTTGGGCAGTAATACAAAAAAAAATCAATACATGCTTTACACGCTCACTTGCCAAATAATGCCGTTTTTGAGCTCTCTCTGTTCCACGTTTGATCTCAACCAGCAAAGATGGGTTTGGAACTGCTGAGGAGGAGGCAGCTGGAGCTAAAGGTGATAAAATACCTCTAAGAAAAGCCTCTGAGGTTGCAGCTTTCAGAGGAGACGTTTCAGTTCATCTGACTTCTTAAAAACACTTTTTACATCTGTAGAAAATTATCTCCTGCTTATTGTTAACAGCTCACTGGCAACAGGTGTTTTTCCCAAGTCACTGAAGATAGCTGCCATTAAGCCACTCCTAAAGAAAAAGACTCTAGATGCTTCTAATGAACAACTACAGACCTGTCTCTAACCTCTCTTTTCTATCTAAGATCATTGAAAAAGGTTTTTTTAATCGGCTTAACAAGTTTTTACATGAAAGTGGAAACCTTGATAAATTCCAGTCTGGTGTCAGACATCATCACAGCACTGAAACAGCTCTGGTCAAAGTCCTGAATGATATTAGAATGAATAGTGATTCTGGTAAAGTATCAGTCCTGGTTCTGTTGGATCTCAGTGCTGCGTTTGGATCACAGAATCCTGCTGCACAGACTGGAAAACTGGGTTGGACTTTCTGGATTGGTCCTTAACTGGTCCAGGTCCTATTCAGAAGGTCGGAGTTATTTTGTTACAATCAGCAGCTATGAATCTGAACAAGTGGCCATAACTTGTGGAGTACCTCAGGGGTCAGTGTTCAGACCTCTTCTGTTTAACTTGTACATGCTCCCGTTGGGTCAACTACTACGGAGCTTTAACATCAATTATCACACTTATGCAGACGATACACAGCTTTATGTGTCTTTGTCACCAGACGACTGCAGTCCACTGGACTTACTAAGATAATTCTGTTTGGTAGCAAAGAGAAAAGGGTCAGCATTGGTAAACAACTGGAGA
>JBAMIG010000025.1:4895831-4936650 GCA_037177335.1 Kiunga ballochi
ATGCATGTAGTTTGCCCCAAATTTATGAGCCAATTAAACTGGATGTAACATCCAATGTCAGCTGAGCCCATTCAGAGGGGCAGAAGGGACAACAGTTCTGCAGCTGTCAAGGATGCGGGAAGGATAATTAGGATTTCTCTAATTAGATAAAAGCATACAAGTATAAATATAAATAGGGATATTGATGAAAACTGCACCAGTAAAGCTATCAGTGGTGTTCTTATTACAGGACATTGGGTAGTTGTATCCTTTACATGCTGTTTAAATACATTTTGTGATTTTGAATAAATGTAGGTGTTAGCATCTAAGCATTTTAGTGAAAATAAAATGATGCATTGGTATCTTCGAATATCTAAATCCAGATTCTGATAGGAACTCAGAAATGTGCATCTCTAAATCAGATATTTGGAGATTCATACCTGTCACTTGAACTTTAAAAGCAATAAAAAGGTCTAATATAAGCAATTTTAATTGGTGAAAATCACAACCAGGAGCATATATCCATCCTTTCTTTCCTCCTCATTCTGTATTTCAGACACTTTTCCCTGCAGCAAAGCATTCCCAGGCCAGATAAGATGATCTTTCCAGTGTGTTCCGACTTTATCCGAGAGTCTCCATTAATTTGGGCATTTCCTGAAAGCAGCTAGGTCGTGTCCTGATCGGAGCTTGAACCACCTGAAACGGGTTTCTTTCATGACAAAGGCTGTACTCAGAGCTTGTTTCGGATGAATGAGCTCTCTGATCTGTTAGTGAGTCCAGTTGTCCATCAGCAGAAACCCATTTCTTTTTCAGTGCCAAAATGTATAACTCTACTCTTTTTACCCCTTTTCTCTTCCATGATGAGGTTGCTAAGCAACTTGAAGATATACTACACAGAAGTACTCAAAGATGGTTATATCTCAAAGCAAGTTAAAACATTGCTGTACTATAATGGTTTAAAATGACTTTACAAAATCAAAGAACAGATTTATTATTGTCAGTCTGTTTCTGTTTGAAGCTATTGTTTGTTCAAATTAAAACAGGATAGAATAAGGGAGTTAAAGCAGTGTTTAATTGCAATAAAGCCTGATTACTTCATACTTAGTGGCAAATTATCACATATCTGTGGGTGCTCAAATAATACCTCCTAAGTAATGTCCTCAGTTCAAAATAGTATGCCATGTCAAAAGTTTGAGAAATAAAATATTTCAACCAAAGAGCTTCGAATAAAAGCTATTCTGGTCTATTTTTTTATCACAAACTGAAACATACATTATCACAACTTCTCAGAAAATTCCTCAAGGTTCCATTGTGGTACCACTTTTCATTAAGTTATACCTTAGTAACCAAAATTAAAATAAACAAGCTGGAAACAGTACAATAAGTTTGTATGCAGATGATACCATCCTGTGCAGGTTATTTCAGCACCCTATCCAGAACTAACGTTTACTTTATAATTTATTCTAAACTCAATGCAGATGGTGATTAGCAGTCTAGAAGAGAATGTCATCACTGCTTTTACTAAACATCAACCAAAATAGAAACCTCTTTTTAAATACCCCTGCCTTTAATGAGATGATTATTATCTTTAATGAACTCTCTCAACTATAGCTGCAGAAAGTAATTCTGTTAACATTTACATCTATACTTAATTATAGGGTGATAATTTACATGGTTTCTTCTGTCCTTTGAACATGATGGAACTTATGTTTCTGCTATTACGTTCATTACCAGGGATGCTTTTAGGATACATCGTCCTCATCTCTTTGGTCAAATTGGTTTGCAGTCACCGGCACCAAAAAGACGGCTTCACCCGATTTTCATTTTCTATAAAACACTTTGTATTAATCATCTCAACAACACTATAAATTCAACCAACTCTATAAGTACAAAAATACATTAATCACCCTTTAGCATTGCTGTCTTTTGGAAATTTATTCCTCTTATAAATGGAAATAAAAGAAAGCGAGTATTTGTGTCATTAAAGTTTCTTCAACAATTATTGTTTGACAACTACTATTTATAACAATTTTATCTGATCTTTTTAAAGCATGATAAGAAAATCAGCTTGCTTTCAATCGGTCTCTGTGCTTGTATAAAGATTATGAATGAAAGTGAACATGCATAACAAAACCTGCCCCTAACCCTTGATGTTCTGGGACATTTGATCCAAGATTTAGCAGCAGCGCATGGCCGGGAAATGGCAGAAGCACTAAGAATGCACAAACAGGACGTCCGGGATATATTCTCACAATACACAGATGCATGCAGGAGCTGAGGAGGGGACCGGGACAGGAGACAATGAAAATGGCTGGAAGAACTGGGTACAAAAACACACACCACATGCAGGACTGCAGTCACACAAACAAGAAACTCAGTGCAACATTTTTTTTTTTTACTCTTTGGGTTGTTTCTGTGCAGGACAGCCCTGTGACAGTGTGATTAAATAAAAAAGCAACACTTAAAGTCACAATTCCTCAAACTGAAATGAGGTATATTAATTTTTTTTTTGTTTAAAAAAAAAACTGAGATACTTAAGTTGCGCTAATGTTTATTCCAGCAACGTCTTAAACAGCTAATAAACTGTTTAACAGCAACCACCGTGGCCAGTGCCACATTCACACTGTTTTTAAAAGTTAATTTAAACTGGTTTAAGTTGAGAAATTACACTGGTTAAATGCTTTGACAAGTTACATCAGTGCACTTGAATATTAACACTTAATTAGCTTTGTAAAAAAACTGCAGGTAATTAGTAATGTACGTCTGAAATAAACTGAGCACACGCATTTGCACCACAACATGTGTCATCCCTACCTTTGCCCTCTGAAACTATTCTAATGATTCATTTGAGCCTCAGTCTTGTGCCCATTCTCACATCCCTCATATTATGAAACTGATTTCTGGGATCTGGCTTGACAATTATAACATCTAATTTTTAACATTAAATTGCTGCGGTTATCATAAACCTCGGGACGTTCCCAAAAGCTCAAACCGACCAGCTGCAACACTGACCTTCTACAAATCCAACAGACTCCAAAGGGTTAGCCGCAACTACAAATTACTAACATTGTCCCTTTTTTTTTTTGTTTGAACTGTTTGCACTTTTCCAGTTGGGCGTTTGAGCAGTAACGGGTAGGTCAGATGATGATGGGAAATATCCATCCTCAGATATCATCAAATCTCTGTTAACCCCATTCACAAATCAGAATCTGAAGATATTAAGCTAAGTTGAAGTTAATTTCTTCAGAAATGCTTCAGAAAAACAATTGTATGTATGTGTATTTATATATATAAATATATATATCATTTATGACTTTCATTCCATCCTACTGTAAATTAGCTCATTCTTTTATTTTAATACATGAAACTGTAACAACAAAAGACACAGAGCAATATCTCTTCAACTGGAGTCAAAGAGAGTGCAGCTGACTGTATTATAAAAGTGACTGTCATCTGCATAAAAACGTACTTGGAGAGAAATTAAATCAAGCCAAATGTATTTATAAAAAAAACCAAATAACAGTTCCACGTGGCATTCATGTCTCAATTCAGACCACAAAAACAAATGTTTCACCTCAGTTTCACTGATTTCATAACATTTAGTTGTTGGTGTTGCTTCTTTTTTTGTATATGTTTACAGCTTTTCTGTTAGATTCCTATTTTGCTTGGCTGTTTTAAGTTACTTATACATTTGGTTATTTTTATCTTAAGCAGCATTACCAGCAACCACCATTAGTACAGCTTTGGTTGTTTTGCTTCACATCTCTTTTCCTGACATGTTGTCTTTATTTATTTACCAAGCAGAGTCAGTTTGTAATATAAATCCGAGCACATTCACTAAGCTTCTCAGCAAGCTACTGAGACTAGCTACAACCATCAGTCGCTCAAAACTATTTCAGCTTTCAGTAATATTTATTGTTTTTTTTTCAGTAACAGGAGTTACACAAAAATATAAACTTTGTTTCCCTTTGACTACAAATGTACCGTGTTTAAATGGCTCAGTTTGAAAATCATTCGAATGACCGAATGAAGACGACAAATCAGCGTTGTAGGTTTTCAAACAGTGGTTTGGGATCTATGTCTACAGGGTGTTGCATTTGAGCTCAGCATTCCCTCTTTGTATGGGCTACAGCTGACGCTACCAACGCACACCAATGAAGGTGAGGAATTTCGAGTTTCCTGTCAAAATTCCAGGCAGAAAAATCTTTCATTCTTTTTCAGGTCATCCCTGTTCCTTACTTCAAACTTTTGCACTTTCTTTAATTTCCATTGCATAAAAACATTTTCCCCTCCCGCCTGGCTTTAATCTGAGGTCAGTCCGACCTGAGTTTGGGTGAAGCTGACCTGTCTGGAGGCACCAAACGTTTGTCCCAGACAGGAAATGTGATTTGCAACTTTGAGACCTTGGAGCACAAGAAGGGTAGCAGTCACCGGCTATAAAACACACACACACACAGCTACACAAAGGCTCTAATACATCCCAGAGGCCCTTCATGAAGAAACAAAACAAGCAGCCTACAAAGTAAACTGCCTTATTAGCTGTGCCTCTTTCTACAGCTACAATGCCTTTAAAGGACTGGGAGAGACTGAGCCCGGTGAGGCAGCAGAAATGTGTCAAAAGCATAAAGTAACTTTGAGCTCAAAGTAAATGAAGAGAGACAAGATTCTGGTGGAAGCACACAGGTCCTCGCTCACAGCTCTCAGCAAGCAGCAGCTAAACTAAACAAGCTAGTTCTTTCAGACGAGATGTAACAGTCGGCATGACAGTCTCCATCCAGGACCAATCCCCTCCAGGGGCTTCAGCCCTATTTGTCTCATTAGGCTCATTTTTACTTGTGCAGCTACCTGTAACCTAAATGAATTTCTTTATGGATATTTCTAAAGAAAAAATATTGAAGTGAGACAAGGAAAAACTATCTGAAAGTTTTTCATTTTATATCATATATATTTTTTTAAAAAAGTATTGTCTTCATTTTATCAAGTTGGACTATTTATCAATTTGTTCTTTTACACAAAATGTACAAACAAATAAAATATGACAGAAAACAGAAAAAAGATTAATCCAACAGGGTGAATAGTGCAAGACACTGTTTTAACCCCTTATGGACGGATGTCGCATATTTGATACATACTGTTTCTGAGAATCAGCACCTCCAAATCTGAGACCATGGTTCTCAACCGGAAAAGGGTGGAGTGCCCTCTAAGAGTGGCGGATAGGATCCTTCCCCAAGTGGAGGAGTTTAAGTACCTCAGGGTCTTGTTCACGAGTGGTGGGGGGGGAAAGAATGTGTGGTCAATCATGAATAATGTGCAAAATGCTGGTGCTGAATTTATAAACTTACCAGAGGGCTTTATTTATTCTCTTTTAGCCCTGGGGTCAGAGTAACTTCCCAATGTGCTGATCCTATCATAAGTGTTTGGTTACAAGGGCAATTAGGCAGAAAAAACATCCACAACACAGAAAAGTTCCCAAGTCAATGTATTTTTTTAACTGGAGTTAGCTGAAACTTTAAATAAACTCACCTAACTGTAGAATAAATATGCAGACTTTGGCTTTTCAGTGATGTTGGCTAATTTATTTAATCTAAGGGACGCTATTTTACAGCTTTTGCACTGATGAAATGCTAAACTTACACCTGAAGTAAGCATGATGTTGAGGTTTTGCTACAAAGTTTTAAACCAGAACAGCAACAGAAACATCAGAATTATCTGACCTGAGAAGAAACCCAGGAAGTCTGAGCTTCTTTTAATCCCTCAAATATTTGTCAAGATAAATACTAAAAATGTATTAAATTTGTGTAATTACCCAACATGTATGTACTGCAAGGCCAAAATCATCCTGCAGCTTTATTCACAGACATTTTTTCAAGTTGTGATCCTTTTAGTTCACGTTTTCTCACTTTAGGCTGTTTTATTATTAGTGCTTTTGATGATTTGCTGCTTGGTCTTTCTTCTCCTCTCAGTTCCTGCATTCTTCACAAGTAACCAAACGATAAGCAAATAAAAACAAAATATGATAAAACCAAGGTATCAAGATAAGCTTTATATCCACAAATCTTTATTTTCTTATTCTATAAAACATCTTTATGACTAAATCACATGTTTGGAACAACATGACAGACCATCATCCTGCTGCCTTCATGCTGAAACCAACAAGAAAAACAAACGAAGCAAACTAAAAACTCAACTTAGCCTTTTTTTCATGCAAAAAGCAGGAATCTCCAACCCAAAACTAATAAAACTATTTTCACACAATAAGTAAATAGCTGTTTGCTAACATTAGCAAGAGAGTTGATATGCTAGTTAAAATGTGCTAACTAAGTTAACTATGAATCAACCCAAAAGATGCAGTTCTCTTTTTATGTAGGAGCTTTTTCATCAAAACAATGATCTAATTTTGTATCACATTTTAACAACATTTTACTGACAGAGCTTTACTGCATTTTTTTATGTTAGCATTGTACTTTTACAGAGGAACAACTAGCCGTACTGCAACACAAATAGTGTTCTTGCTGCAGCTTTCCCTGCTTCGACCAGTCCTGGTAGTTCACTACAAACAAAATATAATTTCCTTTTTCGTCAAACTGCTTTTGAACACAGACCTGCAGGCTAATAGCATGCACTAACCCCAGTTTCAGATCCGTTTCTAGACTAACTTTCTTGCCACATAAGGAGGAACTGAGAAACTCGAGCTGCTTTAGACAAGCTAACAGCGGCACTTCTTTTTGATCTTTTTCTATTGAGCATACTAAATCGCTCTATTTATTAAGCCTTTCGGTCTTAGGTGTATACTAGATAAGTCTATAGTGTGATTCCACCTGCCCACCCCCTTTGCCTCTTCTAAAAGAGGTCATGACCCTGGAGGTCCTGGGAGAGAGGTGAGAGTTTACACTGGGGGGCCAGGAGGGATTCCCAGACCGACCAAACATGCCTGAACCACGGAGACACTGCCTGGAAATTTATCTGACCAGCAACAATGGTGTGTGTGTGTGTGTGTGTGTGTGTGTGTAGGAGAGAGTAAAGGAAGAGGAGGAGACGAGAGAGAGAGTCAATTGCGGGGTGATTAAGTCATTTCAGAAAGAATGCAAAGAGTATAAGATGGAGATAAGAACAACTGTTTTAAGGGAAGTAAACAATAATAAACACACGATGCTCTGTATTATCCGTCTCAGCTGTATATTAAAGCATAAATAAACAATGCAGCAATAAATATTTACTCAAGCTCATGTGCAAACAGCATGTTCTTCACTTCTCTTCAATCAGAGCAGCAGGGGGGAAGCGCCCTATCATCAAAATGAATGAAACATCAATTTTGTGACCTGTGTGTGAATGTGTGTGTTTGTGTTGGATAAAAGCTGATGCAATGTCTGGGGAGATTGGCACAACTATGAGAACAGGATCCTGGGGTCCTTGGGGACTGTTTAATGAAGCCTTGGTTCAATTCTTAAAATCAATTCCCTCCCAAAGGGTTTTTTAATGATGCTCAGCAGAACGTCTCATTTGGTGCCCTGCTTAAAGGCCTTTTTTTTAATAAAATGTGCTTTTCTGTTGGGTTTTCTGAGAACACAATCTTCTAAAACAGAATAAAACGTTAAAATAATGTAAAATAATAACAAGAAGCATCAGTAAAGAGTCGTCACGCTGTTGCTCATACAGAGTGTGTGGCTGCTTAGAGAGATTATCTCTGAAGTTTTGGCACGAGCATCGGTTCCCAGCACCAGTGTACTGGTCCCCCTGGAAAATCCACCAAACACTGTAAGCAGTTTTTAGTAGGAATCATTTTCTGCAAGGTCTGAAGAGACAACTGGGACAACAGATGGATACTAAAATCCAGTGAGCTCAGTAAATTAAATTCACTTTAATAATGCTCTGAATGACATTTGAGCTTAATATTTGACCCAAAAGCTTTGATTTCCGGGTCAGAAAACATCTTCATTGGCAGATAAACATTTAGTTTGGGATCATTTATATTTACAAAGTGGACAAAGCAGGTTAAACATGTCTGTTAAATCACACTTATCCCAATAAATGATACAAACTGGACAATCATTGTGTTCCAGTTGTTTCATGCCAGTTTAATATCTGGTGTAAATTCCAATCTACTCAAAACTCAGCTCTTACAGCCTGTTAAGCCATTTATCCTGACTATATGTCTCCAAAAAGAGTCCATCATGATGATTTTCCTTTAGGGGATTAGAAATGATGACTGGTCACCAGTGCAGCTGCAACATCAGCACTGGTGACTCACACAGTGCTGTATATCCACAGAAAGCCGCTGAGTTTTATGCTGCTGTGGTTGAAATTAGCTGTTCCTTTCTTCTGAATCTCGTGTCTCATCTAATCCCCACAGCCTCATCTATCAGATTACATACTTATTCTGTGGTATGAGACTTTTTTTTAATCCAGCAGAGGAAAAAACAGGATTACACTTCTATTGGACTGAGTTTTTAGTGGCCCTGGGTTGGCTTTGAGCCCAAACGGAACAATTTATCCAGCAGAAGTTTATTATCTGACTCCGAATGATTCCGTTTGTAAACCCACATTTGAAGGCTTCATTTCAGGTTTAAGTTAAAGTAAAAGCACTTCAAACTGAACCAGTACTGAGGGAAAGCACGCGCTGCGCTTGTGCTTTGCGCGTCCGAGCGCGTCCTGAGTTTTATCCATCCATCAGGGCGTGGATTAGGTGTTTTTCTTTTTCTTTTCTCTGAAAAAGCCTATTTATGAATCTGTAATCTAACGTAATGAGACGCACATATTTGACCAGGACCTGAGTTGGAGAGGATTCCCTTCTTTGTGGATAAATTATCAGACGCGCTTGGATTAAGGAGGACAGATTGGCCCTAAATGTTCCCTGGAGATTTCAGGTGTTTATATTTGGGGTTTTCAAACCAGTTCAATACTTATAATGGTTCGAGTTTACTCTTCAGATCATAAGATTGGATATGAGGATCACGGCTGAATCGTTTGAGGCTGCCGGTGCTCCCACTGTGCCAAACCAGCTGCCGGCCCGCGCACCTCTTCCCATCGCCACGTTTCTGAAGACAAAAGCAGCCCTTCTCTTCCTCCCACCCCACTGCCATGCCACTTGTAAGCGGAGGTGAAGCGAGTGGCAAGGCACAAAGCCCCGCACTTCCACCCAGAGCCGCTCAACCAAAAGGCAGAAAAAGTGCAACAAGAGAACCAGCACCGCATAAAAGATGAGCACAGCGCTGCTGCTGGGTCTGATTTACGTCTCTAAGTCGCTGCTGTAGACCATGCAGCGCCAACAAAACGGTCTGTCAGCGTGCCAGGAAGCGACCAGACAGGATGCCATGCCTCAACACACACACACACGGGTCTGAACACTTTCAGAGAGGACAAACAGCAGAGCTCCTACCTGGCTGGAACATACTTTGGAAATAAAAGATGACCAGAATAAAGGATCCCAAACAAGTGGCGAAAAGCATCCGGCATATCCTGCTCATCCTCATCAGTTCGCTCAGAGTCTGTTTCATGGCGGGATGGAGGGGCTCGAGGCTGCGTGTCGCTCTGTGAGGGAGGGGAGGGGGGTGAAGGGCCGCTTTGGTCGGAAGCTCCGGGGCTCTGGTGGTCCTGATGTGGACTGCTCACCGGTCAATGAGCTGAACGAGTCCAAGCCGGAGCGTACCACTGCTGGGACGCAGGAGGGGGGAGTGTGCGCGCGGAGAGGCGTGACGGCGCCCCGGCGCGTGTGAGTCCACAGCTGAAAGGCGCGCGCGCGCGTTCAACAGGAGGTTATGAAAAAGCGACATTATTATGGGATGGTATTAAATGATGAATTTCGGTTTGATTTGGACTTGTTGATGAGACGTGATCATCACATTTTGTTGTTGTTTACATTTTACTGCATCTTGACTTTTTCAAATTAAAGGCAATCAACGGTTTAAAACATTTTAAAATGTAACATTTAAAATCTTTTTGTTAAATTATACTATAAATGCAAATTTAAGCTTATTTATTCGTGTTTGTTTGCTCCCAAAACGTCACGGAGCTTATGTTAAAATCACATTTTATAAATCCAACCGAAAGGTAAAAACATCTAGTCATAAACAAACATAATTCACTGCTTTTATTTGTTTCCCGAGCAATAAACCAAAAAGCCTCATTTACCTGATGCCATACTATCCTTTTAACTTGTGAACATTTGGACTGAGTCCATGAGAAGCCAGTGTGTGGTCCTACATCCTCACAATAACAAACCTATCATTATGAAGCATAAAGCAGTAGGAGTGCTACATTTCTATCTGGAACAGGTGTTTTCATAACTAACACCCGTAGGCTGGGTGTGACCATCTGAACCTGAACATGCAGCTCTGATGTTTTACTACCACATGATTTTATTTGTCTCATAGCTGCAGTGTTACCTGCTTTTGACAGCACGCCACACCATAAAGCCTGATTAAGTTGACTTAACTGCATATCTTACACTGGAAAACCATCTTCCATATCTAAGTCTTCTTCTATATGACGGCCCTTCTGTTATACACAAATTAAAAATATTGAGGTGTACTGCAGGAGAGCCACATTAGTGGCTGCTATCAGACCTTATTGCTAGCAGAGTCGACACCATGAGCTCTAATTTGAGATAATGAAACCAAGTGTTCCTCCAGGGTTTGTTATTCCACCCACACAACCACATCAACTCAGTTCCTTTGGAATCATCTGCTGCAGAAAACTGGGATAATTTCCAGACGCATGCTTAGATATCCATCCTAAATAATTTACATTTAAAGGTTCACTTGAATAAATTATTAGATTGTGTAACAATAAACATGTGAAATGTGTAATTAGATTATGTGGTAATGAAATCTAAAAAGCTGCATTGAGGGTTCTGAGGAAAAAAAACTATCCTAAATTTAACAGGAAGTCCATAAAAAGAGGCTAAAATGGTTCTTCTCATTTACAAAACTCTCCATGACCAAGCTTTGTATATGAGAGACCTCACACAGAGCACTGCGCTCAGACTGCAGGACTACATGTGGTCTCTTATGGAACCAGTTTCCAGTGTTGGTTCAGGAAGCAGATACTTTCTAAGCACTTCCTTACAGCTGCTCGTTGTGAGCCCGGTTCTGCCAGAGGTCCTGTTAAAAAGGCGTTTTTCTTCCCACTGTCGCCGTATAATGAGGCTGAACTATAAACTGCTTTAGATGACATTGTTGCAAAGTGGTTCTGCACTAATAAGCTGATTTGAACTGAATTAAAAAGCATTAATCTGAGAATCTGACAAAGAAAAATGTCCTGTTAGAGGAATAATATTATGGGACAGTTATTTAACATTTAACCCAACAAAAAAACTTGACACGTTTTTACTGGAGGACTGTTATTTTTCTGTTTTTTCCTGTTATTTCCAGACTCCTTACATGAATGAACTGATCCTTTGGATGTTCAGATGCTCTAAATACAAAACACTGAAAGCTTGAATATATAAATACCTCTGCTTTAACTCATAAGTATGTTTATTCTAAGACCTGCTAAGCAGTAGCTATAATAACTAGATGTAATATTATTGGTCCTGTTAATAGCTCTGTGTAATTTTTAACCCATGAAGCTGTCTCCTTTTTGTGTTTCTCTTTTCAGTCATCCACAGAAGCAGGAAGCAATGTTTCTAACAGTCCACGTACATATATAGTGCCATCTAGTGGTGTAATGATGTGCATCACAACAGGTTCAGCTAAAGCAAAAATCCAAACCTTCCTATGAGATGTGTATTTGCAAGCACAATGAAACATCCCTGTGCGTTTTTCCTAATTAGGCCCTTTGTCTTCTTACCCAAGAATGGACACAACAAAAAAGCTGTCAGGTGGTTTGTTTTTAATAACTTATGCTCAGCAAGCAAATACCCAGCGCACAACAGCAAAGCCATTAAAATGGAGGGATGGGAGCCCGTTATTACAAGCTGAAACGTACTGAAGCTGCAGAATTAAGATAACCCTTGCTCTTCTGCCCACAAATGAACATTTTTCAATCTAAATGCAGAGTGTAGAGCTGGGGAAACTTTGAGAGTCAAAGACAGGCTTTTAAGAACTATCTACCATACAGTTTCTGCTTCATTTGTATGAGACACGGCACTAAACGGCCACCATGAATATTTAACAGTTGTTTGAAGGCAGAAGTTGCTTGATGATGTTAAATCCGTCAGAGGAAGAGAAAAGGAAGATCAATGCAACGTGCCAGACACTCCTGCATCAATGAAAGGGAGAACAGTCACCAATAAGAGCTATTAATGTGTTTAATTCCTTAATCCTTTACCAGTTCATTACATGAATTTAATGATGAACCCCTGAGGCTTGTGCTTTAGTATATAAAGTAGAGTCTAATCCAGATTGTTTGCTATTTAAATACCTTGAATCGCAAAGTCTTAATATCCCTCTGCTGCCTTTAAAACTCTGGAAAACAGGTGCTCTTCTCTCTAAAATACCAAAGGCAGCCAAAATGTTTCAAAAGACAAAAATAAAGCAGAAAACTTGGCTATTAGAAGCCGAAGGTTGGAGAGAATCACTGGAACTGTGAAATATAACATATATTATACAGCAAATGAGTTGTGAGGGCACCAGGTCATCAGTCCTCACCTGCCCGTCTGTCAGGCTTCAGGTGAAGACCTCATTCGAGTCAGCTGACCGTCCTGCTCCTGTCTCTACTCATCTCCATCCCTGCTGCTGTCTAACAGTTGCCATGGACAACCGTGACTGATAGCAGGAAGCTACCCTCAGCAGTTTCCCCTCAGCATCAGAGCGTCCGTCATACGCCGGGTTTGGGTCAACGAGGTGAGCACCTGGAGAGCAGAATGAGACGTATCACCACAAATTAAAACAGCCAGATTTTTCCTACGGTGTCTCTGAATGGACAAACAAGATGAGTATTCACCACTGTGCTGGACAATGAAGGGGTTCTAGTTTGCTGTTGCACACCTTTACCACGAGGTATCTGTGATTCCTACACACTGTCTGACTCCAGACTGTATATTTCCAGGCCAAATGATATTTTATCATTTCTTCCCAGTATGCAGCTGAAAACTTGAGTGGCTTTGTCTCGTGAAAGCAGGGAACTTATTAACCGATTGATGTCTGATAGGGATAAAAACAGCAGGCATGTAAAGTGTTGCACTTGCACAAAGATTGTTTTATTTGTAGAAAATATTCCCGCTGTAACTGTGATGTGAGAGTTAAAGCTAACGCAGACTTTCTGACCTCAGTGAAGAGCAGTTGAGTATTATTTAGGTTTTTTTTTTTAATGAATGAGCTGAGATATTAGAAATGCCAAGTCTTGACTCCGACCATGTCATGTGTTGGACTCTGTGCTGTTAGTTTCTTGGTTTCCTGTTTGTTGTTGATTTGTCATATTTATGTCCTTGGTATTTTTTTATTTGTAATCACGGGTTTATTGCATTAGGTTATGTGATTTATCTGAGTTCAGTTAGTGAGTCTGATTGGATGACAATGAAATGAAGTGGTACTGCACGCCACTGCTTCTCGTCTCCTGCTGTCCTGCATCCGGGTCCACATACATCTGCATGATGTTGTAGAAGCTACCCTTACCAAAAATAAGTATACTTGCAGTACATGTTAAGTATAAGTATATCCCTATTTGTACCTTTATGTACCAAGTACATATTGGCCCACTTATGCTTATTTCTGATAAATACCTAAAAAGTAAAACTGAAATTAAACAAGTACACTTGAGTATACTTATTGTTGGTAAGAGTACCCATCAGTCTAGGAAGGGTTAATTTATGAGAAAGTATTCACAAGTAAAACATATTCATAATACTTGGTTGTGAGGGAAAATACTCCTTTCTAGAGGAAAAATAAAATAACTATCTAGTTTAGCAAAGATGCATCAGTTCCTTTAGACAGTCTGGTCTTAAAAACCAAACATTATAACTCACACCATCTATCAAGCATGGCAGCAGAAGGGTCATGATGTCTGCAGCTTGTAGTCGGGTTGTGCATCAGGAGAATAACTCCACATCAAACAGCAGAACGATTAACATCGTGAAGACATTGTAAAGGTGAGCGGAGCAAAATTCCTCCGTATCCATGCGATGCAGAAACACATTACTTCCTGCAGCAACATACAGATCTGCAAGCTGCTGAATCATTATGTGCTGCTTTTATTGGGATATGATCATACAGAAAGAGGAGGGGAAGGGGTGGGACCGTAGCTTCATTAGACTTCTCCGTTACGGTCCAGCCAGCAACCTGGCCTGAAAGTGTCAGACATGCACCTGACTGTAAAAGTTAACACAAAACCAGTTCCTCTCCTCTGGAAATCCTCCTCCAGCCTGAAATGTGGGTGAATTTAGGACATAAATATTTCTGTATCCATCATTTCTGTAAACTAATAAATCCTGCCTCTAACCTGATGACCTAAGCTGTGATGATGCAACATTTCCGGCCTCCGAGGACATACATCCTACCAAACCAGCGATGGTCCCGTGTGCACAGACCTCTTCCTGCTGACACTGCCAACACCCTCTATTTAACACTTCACTGAATACCTCATTAATTAATTTCTGAAAATGTCAAGTATTAATCTGCCCGTGTTCTGTGGGGTCATTCTCTGGAGTTATACTCCTTGACTGACAGCTTTTATTAAATATTGTCCATGAATAATTCAGATATTCTGCCATGGAAAGTCAATTGAATCTGCTGCTCTGGCTCTGACCTCTGACCTCAGACAGCAGAGCTATGTTAGTGTCAGAACATACTAATATCCTAAAACTGAACCCTCAGCTGACTGATTATCCTACCTGCGTGTTAAAATAAGTTAATTTATCACGTTTTATCATAAAATCCTTTTTTACTTGACATCACAAGACAGTTATGTTGAGATAAAAAACACGAAGGAAAGATTCAAAGTGAACACTTTGCTTTTAAAGAATAACACAATAATTCATTTGTGATCACTGATAAGAAAAAAATTACACAATAACTGAGATAAAACAGCTATTTTTCACAAAGACCCCCCAGCTTTTACAGCCGCTTAGTGCAGAATGCATGTGGGTGTCCTTACAGAGCATGTTCAGACATTACAGGATTATTTAACAGTTTTTCCTTCAGAGTAAAAATAAAGGAGTGCTAACGTGTGCAGACCCGGGGTGTAAGCCCACTGTGGCATCCAGCTGCTGTTTGGTGAGGCCATATTTCAATGCAGTCACAAAACCTTGGAGCACGTCTCCGGCGTTGGGTCCCATGATGTGGATCCCGACCACACGATCCTGTTTAAACACAGCAGGGTTTAGATGCCAGTTTAAAAGCCCAACTTTACAACAACTGCAGGAAAATCACTTTTTTTTTTTTTACTTGAAATCTTTATTTAAAAACAACTAAAAATGTTTTTGGGCATTTTCCACTTTTCCTACCATATAAGTCCGAATGATTGTATTGTAATTATCTGCTCTCTGGTTTCCACCATGTGGTGAACAGCAGCTATTTGACTAAAGTTTCTACCATAAAATGATGCAAAATATCTCAGAAACTGTGTGTGACATGTATAATTATCAACGATACCTTAAGTCCCTGTGTCAGAGTGAATTTAAAACCTGTTCCTTCACTCATCAGACACTAAAATGGCATTTTTCTACAATACCAGCATGTCTGTCAGATGTATAGTGGTGATTTATACCAGATATTATCCCAGTCACCATAGAGGTCTCACCTGGTATATTAAAATAAAACTCTCCTCATAAACTTTGTTAAAATAATGTACATTAATCAAATTGGATAAAATATTTACTGTAAATGAAGAACTATATAGAAATAACGTTACAGTAAGGGTCCCTGATGGCTGGTGTTCTGCCATCTTGTTTTAGATGTTTCCCTGCTGCAACACACCTGATTTCACATCACACACGTGCAGACATGCTATGTACCCATTGATTTACCATTGCAGCAGAGAAACCTCTAAAATCTGCAGGACACTGATCAGGACCAGTACAGATGATTCCTGTCTTACACTAAGTTCAGAGACATATGTTTTTTATTTTTTTCCTAAAAAGTTTATTATACTCGTGTCACATAAATGCTGGTAAAAAGTCAACAAATAAGAAGACTGGATGGAGGACGCCTCTAAGTTTTAAAGGAACCAAATACAGGAAGTACGATACAAAGCGAAGGGAATGGGAGAGCAATCTAGGGCATTGTGGGTAAACAGCCACAGGTGGAAGGACACGGCAACATTTCTGATACAGCTCCATGTTTTGTATCCATAAACAAGTTTTACTCTTCCTTGTTTGTTTTGTCCCCTCCTAAGGAGGGTTTTGCATTTATTATAAGGACCAATTTTAAGAAGTGGAGTGTGAAAGTGTTGTTGGTTATGCACGCGTGCACCCGCTGCTGTTTCAGAGTCCCAGATGCTTAGTTAATATCTGTTCAAAAGTAGTCCAGCCGCCCCGTTTGTCTGGTTTCACAGGCTTATTAAACCAGCAAACATTCCTCAGATGGAAGGCAGAAGTCATAGTAGTCAGGCCAAGTCACATCATTAATAATAAGTATTCAGTAAGACAAATGTTCTTAACTTAGGTCCTAAATTCCCTTTTTGCTTCTTTCTGTAGCATAACAAACATGTTAAAGTCCCTCCCTAATGCCGTCTTCTGATTTTTTTTTTTCCACTTCTCATCTTTTTGTATAAAAGTTTAAATATAATAAGGTCCAATTAATAAAACTTCAAGCCAAAAAGCTAGTATGAATCAAATAATCATATCTAATGTGTGTGGGAGAGCAGAGAGCAGAGATATTAAAGCAGTTAATATCAGTTTGACAGAGAGACATTAGAAAATCCAGTTATCTCTACTGATGCAAAGTCAACTGTGGGAAGAGCTATAAATAAAGCAAAAGGGTGGGCGGTTAAATGAGGTGCAAGCTAATGCAGAACTCATGGCTTTGTGACTAAGCATCCGCAGCAAAGGCATCGTATTTAACACATAAACAAAGATGGGATCCTTCGTTTGTTCGGACACATATGCTGTTCTAAAGACGGGGCTAAAACTGCAGATAGAAAAGCTTTCAGCATTTAATAATTACGTACCTTCAAAGAAAGATGTTTGCTCATTTATCTGCTTGGGTTTAGAAGTGTGCAGGTGGTTTCAAGTATTTCTAAGTGTCTGCATCAGAGTGGAAAGATTTGGCAAAGCAACGTGTGACACCACGCACAATCAGGCTCATACGGTTTGTAACAGTGCAGAATCAGTGAGTAACTTCACACTCAGAATAATTAATCAGCTTCGGGAATATCTTGATACATAAAAGATTTAGGATGCATACATGATCAGGGATGTGGCAGATGACTTTCACATAGCAAGAGTTTTTATTTCTTGAAGGGAGAGTCCACTCTAATGGCCAGTAGAAGCTGTGATACACCTGCAAAACAAAAGCTATTCAGGTCATTCAAAAAGCTGAGGAGTCGTGTGCACTTGTTTACCTCAATGCTGTTTTCTCCAAAGGTCAGATTAGCTTTGTCCTCAGTTAGACCGCAGGCTGCATATTCAAGTGGAGTGAGCACAACAGTAGGAACGATGGTGTAATCACACTGCGGGGGGAGATCACATTCATTTAAATACATTTAAACTAGAGTTAAAAACTCCCAGATAGACATAAAGAAATGATTCACACAGTGCTTTGTAGAGACTGAAGCAAGTAAGGCTTCAGAAATGTTTGGGACAGATATGCAACTGTTACGGACGCCTGTCAATCAGTGACAATTTGTCATTTTCCATCCTGTCAACCTGCCTGCACACTCACCTGGAGAGGACTTGATCACCACCCACCTTCGCCTGTACCCTCTGGATTCGTCAGACCCTCAACCAATCACCATCCAACACAGATTCAACCAGGAAATAAAAGGCAGCATCACCATTCATTCCAGGAGAAATTGTTTGGAAACGGACTCTTTCTCCTAGGCTTGTGGATCTGCGGACTTTGAACTTTGTGACTTCGGCTTGGTATTTGTGGTGCACTTTGTAAATTAGCTCATTTTGTGGTGTTTAGCTTAGTTCAGATTTGGGTTTGGCATTTTTACTTAGTTTAGTATTTAGGATTCTTGTGCTTGGTATGAGTATTTACTTTTGTTCCAGTAGTGTTAAAACTACTCGGTTTTCTGTTTATTTGTATCTTTAGATAACATGTATGAGTTGGACTAGTAAGGATTTTGTTTGTATTTGTACATAGTATTTTGATCATTTGTAGATTTGTAAATATATTTAAAATATATTTTTGTTTGTACATTTACATAGAAGTTTGCTCTTTTTTTTTTTGTAACTAGTATCACTAAGCATTTTGTGTTTTTGTTTGTTTGATAACCTTTGTTTATTGGAGCTGCTCTCCCTTTTGGTAACATTTTAAGGAGGCCTGTTTTAGTTTAGTATTGTGTGTTACATACCTTGGGGATTTGGCCATCCCGGTTTATGTTTGTTATGGATTTTGTTATATTCCTTTTGTTGATTTGAGCAGCTTTGTGAACCCCAACTCTAGTGGTCTGGGACCACTATTGTGTACCAATACCCTCTTGGAGATTAATAAATTCATTTTCACCATTTTACATCAGCGCAAAGCTTATGTAGTTACGACAGAAACCCGTTCTGCCAAACCGGGTCGTATCAGCAACCTTTAGATACATAAGTGCAACCTTTAGGTATATTTCTATAAAATCTACATATCCAGCAAATCTGTTCTAGCTCCTTTAAATTGCATGAAGATACAGAGGATATGCCAGTTTTCCAAAGTTTTCCAAAGTGAGAACATGTACTTACATCGTTAGTTTTTTTTATGTTTCTTGTCCAGCATTAGAGCAAGCAGAATGATGGTCTGGCTGCTGTATTGTGATGATCAAGCATATATATATATATATATATATATATATATATATATATAATGTGTATACAAAATGAACAGGCAAAATATATTCAACTTAGAAGAATAAACTTAAAAGAACAGTTCAGTGATTATGCAGAACATACGGGGTGAAAAGTGTTCACAGAAAGGTGATTATGCAAAGGTGAACCCCTCCACCCAAAAGTCAGACAGGCCAGGACCACCTGAGACCAGGGAAAGCCCCCAGGTCCTGCAAACCCCTCCACCAGCAAAACCGTCCTGAACTCCAGATTAATGGGACTACCCTACACTCCAGCCTAAAACACCCTGGCCGCACCTAGGAAACAGAGGTGTAAATTACTCCATCCCCCTCAGCCCCCCCTCAGTGTCTTGTTTGTAATTTAGGGCAGTAACCACATCATGTTGGAGGCAGGGACAACTAAGCAGCCCTGCCCACAATGCACTATGTAACCCACCCCCAAAAGGTTGTCTGTATGTTGTCCCCATGAGCAGGACAAACCAGTGGCAAGCTCAACCCCACCAGTCATCCTCCACCAGCCCCGGAAGGCCACGACACGTGCTGACGGCGGCGGAGTACTTACATCTGAGTAGTTACCGATAATAGTGGTACTGATATGACTACTAAAATCTCCAAGATTGTGTGATATGGGTAATCCTATAAATATAAGCCTCATGGATTAAGTATGATAATTTACCTACATCTCCAAAATCAGCTTCTCTCACTGAGAATTTGTATAATATCACCTGTAATTATCAGATGGAGTATTCATCGTGGTTTATAGACCAGCTTGGGTGAATTCTGATGCAGGCTTGAGTTTTGATGCTGTGTAGGAAGCAAGTTCCCAGATTAGCTGCTAATGCTACATGCTGTTGTGTTTGCTGGTTTGTTCCTAATAAACCATTTATCTCACAATGCATGCTCATCATCTGACAGTAATAACTTATTTTTTCTTGACATGTATTGATAAAACCTTTGTGCACTCAGTGAAGTATCTTCCACAGGTTAAATTTTACAGGATTACACTGTTGGACAGTAACCCTTAAATTATACCACAGATTCCCATGTTATCTTTGTACTGGTTTAAAACCTGTGGAAGACTCAAGCAGCTTTTCTGTTTGTAGTATTATTAGTTTGCCAGTTACATACTAGAAACCCAATTTAAGACAAGCCCAAGGCTACTCAGAAATTATTCATTCATACAGATAAGACCCACATTATGTACCAGTATGCTGTCTTCTGCATAGAGTCTTCGGGCCAACAGCCTCCCAGCATGAACGGACAGACCTGTGGTTGAAGGGCATCCATGCTGCACTGACCCAATGGCATAAATATAATCCATATTGGTCCGATCCCTTTCATCCACCAGGATCCTGCCGGTGTTATTCACGCATAAAAACATGCAAAATTTAAAACACAAACTGCTGTTCACTAAAACCGAACTCAGAACAAAATGCAGAAAACTGGAGCGTTGGTGCATGCTTTTCTCCCAAACAGCAACCATCAGCCACACAAATGTAAGTTAGGCTGCTGCTCTTCTCTGAGGGGAAAATGTGGCAGGAAAAAAACTGTGACAAACTGCATCGAAGTCTTCGTGTTTAATCTGACCATCTTTGTCCAACATGGTCACTTGTAGTCTCGCCTCCTGTGGTGGAGCTGCAGAATCGCATAGAAATAATAAATAATCAGTTAGAATATTGAGACAAAAAATAGGTTTTTATGAACATTTAAATGGTATGAATTAATGGCATCTAAGCGCACTCAGTGGTTATTAGACACTGCTGTGCTTGCTATGTGCTGGGAGCTATAACACAATGCAGATTAAACATGTCAGCTGGATCCAGTGAAATAATCCTTATTATTAAGGAATAAAACCATCATGTGTAACTAGTTCATACCATTAAGCATGTTTCTTTAATTTACATGGATTACTTCAGTTAAGTTAGACAACTAAAATATTTTTTTTAGGCTAAAATACATTCTTTCATCCAAGCCGTCACCTTTATGAGCGCCATTTTACTGGTTGCTATGGTTACATTTAATTACGGTACATTATAAATAACTTTGTCATCTCCTGGTTGACTGTAACATGACTTGTTCCAGATGTGAAAATCATTATAGTTTGGAATAAAATGCCTTCTTTTTACAAGGTGATTATCACAGACGCTTTACCTTCACATGGACTTGCTCGGTTACCAGAACCGTTCTGTTTACTACGGTTCTGTAGGTACAGTGGCCATGTGAAGCCCGAATCTGAGTTTTTTAATCTGCGTTTACCATGGTACCACACAGGAAGCATTGGATCACAAATGTTTTTTGGCTGTTTGTGTTTTTGTTACAAAACTCGCTAAATAAGCTTAAGTGCAGGAACTAATTCATGTTGCTTTTAATGCCAATTAAAAAACTATGCATTGTGTGATTAAAAGCCAGCTGATCTGAAGCCGTTGATTAACATGTTACTAAGGCGATGCCTTCAAATTGATTTAATTTGCCGAAATGCACAAAGTGTTGTCCATTATCAGAAATGAATGCACGGTGCCGAGGCGTGAACCGTCCGATGCAGTGTCTGATGATGGACATGTTGAAGGGCGTGATCCTGCATGGTCACCTAAGATATATTAAAATACTTAATAATAGATTAATGTTTTTTTGTTTTTTATACTATAAAAATCACTTTTTTGGTGGAGGAAAGTGACATGACTGCTTATCACTAAATCAAATCATTGTGATAAAATGTGAAATAATGTAAGTTTGGATTTTATGTTGCCATGGTTACCAACCAACATTTGAGTCAATAATTTAGAAAATCAAACTATTTTACCAACTATTCTTTATAAGTGTCCCACAGCAACAGATACCCTGCAGCCAATCGGAATGGAGTATTCACCCAGACCATGTTAAAGGGAAATAATACCCATCAGCTGACATAAGGATTCTCACTGATATGGTATAAATGTATGTATTTGTCTGCATGTACTTTTGCAACATTGGTACTTTTTGGGGAGAACACATTTTATTTTAAAGGTTTAAGCAGTTTGTGGGTGTGTCTAGCAAAGTGTTACACGCTTACAAATCAAAACTTAATTTTTAGCTCTTAAAATGTAGATATCCCTTTGATAGAGCTGGGTTGAGCGGCCATACCTGGAATGACGTTCTCCATCTTCTTCACCTGACACAAACACAGCGATAAAGATACTTTTCTATATATTTCAAAAGGAAACGTATACTGCATTAATTGTGTATCACTTTACCTCAATGAGCGAACAATGATAAAGAAAGTTTACTCCTTCAACTATCATGTGGTTTTCTATCTTCTGGGCCATTTTGCAGTCAAACCCTGGAAGGAGGTCATGTTGCAGCATGATGGTGACTGATAGTCCAAGACCGAACAGGAAGCCAGCCCATTCCAACCCTTCAGCTGACCCGCCTACCACCAGGGTTCGACCTGGAGGATGACGCAGGGAAAGGAGATCTTCACTGGACGTGGAGAGAGAGAGCAGATTGTAGAGCTGTTATGTATAGAAAGGCACGAAGCACATAGATCGAAGTATTATGTTTCCCAGTTAGGCAGTACTCCTTGTCTCCAGGTATGTCTGGATACTGGGGTTGGTCTCCTGTAGCGATGAGCACAGTTTCTGCAGTAAAACATCTTTTCCTGCCGTTTCTTTCTGTCACCTGGTGAAAGAAAAACAGCAAATCGTCACGACTCTGAATGCCATCATGTATTAAAATCCAGTTCCAGCAGGTGCTGGTAGAAAAACATCTTTCAAGGTTTTGATGTAAAAACTACTAATTCAGCTCTTTTTGCAGATATTATTCATCGGGTTAGTCTCTGACACATTAATATAAAAACCAATATTACAGCACCATAAAAAAACCAGTTCAACTGGGCAACAAACAAGAACTGGCATCATCAAATATGCTTAATTGGAAGAAAATTCTCTGCTCCAAAGGAAAGCAGTGATGTTTGCACAAGTACAGCTGGTATGTTTTTACTCATTTGACTGACCTTGGCCTGTCTGGCACCAGAGGGAAAACACATGAAAAGGTGTGTGTACAGTATGTAAATTACATTTGAGGATTTATTGGCTCTCTGTTCATATAAAATCCTTTCTGCAAGTGTTCCTGAGCCCATATCTAGCAGAGAATTTGGCATGTTTTTATGCATTGCTGCCTGAGGACATAAGCATCACAGGTATCTTTTATTGATTTTCTGCCATGTACTGCAGGCTTCTGGGATATTTAGGCTTCACTTTAAGTTCACTGTCATATACTCATTTACTTTAAAACAACCTTTTTTTTATTATTTTTTTTTTGTTTATTTTTTTTACCGTCTGTTCTTTTTATCAATCCTTTTATTATATTTTTACATTGGACCCCTTTTTAGTTATTATTTTGTTATTTAAACTCCAGTGTTTTCCTTGTGAGGATCCATCATGCTAGGGCTAATGCCTGTCGGTCTGCAAGGCTGTTACCATGGAAACCAGCCTTGTCTGGGTGGACGGTCTGTGGTGTGGACCCTATCCTGCTCATATCTATGCTTTTATCATGATTATATTATGAACAACTTTTTAAAAAAATGCTTTAGAAATAATATTTTAATTTTACATTTGAATTCTGAAACAGCGACACAGCTTGTGGATGCATTTTTGTGGCAAAATTCCCTTATGAGACACCCAGCTTTTAATTAAACTATGTTTCTCTAATGCCTTTAAAAATAACTTATTTTTACTGTTTTAAATAATTTTATCAAAAAACTTTGATTCCCACGTGTTTTATTCAAATCAGCTATGTTTACCTCAATCGTATGAGGCGCCACCATCACACCTCGGGCTTTCAGGTAAAAGACACCACTGCTCTAAACTGCTTGTCTTCACCTGTTCCTGAATAGCCTGCACCAGATCACTCCAGCCATGAGACGCTGCAACAAAGCAACATTTCTTGCATGTAATTGTAAAGCCAGCAAGGTAATATGTATTCCATGTAGCTGCGTTGTCAGCTGTCAGGATATATACTTCAATCTTTTAAGACAGTTGCAATCAAACCTTTATTTAAAACTCGGCTCTTGATTCAGAAATGTTAGCTAGTTATTGATTGTTTTCCAACCTTCCTATCATGTCTAAAACTCTGGTTTCAAGTCATCTATTTGTGTTTCTGAACTGTTTAGATTTAGAGCTCATCATAGAACAGAGACAGCTCTGGTGAAAGTTACTAATGATCCTCTCCTGGCCTCAGATAAAGGACTCCTGTCTGTTCTGATGTTGTTAGATCTCAGTTCTGCATTTGACACCATTGATCACAACATTCTGCTACAGAGACTTCAGTTTCTAGAACCGCTTTCTTCCACCTACGTAATATTGTAAAATTGGGGAAATCCTGTCTAAAAATGAAATGTTAGTCCATGTCTTTGTTACTTCAAGACTGGACTATTGCAATTCCTTATCTATGGGCTGTCCCAAATATGCCCTGAAAAGTCTCCAGCTGATCTAAAAGGCTGCAGCGAGGTTTCTGATGAGAACTAGCAGCAGAGATCCTATTTCTCCAGTTTTAGCAAGTCTTTATTTGCTTCTTGTTAAATTTAGGCTAGTTTAAAATTCTTCTCTTTACATTTAAAGTGCTCCATGACCACTTCAAAGATCTCACACTTAAGACTGCAAGTTTATTTGTGGTTTCCATATTCTCTAAATGAAAGAATATTCAGCTATCAGGTTCCTCTCTTATGGAACCAGCTCCCTGTGTTGGTAAAGGAAGCAGATACCCTCTTTACCTTTAAGATTAAGCTTACCATCTTCATTTTTAACAGCCATTTATTAGTCATGCACTGAGTCCTTTCTTTTAATCCCTCTTGCATATATCTAGAAATATCTGACAATATTGGCATTACAAACATATTGATTCTTTCTCTGCAGGTAATACTACTGGCTAATACTTTCCAGTGCATGTTGGTCTGTTTTTCCTGTCCTCTCCACCCTACCAGTCGAGGCAGATGGCTGCATCCTTGAGTCAGGTTCTGCCAGAGGTTTTTTCTTGTTAAAAGGGAGTTTTCCTTCCCACTGTCACCTCATGCTTAGGCTGTGAATTGGCTCAAACTAATGTGTCTGTAAAGTAAATATGATTGAAATATCATCTAACCCTGACATACCCTCCTCTTTGAGCTTCCAGCCATACGTCCGAGAGTCATGGATAGCTTGGCCCAGCAGTGGCGTCTGCTGCAAGTATTTCCTGATGCTGTTGGTGTTAAAACTCGAACCTCCAAGTCCTGAAAGAGACGAGAAATGAGAGGAATGAAAACCAAATGAAAAGGTTAAAAATAGAAAACCGATTAGTCACAAAAAGAACAAGCTGTGGTACTTAGAATTAAGTACTCCCCTCTTTTGATGCCTCTTTGAGAGGGGGCCATGACATCAAGGATTAGCACCTTTTTCCTCAACCTGGCAGCTTCCTAAAGGCAACAATAGAGCAACAAAAAGGACAGGGATGAAATATTTAATTCGGTTGAGCATTTGCCCTTCTCAACAATCCCAACTCTTGCCCCTTCCTCTCATTTCCACTTTTCTCAGATACTCCCAGATCATCCCATTACCATGAAGCTCATTAATATAATTATCAGGTCTACGCTTTAGCAGAGACCGCAGTCCAGACCAGATTAGCTGTAATTATAAGGTTCCTTTGGCTAAGCATCTTCAGCCACTGAGAGTCGATACACTTGGAAAGGTCAGCAACAAATATGAGTAAATGTGGAGTTAATTTGGTCTGATAATAGTAAGACTTAAAATTGGAGAAACGTGCAAAGAATATTCATCTTTATTCTCAGTGACTTTGTTGCACAGTTGTTTTATTTTATATGTATTATATATGAATTAGACATTCTTACCCAGTACACCATGACTTGTATTTTTCATGTGCATACAGCATTAAGAATATAAAGGATAAATAAGAATATGCAGATTTAATCAGGACGTTGCTTTTTCTTATTTGGATTCATCTGAAGTGTTTTGCAAAGGAAAAATCAATGAACAGAAATTTAGCCAGACAAAAGAAACTGCTCATGTGAGCTCACCTTTGCTGCAGACAGGCCTCCTGATCCACCTCCTTAAACCAGAAGATCATAGTCATAGGACCCCAATGAAGTCTCTATTGGTGGGTCCATGTTTCACTCCCACAAGCCTGGAAACTGTGAGAAGCTAGAAAATTGAAATAACAAACAACCAGAGCAGAAAAAGCAGATTTTGACCTCTGAGCTGCTCACTCTCGCATCACATGACCCTAACTCTCAATGTCTGTGACAGTTTTAAACAATAGAACATAAAATTAGATATATGATGCAGAAGGAATCAGAAGGAGGCAGCAAGTTTATCTTAATGTCAGCCAATTAAAATAATGATTTATTTCTTGTGTGATAAATTCAGTTCCTGAATCACATTTACCGTGCGAGCACATTCTTTTCTTCAATAAATGTAACTTATATTCTGACGTTTAGATAAGTTTATAAAGTGTTTGATGTAAACACAGCCAATCTGGGGTTTTTATTCTTTTTTTGCATCACTGAAAGGTTTAAAGTGACATGGTGCCATCTAGTGATTAAACCTTTTAATTTACACAGTAATGCGTGGACAGCTGTCTGAGTCTTTGTGCTTCAATATCCCGATTTGCACTTTGAAAAATAAATAAATAAATGGGGAAAAACTTAATTTTAAAATGTCCACATTTGGAAAAATACATAAGCAAACTTATATCTAACACGAAATGTTAACATTTCAAAGTGGCTCTATTAAAGCTGTTTGTGTATTAAGACTTCTAAGCTTCGTGTCGGAGATAAGTGGAGAAAAAGAGACCAAACACCGAACAAATTAAGTGGATTTATTAATTGAAAATGTGTTTGAGGGGAAAGCTTCTCCAAACTGTACAGCGCATCTAAACTGATGCGTTCCAGTTCCATTAAAAATGTAGGAATCTCCATTAATCAACGATCACACGGTGGATGAGATGAGAGAGAAACTACGCAATATTATATTACAATCAATATTTAATTTACAGTATTTTACTGTATTTAGTCAGTGTGAATATTTTCTTTAACTAATCCTTTTAAGAGGCTAAAGAATTGGCTTGTATTTTTAGTGTCCTGATGTGAGAGTTTGTAAGAAGTCCTGGAACGCAGCACGGGCCTCTGCTGATCAAACGCGGTAGTGCAGGCGCGGTTCCGCGCTGGGACTGGTCGTTTCGCAGCCATTTTCTGTCCAACCAAACAGCCGTCTCAGGAAGGTAACCAACCAGGGCTTCATTGCAGGTTTGTCCCTGGCTCCGGCCAATGATTGCTAACCGATTTCTCGTTAGCTCGAATGGAAATGTCCGTCTCTGTTTGCTTTTTTTATCTGTTGTGTGCGTGAATGAGGGCTCCTCGTTAGGAAGTATCTGTAGGGGAAAAGTTAAAAATGAGCTGTTAAACATTTCGGCCCGGCTTCGTCTTGCTGTACTGTGCACGACAAAGAACAGGCCAACGCAGACTGGAGCTGCAGTGGATTTACAATGAGCATGTCAGGGGACTCTTTGTGCCTGAATAGGTTAACTCACAAAGGTAATGTCTCTCTAGGTAGCCTATTTATGTGTGCTTAAATCATCCCGAGACATATCATTTAAGCTAGTTTAAACTCGCGGGTTAACATTAGGTTAATGTTAGCTAAATAACACACGCACACACACCCGCTGCTGACATCTACCCGTTAGCATTTCACAGGGTAGCATGCAGTAGCTATACATACTAGCGCTTTCCCACAATAAATCACCCCTTAACATATTTCCATTTATTGTTTTTCCTCATTTTTTATCAATGTTAACCAGTTTATATAGCTAGCCCACAGTTGCAGTATCAGGCTAATGACAAATAGTCACACTCCTGACGTGTAAACGTGTTTAGAGGAGGGTTATATTTGATAGCTCTGAAAATACCCATATTCTCTGCATTGATATAAATGGTAACTTGAACGCATCACGGGACACAACGGAGGCGATGCTAATCACGCGCGGTTCAGTTTGAACAGAAACATCTACAGTAAATAAAGACAAACATTGTTTTTTTCTTCTTCTTGTGTAAATTCCTTCAGGTTTTAACAAGTTATTCAGTTGTGCATGAAATTATAATGGCATATTAAACTTGTGTACGTTATTATGGTGCTTTTCAGGCTGATTAATGCTGGGTTTACAGTAAAGAGCATCTCCTGAGGAGCATGCATGCAGGAAATAAGTTGAGAGATGACTTTTGTATTCATCCTGCTGCTGCTCGACATGTTAAAATTAGCTTTTGTGCTGCAGATGGACGGAGACAACTCAACCACAGATGCCTCTCAGCTGGGTATCACCGGAGAATACATGGCCCCCAGTCATTATGTTCTCCAACATCAAGACGGTAAAGAGGAAACAAGAGTCGACAGTTCAGCATCGCCACAACTCTGGCCACGACGAGGTCATTTTAATGTTAATCTGCATGTTTTACAGATGATGGAGAGGAGAATATGAACGACCAAGATGACGGTGGCATGAAGGAGAATTACAGGGAGCAGGACATTTACCTTCCCATCGCCAACGTGGCTCGCATCATGAAGAACGCCGTTCCTCAGACTGGAAAGGTGATGCGACAGCTTTTATTTTACACAGGAAATGATGTCACTCCAGTTCTGATAGTAACACCTGTAGATGCTCAAATTTACCTGTTCAAACCAGGAAAAAGTGGTATTTATAATGTGTCCAGTAGAAGGGAAAGGTCGATGTGCCGGGATTTGCTCGTTAGGAAGTGCTTTTAGGAATGATTAAAAAAGCTCTTTTGCTCTATCTTGTAAGACAGATACCGAAACAGAAAAAATATGCAGGTGATGTGGTCTGAGATATTTATCCTAAATGATCTGTTTCTGTCTGAAAAGGACCAGAAGCTGTTTTCAGTGGCAGAAGCTGGCCGCCTCTGAGCTTCATATATAAGCGACAGTATTGTCTCATGATTACCTTTTTGTCTCAAACAGTCTTAAAATCATGCCGTGATAGATTATGTTTAACATTTCCTCTGGTTATGTCAGAAATTACTTTTTTTTTTTGGATGTCATTCATGTTTTGTTTTTTTGTTATGCATCAATAAAGGTTAAAACCAGCAGCTGCTTTTAGCTGATCTGAAGGAGAAAGTGGGATTTCACATCTTCTCCCTTTTTTTATTAGATCAGATACCAGCTGTGAATTTCATTCAAACTGTTGACGTGACGCTTTACAAAGCAAAAAAAAGATGTTTTTCCACCCTACAGATTGCAAAGGATGCCAAAGAGTGTGTGCAGGAGTGTGTGAGCGAGTTTATCAGTTTCATAACGTCTGAGGCGAGCGAACGCTGCCACCAGGAGAAGAGGAAGACCATCAACGGGGAGGACATCCTGTTCGCCATGTCCACGCTGGGCTTTGACATGTACGTGGACCCTCTGAAGCTCTACCTGCAGAAGTTCAGAGAGGTGAGGACACACTCCTTTCTTTAGTCTTTTGCCCACGTTTTCAGCTGCAAAGGTGTGCCAGTCTAGGAGCAGGAACGTCACAAACAAGGTGTTTTTTACATTTTAGCTGCACTGTGTTCATGAAAATCGTAACTATCTTCACTTTTCAGGAGCTTCATGCATCTGGATATATGTGTTAGATGATGCAGTTTCCAGATGAACTAGCTTAATCCACCATTTGTTTTAACCTGCTTCAGCTGATCCGGGTTGTTTGGATTAAACATGCACCATTATTCCCAGCTGGTTCGCTATTATAGCTCCCTTATAAAGGTTTAATTGTGAAAAAATCCAATTTAATATTGTGATATTTTCAGGCAATGAAGGGGGAGAAGGGGATCCCGGGGGTTGGGGTGGGAGAAAGCCTGGGCGAAGACCTCACAGAGGACAGCTTCAGTAAGTACATCATGAGCAAATAAGCTGGCAAGTATGACAGAGTAGTTTCTCCTCTCATGTGGGTTTATCTGTTCCTCCAGCAAATCCGCTTCCAGCTGGGATAATCACAGCAGACGGTCAGCAGCAAAATGTCATGGTGTACACCACCTCGTATCAACAGGTGAGCGCGTGTCCAACGAGACGCATTACGGGACGAAGAGACGTTGCTTTCCTGGGAAATAAAAACTAAAGCGCTTGTTTGTGAAGAGAAACCATCTCTGTGCACTTCCTGTTTTGGTTAGCCGTATCTGAAGATCAAGCTTTAAGTGCCTTTCTGTGTCGTTTCAGATTCCCACTGTACAGCAGATCCAGTTTTCATGACGAGGCCTTTTTCTCAGCCCAAACGCCAGATCTCCACCTGGCTCGTGCTTGCCAGTTGACCTCTGACCCTTCCTCTGGTTAAATGACCGGAAAAGGAAGGGGAAGGCATCGGGGGAAGCTCTCATGTACAGAAAATCACTACCTGTTTAGTAGAAAATGTAGTTTCTAGTTGTGAGGTACCAAATGTTTTGGAGGAGTTCAAAACCAGCTGGGAAATTTAAGGCTTTATTTTAAAGGCGAGTCTTCTTACATGACGTAGTGATGGAGTTCTGTTTTGTGTGTGTGATGATGTTTTTGTTTATGCTTTTTGTTGTTATTCCCCAGGGTAGAGGATTAAATGGGGTGGGTTTAAAAAGGGGTGTTGCTTTTGAAGCTAACTTAGAAAATCTGTGTATAAAATCAGGAGGATGCCCGTTGTTACTGTCATGTTAGATCATGCAGCTTTTTTTGTAAGTTCACTTAGTTTAACTTGTTATGGAAATCCTTTGAATAAAATTCAAAAGCGCTGTTTCAATTATTATGTTTTTTTATTTTTAATTATATAATTTTTAATTATATAACAAATTTTTTGCGTCCATCTTCTTTTCTTCCGCTTATTGGGAGTCAAGGTGTTCCCAGGCCAGGTCGGATAATCTATAATATAATCTCTACAGTGTGTCCTGGGTCTCGTACCGCAGAGACATCCAGGAGGCATCCTAACCAGATGTCTGAGGCTCCTCTCCATATGTCCCTCAGGACAGCTGAGCTTTTCACCCTATCTCGAAGGAAAACCCCCGCCGCCCTGCAGAGGAAACTTATTTGGTATTAGCAATCTCGTTGTACAACTCGTGACCAAAGATGGGGACAGGAACATGAAACTACAGATAAATCAAACTGCCTTCTGGCGCAGCTCCGTGTTCACCATGACAGACCTCTGCGCCATCCTTAGATAGATATACTTAAACTCCTCCACTTGGTGCAAGACCTCATCCCCAACCCGGAGAGGAAACTCCACCTTTTCTAGCTGAGAAATATGTTCTTAGATTTAGTGATGCTGGTCTTCATCTCAGCAGATTTACACTGCTGCAAATTGCTGGAGTGAGAGCTGGAGAGCACGACCAACAGAATGAAACAGAATCACATCATCTGCAAACGGCATAGACCCGATTCTGAGGCCACCAAACCGGATCCCCTCAACTCCTTGGCTGTGCCTACAAATTCTGTCCATAAAGTTATAAACACAATCGATGATAAAGGTCAACATTACTGCTGGCAATGCAGACCAAGCTCTGACACTGATCATAAATAAAGGAGTCCTGGGGGGCAAGTGGTGAAATACCTTCTCTATTTCTGCCGACTCTACTGACCTGGCAGTACTCTCTTTCCATTACAATTTGCGATCCTCTAATGTGAGAGGGGTTCCCACTGTGCAATGTGACTGTGCGGGGTCTGCAGAACACCACAGAAGAAGTCTAAGGTAGAAGAATTTGTGTTCACTTTTTACCTGGGGTTGTGATTATGGGTATTCATGGTAAATAGATTCATCGACCAAGACAAAACACTGGATCAAATCAGGTCAATCAATGGACTCCAGCCTGTGGACGTCATGCTACCCGCATGGCCCGACAGGCTTGTATCCACAACAAAGTAGGTACAGCAGAAGTAACAATGACAAATCCTAATAGAAATGCTATGTTTCCGTGTGAATTCGTGTAAGGTCGGGTAGAGTAGGTACTTATGTCTACCAAACACATGTAGACTGGTTGAGCTACTCCTGTTTTCCCTCCAGGACACTAAATAGGATAGGATAGAACTGGTCCATTGTTTCAGGACTAAAACCCCCCTTACATAATTATTTAAGTATTATCTTGTATTATATTAAAATCATTAGTAAAAGGTAAAAGTTGAACATTTGCTCCGTAGGTCTTTATGTTTGCCTCTTCTTGTATTCATCCATGTAAGGCTGCACTGTCTTCCGGACCTGAAGAAGCCAGTAAATCATGTTAATGCAACGTGGCATGGTATCGGTTGCTTGCTGGAATGTCAAATTATCTGTGGGAACTTGCCTTTTGTTGTTTCACGAGCGTGTGGGCAGCTTCTATATCGGGACTCATGGTTCGGTCTCTGTCCCAGGGTCTGAAAACGTTCAGAAATTACAACATAGTTAAGGGGTTTGGCGCCAACACAATGGATTGTTGGTGGTCTTACATTTAGCTAACAAAACAGTGAGTCTGGCAGAAGGTGATTCCAGAGGTGTCTTACCTGACCACAGAGCGCAGCAGCTCGTAGACCTTCTCCAGAGGCGTGGTGGTCCTAAGAGGACGCAGGAACTCCAGAGCCTGACAGGCAGTCAGCAGCTCTATAGCCAGCACTGCAAGACAAAACCACTGTTGTTGTCGTAAGTGTATCCTGAGCATCTGCATGCTGAAGCTTTACATGCATCACCTTGTTCCACATGCTCCACCACTCTCAGAGCTTTACGAGCAGCCCAGCCTCCCATGGAGACATGGTCTTCTGTTGCTGCACTGGTTGACAGGGAGTCAACGGAGGATGGGTGGCAAAGAGCCTTGCTCTCAGACACTGCAGGAAATTACAGCATCACAGATGATACAAATGAGAAAGATGGTTTTAGCTTGTTTTGATCATAATTCAGCACAATGGCATGTGATTGGGTAAAGCCAGGTTGATTTTAGATGGTTTTGACGACTATGAACTGGACAGAAGGCAACTCCCATCAACAGAAATTATTATGACCAGTTGTAGTTATGTGTTTCTAAAGAGTAACTAGAACTAATTCCAAATAATACAATTTCTACTGAATCTGATTGTTTAATTTCCAAAATGCTAACACTGCAAACATCATGACCTAGCGTAAGTGGTGTCATGGCCTCTAGCAGTTAGTTTACTAGACCAGTTGTCATCTTATTTTTTTGTACAGTAGCCCGGAAAAACATTGTTTCAGAAACAATGATATATCTCTAGTTATTAAGTTAGCCAAGTTGCTAGGCAACTGTGCCAGTGTAGCATCGCTAACATTAGCTGCGTTGCTGGTTGACATATGTTTGCAGTGGCTGTTTGTATTATTAAATTTCTTTTTAACTTGAATCGCTTGCTTCATTGGCTAACAATGTTTTCCTTGATAACTCTGTCTGTAATTGGTTTATCAATTTTTAAAAGAACTGATTTAATCATAAGGAAGGAATTGAGTAGCTATCCATCGAGAGGCAAAGCAGTCACCATTATAGATACAACACAGGAGGTTGTAAAAATGTGTATACTCAGACCTGACTGGAAAATAAGTTTACCCCGGACAACACCACCAGTTAGCATTAAAGGCTCTATTTTGCTGTTTTAAATTGTTGCTTTGATCCTTTATCTTTTACGTCATATTTTGTTTACATCTGAATAACAAAAATGACTAAATATCTATGGATATTCTGCTAAAAGTATAGAGAAAGATGCATGCAAATAGGGTACTGATAAGTAGGCTACAACAGACCATTTTATTATTTTATTTGATATCCACAATCCAGACAGACCTAAGGCAGCTGCAGTGCAGTGGGCGATCATGAAACCAGAGTTCAGCCCTCCCTCTCTGACAAGGAAGGCAGGTAGTTCACTGAGAGCTGGATTCACCAGCCTCTCGATCCTCCTCTCGCTCATACTGGCTAGCTCATGTACACCTATAGCCAGGTAGTCCAGAGCCTAAAACATAGCCCATGTACAGGAAAAAATAAATAAAAGAGCTAAAGTGGAACTGCTGTATCTGGTGATTTTCCTGAGTTTAATAACTTTTGCTGTTTTTTTTTCTGCACGCCTGGAGAGAAAAACATGCATCAAATCGTTTTGTTGAGCTTGGGATTTCACCTTGGCGGGATATTCTCCGTGAAAATTCCCACCGGAAATAGTCTCCCCGAGTTCTGCGAATACCAGCTGGAGGTGGGCTGAGGATGATGATTGTAAAACGCTTGCACACAGTGCTAAAACCCTCCTCTTGCAGGGAAATGACCTTCACACACCCTCACACAACTTAAAAAACAACTTGTGTTTTCAGTCACTGATAGATCCGCTTTCATAAGAACTGACGAGATCATGGTGAAAGGTGCATAGTTTAAATGGTTTTGTTTTCATATGTTTTAGGTCCATACAATAACAGAACACAGCATAACAGAGTATTTAAGAGGTACTACTGATAAACATTTAGCATATTTAACTGCTCTATAATAGCAGGTACTTCTGTAGGATACAGGGTTGTCTGTAGCGCTGTTTAGCTCTGTGGAAATCACTTTCTGCACAAAAGCAATGGTGTCATTCACCACTCCATGAACCTGCAACAAAAAACACTGCCTCATAACTTTCTCCTTACCTAGATTGCAATTTCTTCATTACTGAGCTTTTTTTTTTTAGCATTTTGGGTCTTATATAAATTAAAAATGTTGCTGTATTTGTTTTTATGGTACCTGTGGGATACAGCGCAGGGTGTAAGCATCCTGAACCCGACTGCAGGATCTATGACTCTCTGTGGAAAGAACACCATTAAACAAGAATGTGATGAAATCATTGTTTCGACAAACATCCAACAGCATTAGTAACGATATTCTTTGTACACTCACTGGGTATTTTTATTTAGTACACCTGTCAATAAACAGCACAATGTGATTAACAAGAAAACTTACTGATATCCTAACAGAGCATTAGAGAGAGGAAGAAAGGGTGTTTAAGCGAGCCTGGCATGGTATTCAGTGTTCCACAAACTGCTAAACATCCGCTATTTTTCCTCATAACCATCTCTAAGGATATTTTCTGAAAACAGGGACATATCCATCAAGCAGCAGCTGTTTGGATTGAAACATCTTTTTGATGTCAGATGAGAATGGACAGACAGATTAGAGATGATAGACAAGCAACATGAACTTCAATAACCACTGGTTACAAACGAGCATAAATATCTATCCAATAGAGCACCTTGGGATGTGGTGGAACTGGAGATTCTCATCATGAATGTGTCAACTCATCTGAAGCAAATATGTGATCCTAACATGTCAACATGGAACAAAATTTCTCCCGTACCCAGAAGGACTCGGTGGATGAAGCTTGCATTTTAATTAAAAATATTAATTAAAATTTTAATTAAAGTAGATCTAAAGGCAAACAGGGTTCAACCCAGTGCTAGCAACAACAACAGAAAAATGCCACAGGTTCATTGTATGCAGGTGTCAGAGAATGAGGTGTCCTACCTGAAATCTGAGAGGGGAAAACTTCTGAGTCAAGAAGTGAACGAAGCCTCTCAGCCACGACTATCTGACCAGGGTGAGGTCGCACAGCATGGATGGCTACAACAAAGCCAGTAAGTTAAAATCTTCACATGAGCACATGAGAAGACAATCATTACGTAGTACCGTTGTGCAACAGGTGCCATCGAGTCTTATGTGCTGTCAGTACCTCTATGAAAGGCCTTCGTGGTGCCTTTAAGGGCTTCCAAAGTCAAAGCAGCGATGATGTCGGCTTGTAGAGCAATGGACGTTGCTCTCTCAACAGCCTCAGCACCAAGAGACGTTATCAGCTGAGTCCCATTGATCAATGCGATTCCCTGTTCAACAACAATCAAAAACATCATCCATGATCTTTTAACCTGCTATGCAGAAAAAGTGTCATTTCTCAAACTCATGCTAAAATCATACAGTAAAAGAAACACGTCCTAAGCAACTGGACTTCTTATTAATTTGATGGTAAAAAAGGATCTAAAATCAGCTAAGCTAATGCTTAGCGCTAAAGTTTTATTTAGTACCTCTTTTGGTTTCAGTACAAGAGGGTTCAGCCCATGTCCCTCCAGCACCTGCAGAAACATTTAAAGCAATTGTCAGAGCTTAAGAATACTTCCAGCGAAGCCTTTAACCATCTATTGGAGGACTATGTCTCCCTCTGCTGGGCGAAAGGCAGTAAAGCCTGCCTAGATTTTGAACTTGTCTTAAGACTACATTTCCCATGATCTGAGACTACAATTCTCATGATCGTGTGTGACATATATTTCCTGTGACCTTCTACCAATCAGGAAGGCACCGGAGACTGTTTTATCCAATGAAATAGATACATGTGATTTTTTTATCCAATCTGAGGTTTGTTTTTTGGGACACGCTGGACTGATACATTTCGCAGCTGGCCTGGGAACGCCTTGTGGTCCCCCCAGATGAGCTGGTGAATGTAGCTGGGGAGAGGCAAGTCTGGGCTTCCCTCCTTGAGCTGCTGCCCTTGCGACCCAATCTCGGATAAGCGGCAGAAAATGGATGGATGGATGGAAGGTTTGTTTCTATTATTCTAAATGAAAGTTTTCGCCATCTAAATGTTCAACAAATCAACTTACGTTCGGAGGGAATTGGCCCCCGGTACCCTTAAACTGTCCAAGCCTGATTTATGCACATGCCTGGCAAGTATTAAAAGATTCAGTGTCTTCATTGCTTCAGTCTTTCTGCCGTTTATTTAAAGGTGAAATGACCCAACAACATTGGTCCTTCGAGCCAGATATGGAAGTTTCTGCCGGTGTGGAGGGAGACAGCAGCTATAAACTACCGGCAGCAGGTTGAAAGTTGACCCTGATAAAAGCCCTAACACATCAAATTTGTGGTTAGACCAGCGATTATTTCAGACCACGACTGATGGGATCTGGAATCGGCAAGAAGACCGAGCAGTGAAGACCGGACAGGTAAGATTTAGTGTCTTTATTGCTTCTGTCTTACTGCTGTTTATTCAAAGGCCAAGCTACCCAACAGCAATAAATAAAATTAATCGTTGAAATCAAGATTTCTTTTTTAAGGAGGACCTGGCCACGAGGTCAGCAATAGTATCCTAACCAGCGCAGAATCCTTCCAGGTGAGCTGGGTAGTCTGGTCTTACCTGCTCATACAGCTGACCTGGATTAGTGCAGAAAAATGAATAGTTAATAAACTGAATTAATATGGTGAATTTGAAAAGTGCAAAAAGATTAACAATGCAAATGAATTCAGTCTGGTGGATATTCCAGGCAGAAGAGGAACCCAATCTAAATGCTCTTATCCTTGGGACAGGAACAGAGAGCGTGATGGTTTAACCTTTGTACTGGCCGTTTAGGTTTTAACAGATGAAGATGTGAATGAGCTTCAAATCAAAGCTTCGATCACATTGCAGGAAAAGGTTGCTTACTGCTCTTGATCCTGCGGGGTTAGTAGGATTATCTACATTTCCCCTCCCAGATTGGGATGATTGCTTTCATTTATTATTTAACCAAACGAGGATTAATTTATATCTTTACACATTTCTGTTATTTAACCAACACTTGGTTAATTCCTGACTTCTAGTTTTAAACTTTTAAAGTACAAGAACTGGCCACAAACGTGAGTAACTGTAAATATAGACTCACAGTTTTAGCATCAGCCCAGCCGCTCTGTGGTGACCACATCCTGCCTTCCCCCATCAAGCCCAGGGCGAGGTGAGCCAGGGGGGCTAAGTCTCCGCTCGCCCCCACAGTGCCCTTCTCTGGTACCCAGGACAAACAGGACGCTACCACACACAGGGGAAGGCAAAAAAAAAAAGAGAAAACTTTACTCTTTAGAAATATTCCAGTTTAAATGATTTATACTGATACATGCCATCATGATTTGGAGCATCATGGAAACATGCAAGCAAACCTCTTCAATGCAAACTTCTCCCAATACAACAAACCAACTTCTGTCTGAGAATTATGGAGAAAATAAAGATATTTAGCAGCTTTCAACTGAGTTTCATGGAGAAAAAAATGGAATAAATTACCTCAACAGAAATTAAATAAAAGTGCAAAATCATTTATAAGTATGTAAAGTTATTTCAGCAGACACTTAGTTCCTCATATCTGGGACATAAGTAGTTATGCGGAGAACATGTAAGGAAAGGGCGTAACAGGGAAAAATTGAGCATGGTGTGTCGTCTGTTTCAGAATGACATGTTAGAGCTCTCCTGGAAGCTCTGGTTGCATTTTATCTTTTAAAAATGGTTTATTGTTTAAAAAAAAGCGAGTGTCTGATGTTTAAAGATAAAAACAGCTGCTAGGCACGGAAGCGGCGATGTGATGGTTTGGGGTTTACTTTGCTGTCTGTAAGAGGAACGTTATGGCATCGTACCAGCTGTTATTTTCCAGCACATATAGCTAATTACATATAACACAATGTGAGATCAAAAGAAGAAAGTGAATTTGGAGTTTTCTTTCTTCAAGCCACGCGTGTTAAGGAAATCTGAATATGAAAGGATGAAATATGAGACAACAAATAAATAAATAAATAACAGTACCATTAAAAGCCTTTATCATGGCATGGAGTGTTTCCATGGAGATGCCACTGTGTCCTTTAGCCAGGACATTGATCCTCAGTGCCAGAAGCATGCGTGTTCTTGTTGCACTCAATGGGGCACCCACTCCTACACACACACACACACACACACACACACACACCTACAATAACGTTTCCTACATATTCCTAATCCTTACCATAGCTGCACCAACACAAACAAAACAAGTCTGAACATTCAGATCAATAATTCACATATGTTCTTCACATATTTATTTACTGTAAATGTTTCACATTTCTGGCAGGCAGAACCTGATTAATACCTGAACCACACACTGAGCAGTGAATCTTTAATGGTTACATCTGATGAAAATACAAACAAACGGCGCAGACTCAGCATTTTGTTGTCATCAAACGTAAAAGCAGGAACGTACCGGCACAATGAGAGCGAACCACATTCTCCTGCAGCTTCCTGTAGGTGGAGAAAATACATAATATGGAAATCCTTACACTCCTTATGTGCTGTGTCACAGTTTTTACTTACACTAGTTGTTCATTTGGGATGAATGTGTGCGCAAACTTTCCAAATCCAGTGTTGACTCCATATGTAACTGCAATGCAGATGGACAATGAAAAATGAGGCTTTTCCTGTTTAAACCTTTAGAAAATGAAGAATTCATGGATAAATGTACCTTTTTTGTTTCTAATGATCGTGTCAATGACCTCTCTGCCCTTTGCTACTCTCTCCTCGGCTTCACGGGTTAACTGGGAGGAATCCAAACAGCAAACATCAGCTTGTTTTCACATCTCCTATTTAAACCCAAGATGGATATTTCCCCACCATTATCTTGAACAAGCCTTCACCCAAGCTGACCAGATCGGCTGCGGTCAGACTGTTGCCGTCCAGGAAAATATACTGATTGTAAAAAAATAAATAAATAAAAAAAAAAAATATGAACTGTGTAGAAAATGTGTTTTGGTTTCATGATTTTAGCTGCAGAAGCAAAAGCAATTCACCTCTTTGGGCTCTTTATAAGCACACTGCCTGTTTGCATCAGGTTAAGGGCGTTCATGTTGAAAAATACATATTGATTATTGTATTAGAAGCTAGACAGTTTCACAAAGTGTTGCCACATTTTGGCAAAAAAATGAGAAGCATACGTATGCAATCAGTCAATCTCGCCTTACAGCAAGAAGGATCCATGTGTTAGCATGACTTCTCTCAGGGTACTCCCACTTCATCCCATCATCCAAACACAGGCATGTTAGGTTGATTAGCTACTCTAAATTGTCCTCAGATTATCCTTATTGATTGATTGTTTGTCTCTTTGTGTTGTTCTGTGATGGAAGGTGTACCCCGCCTCTCACCTGTCAATTGCTGAGATTGGCTCCAGTTACCTGTGATGCTGAATCGGATGAAGTGGTACGGAAAATGGATGATGCTTTACATCTCTAGCAATGTGCACCAGCACATTAATAGATGTATGAAACTGCATTTGTGTGTGCTTGTGCTTTTCTTCCATCAAATCTCTTTATAATCATGTATCAGAAGCCTCTGCGTGATTTAGGATTCTCTAACCGGCAAAACTTCACAGGAAGGATACTCCATCTTTTCCAGAGAAGAAGAAGCATCAGTGGTACAATCTGATGCAAACAGAGAAGAAACATCATCATCCTTTGTCCCACAGTTAGGTTCACATGCAGAGTGTAAAACTTACCTAACTGCACAAAGTCGTTGTTCTCCAGAACCTCTTCTACCCGGTCTTCTGGGTGGAGGAGCTCTCCTCCATGACACCTCCGCATGCTAAATCTTATCCGTTTGTCTCCATCCTCCTGCCTCTTGGCCCAGTAGCGTCGCAGGGCCTCATCTCCTAGTGACTGGATGGAAGCTGACTGGCCACCGGTGGGCACCCTGAACCACTCTCCCTGAACGCGAACAGAAACGGCACGCATGGAGAAAAGAGACGTCCGACAGGCTGCACAAGCTGTGATGCTGCTGCACTGATCTGTAACAACACGCTGAGTCTGAGTCTAACGGGATCTGCTCGGTTTCAAACATTTACTGCACCCTTCTTTGACTCATTAACATCTGCTTTAACATTTTATCTGTGCTCTAACACGCTGTTACACTTTAATATGACACTGAGGTTCAAAATATGATTTACAGCGTGGCTCAGTTTGCTGGAGATACATAAATATGCTCAGTATGTAGAAGAACCATTTAAAAAGTGGACATCAGTAGATTAACATCTAAAGAGACACTTCTATTCTATTCTATTCTATTCTACAGTCACTAGAAAATGCTCAATAATGTTGTGATTTTATTTTTAAAAGGACATAAATTAGAGTAAACTAAATAATAAAAATGATAAATTATATATTATTTTTTATATACATAAAATTTGTATATATAAACAATGTATATTATAAAATGTATGTAATGAAAAAATTATA
>JBAMIG010000025.1:4974382-4985628 GCA_037177335.1 Kiunga ballochi
TTCAGGTGTGTTAAAGAAGGGTTTCATCTAAAAGTTGCTGGATGGTAGATCTCGAGGACCGGACTTGGGCAGGCCTGCTCTATGGTATTCAAGCATAGGAACATGGTGTACCATAAGTGGATTCAGCACAACAGGTAGTTTGCATGTATCTTTAGTCTGTTTTTCTGGAAGCTGCACGCAAAGGAATGTGTGGGTGAGGTAAAACACAACCTCGGTGCTGATAACAGCAGGATTAGCGGGTGCTGTCGACCGCTACGAAACAGATACTTCAGTGACAGCTCGGGTCAGAGGAGGTCATGTCGAACTAGACGGCACACCTTTCAGGATGCGATTCGAGTGGAGCGAAAACCACAGTGTGCCATTTTAGGAACATTTATTAAAAAACAGCCTTAAAAATCTAATTACCGACATGCAGCAGCACCTTAGGAGACCAGTCAAAAACTCTCTTTGTGCAAATCGCAAGAGATCAGTCCAAATACCAGCAGCCATGTGAACATCTGGCTCTGAAAGGGCTCACATCTGCTGTCATAAAGCATCGGAACAGCTGGAGGCATTTGGAGGCTTTGCTTTATCAAAGGGGAACAACTTTGACACTCTTTCTCTCTCGGTAATGTCGCTGGGGCAGCAGGTTAGCAGCTGATAAGTGATGTCTGGGCTTAACAGAGACAGAGCAGGCATGGCTCCACCAGCCTCCACTTGACCAGTACAGAAATCTTATCTCCCGGAGATGCTTTTACAAGCAGTGTGAAGCAGAAATCTGACTCAGTCGTGTCAGTCAAACACCGTAGAACCACATGCACATCATGAATTATATCATGTATATATACCGATAAATAAAAGATGGGTAAGAATAAGTAGAAATGTTATAAATCAGTCACATCATAGGGAATTGGTGGATTTCTGCTAACTGTTTATGTAGAGGCATTACATAAGAGAGATGTAATTTAGTACTGTGTGTGTCACCATGCATGTGCAGTACCCTGAAAAAGCAGGAGTTATGCTATATGTGGGAGGGAGGTAAGACTATTGTTTCTAAGCCTTGCATTTTGGAGAGGATTGTTCGTGGTGCACTCAAAACAGACCTCGGTCATGGGTGTGGTGTCTGCAAGTATATTGTCTTCAGCATCCTGTCCTGATTTTTATAAATAGAGAAAAGGAAGAGGACGGAGAGCTGGGAGTTACACATGCTCCAGCAGCAGGAAATCCAGGTAGATGGTAGTCTGCATGGATTTACCATCTAAAACCCCTTTGGCTCATGTACCAACTAAATGCTGTGTAAAATAAAAAATAAATAAATGCTTCTTTAAACCTTTAAAACATTTTATTGATGAGTAAAATATGTATTGTGATGAATTTGAGAAATTTACTAGCAGCTCATCCTAAAACGTACTTGAACAGGTTATATCGGGTTAGGCTTAGACAGGTCAGTGATGTCATTGGATAACAAACGAACACCTTGAAGAGGCAGAGTCTCTCAGGAGGAAAGACGGTAAAACTTTCTGCAAAAAGTTATTTTCATCCCTGAGCAATCACGCACAGCAGAAGTGTCTCGTGATGCGTCTCATATACGGGGGCATCTTTGTGTACCAGAAGGACACCTGTACCCTAATAAGACATATTAATACAGAAAGGCAAAGGATTCAGGTTATTTGTGTCCATATATGAATTATTTAAAATATCAGATATAAATAAAACTATGAGGATAACAAAACAAGACAGGAAAAATAAGAAAAATAAAGAAATATTTTTTAAAAGTTCAATACAAGCTTTTAAAATGGAAAAAGTATCAAGTTTCTTAATAAAAAATATTTTTATTTATTCATTTTTATTGTATTTCTATTTTCTTATTTTGGCAGTTTTGTTCCTCCATACATATAGGATGGTAATACATCATCAGAAAAGCTTGTTCTTGTATGTAGTTGAATAAAAATCCTGTCTTTTAATAAATGAATTCTCAGATAATCCTCTGAACAGCATCCTAATTACGTTTTTCTCTTTTTTCCCTCAGGCTGCCTGTATCCCAGCATCTATTCCGATGACAGCACTACCGTAGTGACAAAGGACTCTTCACCCACTTATCCAGTTCCCAGCAGTTCAGCTTCAAGTGCTCCCCCCGTTGCTGGTTCATCAGAAGCCGTGACGACGGCTACTAAAATTACCAGTACAGACAAAGAAATCAGAGGCACAACTGTGGCATCTGCTGCAACTGAGAATACCAGACCTACACTGGAACCAACACAGCCGACTGCTGGCAGCACTGCCGCATTACCTACAAGTGCTGTAACAAATAAACCAGAACCAACCACATTACCAGTAGTCACTGAATTAACAACCCAGAAACAAGTTACTCGTCCTACAGATGCTCCTCCTGCTGCTACTACTGCCATTACATCCAAAACCACAATACAAGCTTCAACCGTCCCAAGAAGCTTCACAGATGCCCCAGTACAGACTGATGGTGGCTCTGTAACCAGTAAACCCACTGAAGGAAGTGTTAAGCCACCAGGAGGTGATGGGCACCACAGCACCGCAATGACTCCAGGACCTTTGGTCTTAACAGAACAAACTTCAAAGAGTCTCATCTCTGCCTCTCCAGAGGACAGCAGCAAAGGTAGCAGCAGTTTTTATCCATTTCATACGTTGCTGCAAATCACACTCCTGTGAATGAGAGGCTTCACTTTAACACTATAACTCAAATCTCACAGCAGTTTAATCACAACCAAAGTAGGAGGACTGCGTTTGCATGAAGTAGTGCTGAACTGCATTGTGCTTTGCATGCAGTTTTAACCGTAATGAATGAATACAGCAAAAATCCCATAATGTGTGACTTAATCCTTCATCTTAATAAGTCCACATGCATCAGGTGATCTGGAGTGAATTACAGAGCTGCAAATTCTGACAATTATTTCTGTGAATTCTGTTTACTGGAATGGGAAAAAATGATGTTTTCTCCCAGTCAGAGAGTATATTCACATACTGTTCCTGTCTCAAACCATGTGCCTTAAGCTACCACGATAAAGGTTCATAGTTATGACACTTTAAAACTATCACCAGATATTATTAGAGTGAGTCCCAAATCAAACACTACATGCTATAGTCATAATAAAGCTAATCCGATTGCCTCAACAACTCTTTTAAAAGGATTTTGCTGCTTTTAATGAAGTCCTGCTCTTTGCTATGGGAATAATTATACAAGTTGTAGTGCCCCCTTTCACCACTAGAGGTCATGTACACACTATGCCTTGTTGTTGAACCCAATCAGAAGGTTGTTCTTCATCAGTTACCATGCTCTTTTTGTTTAAAGCTGCTGTGACAGTTCCCACAACACCCCACGTGTCAACAGCACCTCAAGACTCAGCGACGTCAGCGAAAGCCCAAACCACCCTCAGCGAGGCCGTCCCGGGAACGACCAAAAGCCCCGATGCTTCAAGTCCTAAAGTGGTTCCCAGTCCCCTCCCAGCAACCACTGCCAGCACCATCAACCCACCGACTCAGCAAATCCAGTTTTTTGTAAGCAACACTCTCAGAAAGAGAAGGAAAGCGAACATATTTGCTGGCATTTCTTCATACAGAAAAACACATTTGATGTTATTTTTTTTCTTTACAGTATTCTCTCAACAGTGGAGTAGAGGTAAGATTTAACCTTATGAGTCTTTATTTTCACCCAATGAGGTCAATAAATAAGCAACATTAACACTTACCGGGCTTTTATTTTGAAACATCTGCCCCCATTCTTTCTGCAGAGTTGTTTGGTGAACACACACCTGCAACTTTCTCAGATGTTGAGCATTTAGGCAGCATTGCTCAGAGACCTGAAGAGGGTGGTTGTATTTATGTTGCAGGACATTAAATCAGAGCCTTAAAACTGGGTTTTACCTCCGAGTGAAGGGAAGTTACTCGCACACATCAGGTGTTTTAGAGTCAATCACTAAGAATTACTGCATTCACACACAACTGTGGAAAAAGTCACGTGGCAGCCGCTCATTTCTTTATTTGTTGCTAAAAATAAGCAGGAAACAGAAGCAGCAAGCTCCTAAAATGCTTTTACAACTACACAAAAATATATTTGCACAATTAAAAGAAGCTATGAGCCCCTTTGTTTTTCTGATTTACGTTAAAAATCTTCAGAAAATAGTCCTCAAAGCTTCTCGTAGGACTTTCTGAAGCTTTTCCTTAGATGTTGGCTGACTATCAAAATGTTTATTCGCTGCTTTGAGCTGGTGACACAGTGTCGCACCCTAACTTTTCCTTCCTTAAACATGTCTGCAGATGTTGCCAGTCTATTATAATTAACTTATGTCTCTTTAGGCATCTCTCAACCTACTTTATATTCACCATATTTGTAAAATAAACAAAAGAAACTGAAGCAAGCTGCAGGGAAAGTGTCCATAAAGATGGTTCAAATGTTGAATTTCATGAGTTTGGTGCCATTTTAAGTGGCTTCAAGCCACAGATTGAACTAACAACCCACACCTTAATATTGATTACCAAACTACCTGGCTACGTGACAATGTCAATTATGCTCCAATCTGAAGCTGCTTGCGGATAAAGCTTTAAAATGGACCCTTCCCACCACCGCAGGAGGCTCCAGGAGCAAGGCGGGAAGCAAAGAAGCTGATTATAAAAAGAGCTAAATAATAAATCTATCAAGGATTCAAGTCCCAGGGTGGAAAAAGTGTCTTTCCTGCCTTTCACTAGTTTCCTTTGTTCCCACATAAACTCTCTCCTCTATGGCTGCTGTGCCCTTTCATGCTGCTCTAAGAATAAACTTCACAGCACAGGAACAAATGACCTCATGTCACCTCTGACCTCCCCACTCTTTATCGAACAGGATGGAGGCTTGTTAGCTCATGAAAATAAATTGTCATTTTTTTACATTCAGTCGCACAAAGATCGTCCCATGTTGGAGCTTTGCAAGCGGCTGATGTCAGACTGGCAGGATGGAAACTGCTCCCTCACATACTCGAAGCACAACAACAAAATAAAGTTTGAGACTGTGGACATAAACGGCAAAGGTAAAGCAGATCCCAGCAAACACCGACATGTTTACGGTCAAACAATGCATTTATTCTGATTTATCCTGCAGTGAAGACGGATCTGGCAGAACAGTACTATAAGGAAATCACAAAGGTGAGGACGATCACTGTGAGGACGTTGTTCTGAGACGCAGGACTGGGAATCATTCTTTGTTTTTCATGTGAAGGAACCAACAGATAACAAAACACTGATTGCCATCCTGGCGTCCTGCGGAGCCCTGCTCATCATGATCATCATCCTCGCCGTCTGTGCCTCACATCACCGCAAGCCGTACAACGAGAACCAGGTAAGACACCTGCAGATGCGTTCTCGTTGAGGGAGGGATGATAGAGGGGGGGATTAAAGGGAGAGATGGATAGAGGGAGGGAATTGAAGGGAGAGATGGATAGAGGGAGGGAATTGAAGGGAGAGATGGATAGAGGCAGTTTAAGGGGGGGATAGATAAGAGGGAGGGAGTTGAAAGAAGGGAGGGAGGGATGAAAGAGTTTAAAGGATGAATGGATGGAAAGAGGGAGGTAGTTTAAGAGATGGATAGATAGAGGGAGGGAGTTAGTTGAAGGGATGGATGGATGGAAGAAGGGAGGGAGAGAGGTAGTTTAAAGGATGGATGGAGGTAGTTCAAGGGATGGATAGATGAAAGTAGTTTAAGGGATGGATGGATGAATGGATAGATGGATGGATGGAGGGAGTGAGTTTAAGGGATTGATGGAGGGATAGGGAGGGAATTTAAGAGATGGAGGGAGGTGATTAAGTGAGTGAGGTGAGGAATAGAGGAAGGGAGTTTGAGGGATGGATAAATGAATATCTCCATCTTCACAGCAACACCTGACAGAAGAGCTGAACACAGTGGAAAACGGTTACCATGACAACCCCACTTTGGAGGTGATGGAGGTGCAGCCGGAGATGCAGGAGAAGAAGGTGGCGCTGAACGGCGAGTTCAACGACAACTGGATCGTCCCCATCGACAACCTGATGAAGGAGGACATCCCGGACGAGGAGGACACCCACCTGTGAGGAGGAACAACCGCGGCGCCATCAGTCAACACAAGCTGCCACATTTAGACTCATCGCTTGATTCAGACTCAAACAGTCGGATAAAAATCCTTCACTGATGCGTTTCTGCTGCAGTTTTTATACAGATTCTTCATCATTACACATAATCTACTACGTGCCTGCAGAGAGGTGCCGGACCTGGACTGTAAATAGCGTTAGCATGTGCTAATCCAGAAGGCCTTTAGAGGAACCAGAGCGATCCCTCTGCACCACTCAGACCTCAGGATACCTTACAGGATCCTGGTGATTTTAGCTGAGACAAATGGCCACTTGCTGGGCTGATTTAGAAAAAAAAGATGCTGCTTGTGGCAAATGGGTCGAAACAAATCCGGCAATTCAGGGCGATGCTAACCAAACTGGCACAAAACATGTTTTCATTCAATTTATACACGTGACACTTTATAGTTTAGCTTTCAGAATAAGTGTTTTTTTTATTTCCTGTCTCTTTGGCTCGTGCAGGAACTACAGTTCCTCATTGTTTTATACATTCTGAAGGATAATTTGGGTTTATTACAGGTTGGCTTCAACAAACCAGATTATTAGCAAAAAAGAAGCTAATGTTGCTAACGATGGTGCACTTCAGGGTCCCCGGCAAACAGAACAAGCCGAATGTGTCACGTTTTAGTGTAATCCCGACTCATTTCTCATCTACTTGCACTATTGTAAGATTGATTTTAAGCTTTGCTCTCTGTCAGGTTATCTAGTGCTACACCTTTTAGCATTTGCATAGGCGCCTATATCAGTTGAGTTAGCTTAAACTGGTTAAAAACCAGCAGGAGGCTGAAATATCACAAAATAAAAGGGTGATGCAACAAAAAAATAAAGCAAGAGGTGAAACAACAGCTGCATCAGACAATCGTTTTGCAGCACCGCTGGGAAGTGTCAATAAACGCAACACTGGTGCAGTTTAAAGCTACTCTCTTAAGGCTAGTGGTGCTTTAATGGCCACCATGACGTCATAACATGGCTTCAGTTGCAGGTTTTGTACTGATAGTTTGACACGTCATCAGATGGGTCTGGTTATGATGCAAGCCAGATGTTTGCAGGGAAAAAGCTCATCTGGACTGCATGATAGCTCACATCGTGAATCTGAGGATGGTGGCAGCACAAACAGGAGATGCCAGTAAGAAACGAGGCACGTTTTAGGATTTAGACTAATAAATCAACTCATTTCAGATATAATTGAACGATTAAGTGAACTAGTGACAAGCTGGGGCTTCATCAAGCTTCAGTGCTGCGATTTCAGTGATGCATTGCAGCAAAAGTTGGACAATCTGGCTTTAAAACAACCGTTTCAATGCTGAAAAGTTTACATGGGAATGTGAATGCTTTCTTCCCGACACTTCAAAACGCCACACATTCAGACTGTTTGGATGCAGAGCATTTTGGGTTTAGAAAGAGTCACATTAAGAGGTTTTGTCATAACCTTCAGCCATGTTGATGCCCACAATCACCCGAACACTGGGATTACTCTGAAACCAGTTGCTGAGTGGAACAACCTGATAAAAAAATGACCAATAACCTGTAAATAACTGATTAGTTTTGTTATTTTGAGTTGTCCTGTCCTCTCCCTCCCATTTAACCCTATTACCAGTATATTTACTTTCACTTCTACAAGTATAAAGGGAAATCACCACCTCGGGCACTTCCATCCAACCTATGTTTGTTTATTTTGTCCTGTGTGTGTATAAAATGTCATTTTATTATAGTTGTGCCATTTTCACCAAAGTATGTTACCAGTATTTTATGTATTTATGGTTTGTTTGCAGTTACGAGGCAAACAACAGGGGTCTGACACACTGGAAGCTGTAAATCGTTGACGGACGTGGCCGTCCTTTTCTTGTACCTGCTCGGTTTTGGAAATAAAAGAACGAATGAACGTTTCCGTGTCTGGCTGCTAAACACAAATGCTTAAACAAAAACAACAAATAAATAGAAATTAATACATATTTATACACAACATTTGGAAATAAATAACTGTACAAAATGTGATTTCATGTAATACCCCCATGTGGCCACCAGGGGTCAGAAAATCACAAGAGTTAGGAAAACTTGAACAAAATACAATCTTTATTCATTATATACATTACATACAATGCAATACTACAAGGCTTTCTACACATTCACTGTATCCACAGAGTAGTGCTCGTTGATCTGAGAGTACCAGCTTTTAAATGTCCACCCAGGGATGTGAGAGACATGATGGAAACAAACCGGAGACTGGAACATACTGAACAGGTTTAATCCATTTCAGAGGAATACGGGGGGAGACGTGTGTATAAACAGATACATCCTTTATGAAAATAAATGTCTGGATGCAGCTTAGCTCATGCTTAATCCTTCTCAGACGTGGGTTATATGTAGGACAGTAGTCATGGACTCTACGCGTCACAGTAACACTGAAGTGCACACACCAGTGCGCTTAATGGAAAGAAGACCTCAGTACTTTTCCAGTGGGGGAAAAAAAAAAAGAATCGGCTTTGTCTCGTTTTATTTCAGCCCATTTGCTACAATCCATGTGATGTCCTTTGTCTGCTACATATGAAGCATTGGATTATGGGGGATAGCGGCAACAGTCTCGAGTGTCTAAATGAAAAATGAATAGAGTTCAGAGGAAAGCGGCTGGATTTTCTTCCTTCTGCACCATGCCAAGTTTACTATTCCTCGCTAGCAGTAGCCTTGCAGCGCGGCATCCACTTCCTGAAATAAAAACTGTTTGAATGAGGAATTACGCTGAAAACACATTTTCTGAAATCCACAATCTTCGTCTTAGAAGAGGAGTCTGCAATCTGCACACCTGCTACCCGGTTAGCCTCTGTTATCTTCACTTCTGCACGATTTTAACCTCTCATTTTTGTGATTTAATGACAGATTCTCTGGGTGACGCAGATGCAGACAGCAATCTGGGCTGAACGGTCCTCACGCCGTAACTCTGAGCTCGCCCTTTCTGTTAAAACCTTTTATTGACCGTGTTCAGAAGATGCAGGTCATTGAATCAACCAGGATAAAGCAGAAGCGTTACGGTCATAGCAGGACAATACCTGGCCTCTAGGAGAAACCCTAAGCTCATTGGTAGATGGAAAACTGGTAACCAATCAGAGAGCAGACTGAGTGATTTTGCTGTGGTGTCTCTTTGATAAACAGGATAAATGGATACGAGCAAACCGTGATGGAAACTCCATGTCCTCATGATCGGTAGCAATTACCCAGAATTCCACTGGAACTGGCTGAATATGGAAATAGGTTTATTTTATGAGGATAAATGTGCTCTGGTGGGGAAATAATGACGTCCTGCTGCTTTCAGAGTCAGATTATTTTAAAATGTCAGAATCTGGTTTTAGTTTCCCATTTAATATAACTTTCAACCCTCATCATAAAAACTCTTTTTAAATCTATAGCATTTAGCAGCTCACGCTGCTCGTTTGGTGACAAACAGCTTTGACCCGAGAAGCTCATGACGTATCCAGGTGCACGTTTAACTTATCGCCCTGGAGGAGACGCTGTGGGTTTAAACTCATCTTCATAAGTGATGAGTCGGGAATTTTCTCTAAAAGCAGGATGGGAAAGATGGCATTTCAACACTGATCGCATCAATCCAGGGGGAAATTCCTGTATGCATATTTACATCATCTGTACACCATTTAAAAGTACAGCCCAATAATTGCTGAGGACGCTTCCCCTGGTAGCCGCCGGTCCAGCAGGGATTAGAACTAAAAGCACAAATTCATCAAATTCAATTAGATATATATTAAACTTTATCTCATAGCACTCTTAACACTAAAACTGTAGATTTGTTCTGTGCATCTGTGTAGCTGTGATCCTCAGCAGGGTGTGTGTGTGTGTGTGTGTGTGTGCGCTGCAGAATAGCAAGCAAACCAAATCAAAACAAAATCAAGAAAAAAAAAAGAAGCTGGACATGTCCAAAAAGCTTCGAGATGCAAAAGCACTAAAAGAAGAGAGGAGCCGGACAAATGTCTTCAAATAAATTAATACATTTGAACTTATTGTCAACAACTCAGCTGATCGGATCAAAACAAATGCAGACCGTCCACTCTGCAGAGGTTCGTGTGCAAAAACCCAGAAAGTCCATGAAAAAAAGAACAAAGTGCAACATCCTCTTTTTGGCTTCGATTTTTCAGGGAAAAATCTAGTTACGATGAAAAACCAGCTATTTTTGGCAGCGTTTAGAGCGAAAGGGTTCGTGTTCTCGAGCGGAACGCGAGCAGGATTCGCATCGTCCGTCTCGCTCGTTGCGGTTTCCACGCGAGCGGCTAACGGCGCCACCAACAGGCGGCTCGGTGCGGGAATCCAACGAGCGGGATTTAAGTTAGAAAAAATGACTCGTCTCCGTCTCAGGTCGTGTGTGCAAGCTGTTTAACCAGCCCGTGGAGGGGGAGGAGGGGCTAGAGGGTGATGAGATCTACCAGATTGCCCTTGGGCGGAGTCATGCTGTCCGGGAAGAAGTTGACGAGCGTGTCGAAGAGCTGCGTCCGCTGAGCGTACGTCTGGTCGACATCAGAGAAACCTGGAGAAGAACGAAACAGGATGGTTAATATTTCTGTCATCATGAAGCATTAAATGAACTGAAGAGACTGAGCTTCATACGGCTTCCTCTGCATCCATACAGGTTAAAGAAGAAACCGTAGGAGGAAGAGGAGCGCTTCATCGTGTGTCTCAGACTCACTTTAACTTCTAAATAAAACCAATGATTTAAAAAAGCCACTAAACCACAAAGATGATGCAGCAAAGAAAAAGCTGCAGGAAAACATCACAGCGAGAAATGTTTGACATTCATAATCCTTTTGCTTTTCAGCCACACACACACACACACACACGGGAATAAATAAAGAGCATGCTCAGATTGATTAATAACCAGCTGACACCCAGCATCATAAATCCCTCCAGGCTGTGGTATCAGAGCTATGCGATGACCTCAGCATGCTGAATATTTAGCTGCGTTTGTTGCAGACATCACGTCACACTAACACCCTGCATTATGATCCACGTGGGATTACATCCCAAACATTTACACTCCTGTTTTGAGTTTCTTTTAATCAACAAGGTTGATCAACATGATCCCGTACCCACCCCCAACTCCCCTGTCTGGATGAAGAGCAACTGCTAATTGCTACGGACACAAAATATTATTTTATAGG